>CAJHQP010000088.1:0-318627 GCA_905132765.1 Moricandia arvensis | reverse complement strand
AAAAGGAAAATATTCAAAACCAATATGAAAAAGGTTTATAGCCGCCTAAATCCTAAACCTATTTTCTTTAGGTTTAGTAAACCTCTATGCAATAGATTTATGGTCGGTCCGGTTATGGGCTATCCACAATATGGTTCATAACACAAACCAACTTAATATGCACCAAAAATCATTTTACTAAAATACCCACTTTAGTTTCATATTTATAGGGGAAAAAAGTTTTCAACCACTGAAAAGAACCATGATAGCACAAGTGTTTTTGGGTGTAATAAAAAGACGTAAAGTAACCATTTACGTAAATCACTCTATGAAATAATAGTATCAAGTGTAAACTATTTTCTTAAAATATTATTTTTGCGAATGAAACAGAAAAAAAAACTCTTTTATCATGTATAGAAACTAAGAAATACTTCCAAAAATCAATGTATGTGTATATATGTAGGAAATCATGGATTGGGCAGTTTGACTGGACAGCTAAACAAATGTGATGGGAAGAGAGTTGTAATGTATGATTGTACATTCATTTAATTTTTAATATAACTGGTTACATAAATCGTGGATTGAGTTCAGTAGGAGTAAATAAAGGATAAACAAAATGAATAAATGACTAGAAGCAAAATGACTAGAAGCCAAATGACTAGAAGCTAAATGACTAGAAGCCAAATGACTAGAAGCCAAATGACTAGAAGCCAAATGACTAATACCTTTAATTAATGATATTATTGCTTTGGAAAATTAGTGGCACTTGTAGTAATAAGAATGGAGTTTTAAAATTAAAAATATATAGGATCATGTTTTAGTAGTACAGATACAAGAACAATAGAAAAAAGGACAAGTGGGAAATGACAAGAATTCAAAAACGACAATTAGCATATGATATGGTTGATTTAGCTTGAATTTAAGGAGTATATGGATGGTCCACACATATGTGTGGCCACTGATACAATTTATAAGTTATATGAATGTTAATTACTTATAATTATATTGAAGTTCATATTTACAATTATTTTGAAATATTTGTTGATGTATATAGATATCTAGTATAAAACTAAATTCATTATCATTTGCAAAAAAATTAATAAAAACCAAACAAGAATTACTATAAATTGTATATTTAGAACTAAGGAATATGAGAATATGTCAAATAAATAATCAATAAATACAATAAAATATAATATATATATAAATAAATATTTTTATAAAATTTAATTTTAATTGAAATTTAAATAAAATAAAGTAAAATTGAAATAATTAAACCAAATTAAAAGAAACAAACTACAAAAAGTATGGGTTTTTGCAAAAATGACTCAAAACTCAAAACTCAAAGTCAAACACAAAACTAACCCATGATTTTTTTTTTGAAATTTTATTTGCTCTATTCATCCTAAAAGTTTGGATTATTTACGAAAGTACCATTAGTTTTTTTCGAAAATGGATATTTTACTATATCATTCTCATCTTCATCAAGTATTTACAATAATGTCATTATCATCAATACACCAACCACCATGAACAGCCATTTTAAAATTCTTAATGCACCTAAAATCAATTTTCAGTGATTCTATCACATTTATTATGAACTAAAAACAACATATCTTTTACTTTCTCTCTAAATTCATCCAAAAAACCCAAGATTTGGATTCGATTTTTTTATGGTTCATAGAGCCATTTAAACTAACGATTCTTGGTGGTTGATTTCGAGTGAGATTTTGTGTGATTGGAGAAGACTTATGTGTGCAAAGGAAGTTATCTCACTAAATTAAGGTATGAAATCGTTTTTTCAGATTTGTTCGTCCACGCGACTTCCGTGTAAGTCTTCTGGCTTCAGACGACTTACACAAAAGTCTTCTGGTCAATGCAGAGGTTAGTTTTGCAATTGACTTTTATATGTGTTTTAAGAGACGACTTACATGAAAAACTTTTACATTTCTTTGTAAAAAAAAATCTCGAAATACTAGAGAAGACCTCCAAGTAAGTCGTCTAGGATAAATATGGTACTTTTGCATTTAAACAAATTGTTTCTGAAATTTGACTTTCTAGACGACTCAGGTAAGTCGTCTAGACGAAAAATAAAACAGATAACTACCAAGTAAGCCGTCTTGCGGAAGACATACACTTAGGTCGTCTAGATAAAATTAAACATTTGTTTATTTTTTAATTGCAAATGTAACCCGAAAGGACTTACATATAAGTCGTCTAGAAAAAATAAAATATTTAAGTTTTATTTTTCAGCCAGACGACTTATAGGTAAGTCGTCTAGAAAAGTCAAATTTCAGACAAAATTTGGTCAAATGCAAAACTAACCTATTTATCCTAGACGACTTACTTGAAGGTCTTCTCTGATATTTTCAAGATTTTTTATTTACAAATTAAGCCAATATTTACAAATGAATACTTCCAAAGAAGTCTGCTATAGAGTAGACTTCTCTAGAAGTCTTCCTTTGTAAATTTTCAATTGCAAAAATGATCTTACACACAACTTCCTGGAATTCTTCTGGACGACTTCCAAGAAATTCGTCTACGTCAATATTTAGTAAACTTTCATTTTCTCTACAACTATAAAGACTTTTAACACTTTCTTATTAATTCATGTATATTAGTTGATATTTGGGTTCCTGAATGAAGTTTATAACTTACTTGGTTTTAATTATGAGTTTATCAATATTCAAGTTTATTAATGTTTCTAGCTAATCTGAGAAGACTTCCATGGAAGTGTTCTACGTTAATTTTTGTAAACTTGTTAAGTAACTTCAAAGTGTTAAGTAACTTCGAAAATATCAAGTAATATGGTTTAATGTGTCTTCTTAGATCATAAGATTGAGTTTTTAACTTTCACAAAATTTAAAATTTCAATTTTCACTTAAAATTTGAATTTCAGGCTTAAATTTTAATTTCTCGCTTAAATTTTCCGCTCCTTTTTCAATTTCCTGCTTTAAATTTCCCTTTTAAATTTAAGTCTTCCGGAAGATTTCCCAGAAGTCTTCCAGAAGATTTCCCAGAAGTCTTCTAGTGAAAATTTTATATGTTTGAACTTATATAATATTTGATATTTTGTGAATTTGACTAAGTTTTCTTGAGGACTCTTCTCCCTTAACTATAGTAAATTTGAGTATTTTTTTTATTTGTTATTGTGTTTTGCTATTGAATTTGTATCAATAACTTCAATAATGTCAAGTACTTTTGGCAAGATAATATTGTAGACATGAATATATTTACCATTTTTTCATTAATATCTTTTTAATTTACAAAATAATTCACAATTAAAAGAGTACACCTACAAATCAAAAAGGACTATAAACTAAATTATTATTATAGATCATTCCTCTACTAAACAAGCTTGGACTCCACTTGAAATGAGAAAAGACTCTGTCAAAAGACTTCCGAGAAGACTTTCCTGTAGTCTTCCAAGTCATCTTAGATCTGAAAAACCTGAAAAAATAAAATAAATCAGTGAGAAATACATGAGATAAAATGATAAATTGATATAAAGTTTGGTGTTTTAAAGTTCAATGATATTAGAACAAGGTTTGAGAGTTTTAGTTTGGGAAAAAAATGTAAGAACTTTAGAAGACTTAATGCATTAGAAGACTTCCTTGAAGTTTTCTAGTGCATTAAATGTACAAAGACTTCTCTGGAAGTCTTCCAAGTCGTCTCAGATCTGAAAGACATGCATATCCAAAAACACTCAATTGACTTCAAAATATTTAAAAGCTTCAAAATAAGATAAGAACTTAAAAGAACAAAAAAAGTTTTCAAAATTTAAAAGCTTTAAGCAATAAGAGGTTACCAAATGAAAAAAAAATGATTTATAAATCTACCTTTAAGGGAGTGGAAGATGAGAGTCATGCAATGAAAAACTTGCAAAAACAAAATAAATCAGTAAAAAGACATGAGATAAACATGAGAAATTGATAAAAAATTGTTTCTTAAGTTCAAAGAGATTAGAGAGAGTTAGACAGTTTTAGAATGAGAAAATTACATTTTTGTTGCAACCATTTAAGGGGAAAAGAGAGAATGTGTAAATATTTCTTTATATAAAGAGACAAATATTCCAATAAAATTAAATATTTTCGATTCAGAAAACTTTCAAGTAAGTCTTCTAACAGAATGCCTTTTGGAAGACTTACTTGAAAGTCTTCTATACTTCGCCCAGAAGACTTTCGTGGAAGTCTTTTAGTGCATTATTTGTTGGAAGACTTAAGTCATCTAAACCCTAAACTCAAAATAACTAACTAATTAGAAAATAAATACTTCATAAGACTTCAATTAACTTTAAAAGTGTTTAATATAAACAAAACTAAACACATCTAATCTATTAAAACTGAAGTACAAAAATGAAATAACCCTTATTTCTACATAATATTTACAAAGAATGCCACTGATATTATTCTTGCATCCAAACACCCAATGCCACTCTCCAAAATCACGGCCGTTTAATGTCTACAGGCTTCTTTTTTTTTTTTAAATTTCTCATGTCTTTCAAAAGGCCTCAAACCACAACCCATAACAGAGTGAACCTAAAATTGGGTTTGTTAACATATTAGATAATGGTACAGAAACGTCGGTTTAAATTGGTATGCATAAATCATTATTAAAGAAATTCCTTACCAACATTGTGTTTGGTTAAAATTTTACAAACTTCAGTTCACCGTATTAAGAAAGCTAATTGAGTTAACACTTTAACATGGAATTACGAACCAATATATATCATCATTAAGAAATCCTATAATTATTATCAAACCCAACTTTTTCATCTAAGTATATTTTTCAATTATTTTTCTGTTTAGTCGGTTTTTGTTTATGAACCAGATATATTTAATATCATGGTATATAGTATGATTCATATAGCATGTATAAAATATAAAATATAGTGTATATATTATTTTCAGGTAGTTATTATTATTAGATATTTCCTTTTCACTAAATCAGTAGCAATTGGATTTTCTCGATTCTAAAAATTAATACCATTCCAAAAAAATTCCTATAATTATGCAACCATCTAACAATACAACTAACACAATCTAAATTTTAACTTGCAAATCACGTTTGAATTATATTTAAAAAATGATATTCTATTATAAAATCGGAAAGGAATGTATTTTAAATATATTAGATACGTATATTCTCATTAAGTACGTTCATATCTCAACTGAAAATCGAATTGGTGTAATATCTTATTTAACCTAGCGTTTCTTAAACAAACTATATATACCTCCTCTCTTTTGCGTGATTTGCACAAGACTCTACATAGCAGACTACTTTATGTTTACTCACAAAAGTCAGACCTTTTAAAAACTCGTGGAGAGTTCAAGTGAAATGCTTACATGCTTGGAAGCAAAATACACCTTTTTCAGGAGATACCTATGAGATGATTCTAGACGATGAAATGGTACCATTTTTTTTTCAAAGGTGAGCTATTTATCCCTCATTCAACTGTTTCTTATACTATTATCTAATATGAAATGCATTTTCTTGTAGCGTAATAAAATCCATACCGAGTTGAACGCAACCTACCTATAGGAAAATGGAGAGTCATTGAAAATATTTCAATCTCTGCAGCTGGTGGTCAATATCGAAGAGCACATATACCATTTTTCTATAAGGATAGACAAAATCATCAATGATCTCAATGTATTTTCCTTTCATCATTCCAGCTGGACCACCACGATAACCAAACAATGTACTCCCTTTCGCACGTTCCTGTAAATAATCAAACCAAGTCATCAAAAATACAAACCAAACACGTCTTGATAAGATAGATTTGTTGGAAAAAAATTTGACCTGATTTTCCGGCGGCGTAGCTCGGAGGATCATCGAGGATCTTAAAGGGACTTCTAAAAATGGCAGGAAGAGGAAGCGTTGGATCGATACGAGTCGCTTGGACAAGTAAGTACCTTTGAAGGAAAACTATTAGATTTTGACCCAAAAATCTTTACCTCAAGAAGTACCTTTGCAAGGAATAAACATTTGATATCAAGACAAAGTCCTCGAAATTACTAGGTACAAACAAAAACAAAGAATATTTTTACTGTTTCTTTAACGATCTGTAACATGCAAGAGGTTTGATCTTGAAATTTAAACCAGGGAAATGATCTGTCTATCCAATTGAAGGGTCTTTGCATTCAAAACCTTAGATGGTGTCTGAAAAAGTATCATTAGAGAACATATATTAGAAAAAAAATCAATTGTAAGAAATCAAGTCGAATCTATATATACAAACTCAAACCTGTATGTGTTTGTCTAGAGTGTAATCAATATATCTATCTTCTGCCATCCTTTGACTGAAAACTTTACAACTGAGAAGGAAGATCTCGCCAGAAAAAACAATGGTCGCAACTGACAAAGAGATAAGATACAGACCGAAAACTTTCTACGGGCTAAGGAAAGAAGTCGTAAGTTTTTTTTATCTGTTTTTTCGCGGAAAAAAGTATATGGGCTTCCACCCAATCGAGAAACACATATGGGCTGCAAATAAGTGTAACTCTAAATAAGATGAATTCAAAATTAATATGTCGATTAATTTTTCTTTACACTTTCATTACCTCTAATTGGGCTTTCTAAAAAAATTGCTAAAAACCTTTTTTTCAATTTAGAATTCTTTTTGATATTTTTTCATAAATTTTTATTGTTACTATATAAAAATGTATTTATTTAAAAAAATACTCTAAAAATATAACTTTAGAATATATTTTTAATAATAATATTTAAGTACATACAAGTTTACTTTATACTCAAATATTTTATACTTTAATGTTTACTTTACCTATTGAAATTTATAAAAGTACAAAATATTAATATACAACCTCATAGTTTTATAAATGGGTGCTTTTTGAATAGAAAAAAATACACCAATCTCAAATGCAATAACCTATGAATCAAATATATGCATGTTTTTACTATCCACAAAGACATACAATTATGAAGAGCATACACCCGCGCGGACGCGCGGGTCAAAAGCTAGTATAAATTAAAATTTAATTTTTCAAAAAAAAACGTTAAGCTTCCAAAAACTAACCCTAAGAATACAAACAATACTACAACATATGTTACCAAACCCTAAACCAAATAATACCATGACCCACTAAATTTACTCATCTATGTTAAAAATGATTCAATTTTACTATATCTTAATTTATATCATTTAAAATGTTTATAATTATATGATTTCAATTTTTCTTCCAGGAATTGTTTTTTTTTTTAAATTATAAATTATTTTTTAAAATCAACTATATGAGACGACTTACACAAACTTAGAAGACTCAGAAGATTTACCAGGGTTATATTCGTAGAACTAAATTCTGTTTTTTTTTGTCATAAGGGGTTGGTTGTAATTTCAAAGGGCTTTTAGATTACTTTTGCATCTGATTGATGTTTGAGTATACTTTTGCATTTAAAATCAAGTTTTAAGTCATATTTGGCAAATTTCCAAAAAAAAAAATATTTATGATTTTTTCCAGATTGGTGAAATTAAAATACAAAAATAATAATGTAAGTGTAAACTATTTTCTTAAGTAATATTATATTAAAAATTATTTATGCGAATAGTGTAGAAAAACTCTTAATTTATTATGTGTAGAAACTAAGATGTACGTCCAAAAATCAATGTATTATATATGTAGGAAGTCATGGATTGGACATGTGGACTAGAGAGCTAAAAAAATGTTAGATACGTAAATGTGGATATACTATGGATTTAACTGTGTTTTAACAATAATATAAATCCTATTTAGAGTATCTATATTATGTTTCGAGTCTATTTTAAAACTCTTTCAAGTCTATGTATGTTTTGGAGCATTATGAATATCATAATGCCATTTGAAGCTTAAAGATGAAGAAGCACGTAGTTGTTCAAGAAATCAAAGTCGAGATATAGAAGGATTGTCGATCGACATTATTCTTAGTAACCATCAACACCGACGTGAGAAGATGGGCAACTTTACTTCCAGATCAAGTTTGCCCCAGAAGTTCCCACAAATTACAAGACTGCCTCTGACCGATTTAAGACCCATATTTATAGTTTTATGTTACAACCTTACTTCCAGAACAAGTTTGGCCGAGATTATGATTTTGTTATTATGATTTCACATAAAAATAATTTTATTGAACAATTTAAGATGTATCCATTGTGTATAATTTAGTTTTTTATTTTTTACAAAAAGTTATATGCAAAATTTATATATAGTATAAAAATAAACAATTATCAATTAATCTTGTTGTAGTTTTTAATATATGTTATATAGTTTTCACACTTAAAATTAGTTTTCCTTGTAAATGCTCTAACTCACTTCCCCCTCGTAACTTATTGATATACTAATGAATGTGATTTCAAGGGCCGTGTAAATTTTTATTTTGATAATTTGAAGCTATCCAGTAGGCCAAGACCCAACTGAGTAGTTTCATGGGGGCTATTCACCGGCGCCAGTCATATCCAGTTGATTGCAATGAATATTATATATTCATGTCGCGTAACCACACATATTTAGTGTTGTGGATTCGCTTAGCTCACTGGAATTCGCATATCACTAGACTACCATGTGTGATTAGGACTGTCTAACTTTATTAATTTTAAAATATGAGTTGTTGAAAACAGTTTGAAAACATGGTTAGTAGTTGAAAACATGATTCATGAATATAATGTGATGTAGCAGGTGACCAACCACGCCAACTACCAGACACAGATGCACTAAGTCAACCTTGGATGCCTCCTCTAGATCATAACTTTTTATATATAATAGTGACATGTGACTTGAACCCCCAATCATGCTAAAGAGCTCTTCAAGAAGAACTTACCAATAGTCACCTATAAAGATGTGAAACCTTACATTGATCGTGTCGCGAATGGCGAGTCATCGAATATAATATCGGCCCTACCTATTACAAATTTCTACAATAGGTAATATAAGAGTTAGATTGCCCTATAATTTCTTGCTTTTTTGGTATTGGTATTGGTAATGGTGTATATAAAACTAATTGCTTTGAAACTGTTGTCATAGTTCTGGAACTTCTGGAGGAGCAAACAAAATACTACCATCCAATAGCAAGTTTTTGGATTGCAGTGAATCCATTAAAAATCTTATCGCACACGTTATAAGCAAGTAAGTGCATAGCATTTTTACTCTAAATATTTGTTGATACTAAAAACATCAGATTCATGAATGATGATAATTTTTTCTTAAATATAATAAGTAAAATTTGGATATTCGATTTCGAGTTTCGGTCAGTTATTGATCTGCATGGAAGTTTATGAAAAACATTTTGCAAAATAAAATTGCTAACCTTAGGAATATGTGGGATACAGCAAATCGGGCATACTTATGATGGCAATTCATTAAAAATAGAGAAAGGCATGATAATTAGTTTTGGATTTTTGCCTAACTATTTAAAGATAACTACTCACTAATTTGTGGTAAGTTTCAAATTTACAAAACTAAAAGAAAAAGTTACTAGATCAATGCTCAAAAATAGGGGGCAGAAGTCTTTAACTTTGAAATTTTATACTTACCAAAAATGACATTAACATTACAACAACAATAATATATAATGATAACAAAAGTAATATTTATATTAATAAAAGCTCCAGAAAAACTTGGAATCAGCATTTGTGACCTCCGTTCCTTTTATGATGACTAGATTTTAATCCAGGATTATTTTAGAAATGAAATAATTTTATATGAATTTCTATATAAAATAGTATATAGGTTTAGACACATTTATCCGGAATTGGGAAGCCAAACAATATCTAACCAAAAAAATGAAACCAAACTAAACGAAACTTCATGAATAAATGAAGGATTTTATATCTTTGGAAAAAAAGATCCGACCCATGAATCGAATGGGTATCCAAATTTTAAAATACCAATTATATACCTACAAATGGCAATTAAATTATATTTCTAAATAACTAAATATCCTAAAAATACTATTTATAAACCTAATTACCAAAAATAAATTATCCGAATATTTTTAATTAAAATATTAAAAATTATTCAATGTGTTTATCAGAACAACCCGAATGACCCAATATTTAAACTGAAACCCCTAAATTATCTAATACTTTTACCTATAAATACAAAATTACTCAAAATCCATAATCAAACTAAAACCGAATTGGACCCAATTTTTTTTGGATACTAGGCGGTTCCAAGCTTTCCTACCCGAACCAAACCAAAAAACAAATTAACCCAACTGAATCAAACCAAATTTTGTAAATACATGAACAGTCACTAAATTTCTAAAACCAAAAAACAAAAACACCAAAACTGAAATACGCGAACTAAAACCGAATGCTGATGACTAACAGTGCTTCTACATTTAAATGGTGGAGAAAGCATTCTTTTTTCTTTTTACAAATTAGTTAACTTCTTCTAGTGGAGTACCTATATGGTTTATAGATAAATTAAGATATAAGAAGTGTTTTCATACCCGATCTAGACCTGCGGTCGAACTAATAAACCCAATGTCTATATATAATCAGGTTTAGATTAAATGAAAAAACCATTAATTAAAAACCTGATAAAACCTATAAGCCTGTCATTAATTTGTGAACCGACACCAGTTGACCGGTTAGAAACCGGAAAAATCTGATAATATTTTAAATTTTTTTGATAAACTTCTCATATACTTTTTAATAGTGCATAAAATTTAATAAACTATTTTCTTTATAAAGTAAGATAAATGCATTGTATTTATGTTATGCATTTTAATTTATAGGTTTTGTAATGATTACTTTAAGGCTACATTTGTGAGTTTTGAAATTAAAATTCTTACTAAATTGAGTATCATTGAGATAACTATAAATATTAAACATAATTTCTACATAAATTAATGGAGAAATAGTTTTGATTCAACTTATTTATATAATTACGATTTAATATTATTTGTTTTAATTTTTTTTAATGAAATCAATACTACTAAAATTAGTGTATATAATTTATTTCTTTTGTTCAAAAGCATACAATGGATTTAATCAAAAATTAAAATATATAATTGATGAAATGGATTTTTGATGGGTCATGGATGCAATGAATTAAATTAATGGTTAGTTATAGTTTTAAGCCCAAAAACCAAAAGATTTAAATGACATTAATGAAAATTATAATTTCTTTGTAACAATAAAGGATAATAAGGTAAAAAATTCATTAAGACCATAAAATATGAATGATCCTATTTTAATATATTGATAATTTGCGTTGAGGTTTGTAACTGATTTTTTTCTAGATGTTAACATAGATTTACTGGCATTGTGGGAAAAGTATGTGATGATTAGTGGTGAATGTTTTGTCCTCTAAAGGTTCTATTAATATTTTTTGGTAGATTTATTGTAATCTTCTCAAAAATTATTTTGACAAAGTATATTTATTTGATGCTGGTAGACTTGTATATTGATTTATTTTCTAAATGATACTAGAAATATATATCAGCTTGTGTTTCCGACTATCGTTTTTATGTATCATACAAATTTACTACGGTCGTACATTAATTTATAAATCTACTTTCACAGTAGGTAAAAAAACAGATCGACAATCGTTGTATGTGAATATATAATCTTGCTATATAGACGCCTTCAACCTAAAATCAATTAGTGATATATAAGATAGATGGATCAATCTATTTATCACCGATTTTTTTTTAGGTTGGAAACTCATATATCTTAACATGGTATTAAGAACAAATGTCTCACATTGGTAGTTGAAATGGATGTTTAGTAATATATAAAATAGATGGGTTAAGCCATTTATTACCAATTGTTTTTAGGTTGAAAGATCATTTAGCTTAACATGGTGTCAGAGCCCTCGATTCATTATCGATCCATCCCAAATTCGACCCATCGATCTTTGCTCAAACATTCCGAAATTGACGCTCAAAAAAGCCATTATCTCAAAGGACGTATTAGGGACAAAGATCCCACATCGATAGTTGGAATGAATCTTTAATAATATATAGGATGGATAGACCAATCCACTTATCACCAATTGTTTTTAGGTTTGAAATTCATCTAATTTAACAATCATTATGTGTATATATATAAATTTACTATCAATTTAACAAACTATACAAATCTATCAGTGTAAATCTAAGACAATAATAACCAATATTTTCTTTTGTTCAACTCCACATTAATAACCAATAAATATACCGACAAAAGATATTTTAGTAAACTCAAAATATTAAATAGTTCATCTCTTCATAACTAATAAATCTATTACTGTACTATAAATATATCAGCATTATAAATAAATTTATTATCATATCCAAATCATCAGAATGTCTATCACCAAAACAATATATTTATTACACAACTTTAATTTACTATCAAACAAAGTAATTCTGTCACGACTATTAACAAGAAATATATCACAACTAAATTAAATATATTAATAGGACGATACTAGAGATTAGGATACTGTTCTCTTTCAAAACTATTTCCCTCTCATCCTGGGTTTAAGAACTAGTAACATGTGGTCCATTGACGGTTACCATTGGATCATACAAAATCTGGAGTCTACTCGATTAATTCCGGGTATGATTTACTTCCCATGAATAAACTCATACACTTTCCACCACTCTGGTTGATAAATCGAGTATCGCTAATTTATGGAGCCATGTGTGGAGTCGTGCGGATTCCAGGCAAAATAAAATACTTCATGTGGCAATCCCTCATGGGATGTATTGCTTCAATAGAAAGGTTAGTGTTTAGGCATTTGGATATCGATAGAAGTTGTCGTAGATGCGGTGACCTAGAAGAAATTATAAACTCTCTGGCTAAGGTGACGAGAAGTATTAGTGTTCTCTTTTCCTATATAGATTAAACATGGTAAGAGCAAGCAACTCTTCGAAACGAATCAGCTTCGACTACCATTTTATCTTAAAAATGGAAGTTGACAATAAATATATATGTGAGTTCTGCTACTCAACTAATAAATCTATCACAAAAGTAATTCTATTACAGTTGACAAGTAAAATTTTCACCTCAAAACATCTACCAAAGAATCTACAAAATAAGTATAATTCAAATATTAAATTATCATAACTAGAAAGATATACTTATTTTATAAGTATCTGTATTGGTACACATATTTTTCCAAGTGTTGTCTATGTGTGAAAATGTAATGATATTTTTGTAAATATATTTTTCAACAAATAAAAGAGATTTTAAAATCTATTTTAATAATTTTGAAAGATGAATATATTTTTAACATAAAAATACTTTCCAAAATTTAGCCAATCTCCCAATTATATCCTATTGTGGATTTTGCAAGTTCTTTTGCAAATTAATTGATAAGGTTTAAGCCTATAACTAGTTGGAGCAAAGATGTCTTAATAAAATTCATGATAAATTCAGTGTTTCCATTTGTTCAAAAATAAAGTAATTTTATAAAGTTAGAGGAATTTGGGATAGTTTGGAGCAGAAACTTCGGTGCTAATAAACAAAAAAAAAAAATCAATGATGATACATTTTCATGCTACAAATTCTTTTTTTTTTCTGTTGTTGTTGTTGTTCTGATTAGGCATGTGCAAGGTGTGGAAAGAGGAAAAGGGATGCATTTTTTCTTAACAGGGCATGAGACCAAGAGTCCAGGTGGCTTGCCCATTGAGGACGGAATAAGCTGGTACTTAAAGAGCGACTATTTCAAGAACCGGCCATCTACTTTGTTCTATTCTTATACGAGTCCTGATGAAATTATGTTAGGCAGTGACCTCAAGCAAAACCTTTATTGTCATTTGCTATGTGGTCTTGTCCAAAGAGATGAGGTCACGAGATTTGGTTCCATATTCGCTTCAGGTATTGTCCGAGCAATCAAGGTTCTTGAAGAATCTTGGAAGGAATTGTGTTCGGATATCCGATCAGGTCATCTCAGTGAATGGATCACTGACTCTGGCTGCAGAAACTCCGTTTCTATGGTTCTCGGAAGTCAGCCCCGTCCAACATTATCAGATGAGATTGAAAATATATGCAGCCAAAAGTCCTGGAGAGGTATAATGAAAAAACTATGGCCACAAACCATGTACGTTGAAGCTATTGTTACGGGTTCAATGGTACAATATGTTCCTACATTGGAACATTACTGCGATGACCTGCCTCTTGTTTCAACAGGTTACTCTTCTTCCGAGTCAATGTTTGGTATTAATACTGATCCTTTGTGTAAACCTGAAGACACCTCTTACACACTCATGCCCAACCTATCTTACTTCGAGTTTATGCCAACGGAGGGAGGCAATGGTGACGTTGTCGACCTAGCTGACGTCAAACTCGGCTGCTCTTACCATTTATTGGTCACAAACCTATGGGGTTTGTATAGAATTAGAATCGGAGATATTGTAAAGGTGGTTGGATTCTACAACAAGGCACCTAAGTTTAAAGTTCTAGGAAGAGAGAACACATTGTTAAGCATTGATATGGACCGAACAACTGAAGAATACTTGTTAAAGGCGGTGAATCGAGCAAGGCTGGTTCTTGAGTCATCAGATCTAAGGCTTGTAAATTTCACTAGCTATGCTGATATATCTAGTAGCCCGGGTCACTATGTGATATATTGGGAAGTAAAGGCTAAAGAGGAAGACATGAAGGACCTTGATGAAAATGTATTCTTGGAGTGTTGTTTAGTAACGGAGGATACGTTTGACGAGGAATACATGTACTGTCGGGCTAACGAATTTATAGGGCCTCTCGAGATAAGAGTAGTGAATGGTGGGACGTTCGATTCTCTTATGAACTTGTCCATTTCAAAAGGTGCTTCGATTAGTCAATACAAGACTCCATTATGCATCACATCTGAAGAGGGCTTACAAGTATTGGAGACAAATGTGGTTGCTAGATTCTTCAGTACTCTTAAAGCATCTCATGTGCTTAAGACATGATATGGTCCAAGAAACTGGGGAGAAATGTGTGTGTTTTTATTTGTATGATCATATTTTTCTTTTCTTGCTCTCTTTTACTATTTGCTTGTTGCTTCAATGATAACATAGTTGGTTTAGTATGAAACTTATGCTTCAAGAATTCTCGAATTATTATTTGTAGTTCTTGATCTTTATCTTCGTTTTTAGTTTCTTTTTATTTGAATTTCTTCGTTTTAAAAACCGATCCTCTGGTATATGGAGAGAAACAGTGGCGGACGCACATGAAGACCTAGGGGGGCATGTGCCCCCTACTGATTTTGAATTTTATTAACTAATTAGCAATAGTTTATGTAATGATTTTTTGATTTGGAGCTAGATATAATGAAAAAAATTCATGTGCCCCCGTCTAAATATGGAGCTAGTTCCGCCCCTAAAGAGAAAGCCTTTTGATTAGGTCCTCGAATGTTGACAAAAAAAAAGATTAGATCCTCGAAGCATCGTTGGAACAGATTTATGGGTTTTTTGTTGGACAAAAGATAATGGATTTTGATAATATGCCTTATTAATTTCATGTCGAACATTTTGAAAAAAATATGTATACTTATTCGAAGCTAAAACTTAAAATTTGTGCTTAAGAGCTAATAAAATGGCAAAAGGAAAAATATAATGTTTCAAAAACTAACTAGATTTTGATCCGCGTTTCGAAAGCGCGAGTTTTTTAGATTATAAACAAAGTTTAATATAAATTAGTATTTTGGTACTTTATAAATAAAATAATTTAGAAATTAGTTTATTTGATATTTCGTATGGACGTTCTTTTTTTTTCATCCAACGGTCATTCTATTACTCAACTTGAGGTGGTCTGGGAAGCCAGACCGAAACAGAACAACCAACAAAACAAATATCCCTATGAAAAGTACGTGCATTTTTAGCTAGAGCATCTGCAGTTCCATTGTATGGACGTTCTTATGTAACTCTCTCTTAGGTCTCAGCATTTTATCTGGATTGGCCAACCTGAAAATATAGGTTTCGTTCAGGTCAAGGTCGAGTAAAAAGTGTCTATTGAATATTTTTTTGGACCCGCGGATCTTGGTTCGAGTCCGGATCCTATCCGAGACTTGATCGGGTATCTAACGTACAATATTTTGTGTTTATTAAATATATTTGTATGTTTCAGATATATTTTTGGTATTACAAATATTCTTTTAAGTTTCAAGTTCAGATTTTCGGTTATAATTTGAATTTCATGTAAAATTTCAGAATTTTAAAATGTTTTCAGGTATTCAGATAAAATTTTAGGTATTTCACGGTTCATCGAGTCAAGTTTCGGATAAAGTTTTGAATAGATATTTAAAATATATTTTCTGAAAGTGTTTAATCTGTTTTTTTTTGTAAAAAAAAATTGAGATTAAGTCAGATTTTGTTTGAAAAAAGATTTGAATTATTTTTTATTAAATATATTTATAGAAAATGGTAAATAGAATCTCCGTTTACTTTAAATAAAATCTCATTTAATAAACATGTCTTAATAAAATATTTAGTTAAAAGCTATTGAAATAAGTAAATCAAAATAAATATTTATATTTAGAAATGGCTAAGAAAACCCATGCGAGCATCCTGGTTAAACATGAGAATAAATGAGAATCCAAGCAAAAAAAAAAATCCAAAACCAAATCAGTGTTCACAAATAACCAAATGATTTCTATATATAGAGAACCAAAAATTAAAACCGAACCTTTAAAAGTATTTTATTTTGATAAATATAGATTTCAAAGTAGTGGTTCCTATGATTGAGGAGATCTATAAATTTCAAAAATGTAATTTTTCAAAATATAATGGTTACTATATTTCTGTTAAAAATGTAATATTAATCTATTTATTTAAAATATTCGAAATTTAATAACAATGTAATTTTACATAATCATTTTCTGATTATAAAGATATTTAACAAACTGTGAAATTGTTTCTAGAATTCATTTCCGCAAAATTTAAAGAAACTGTAGTATTTTTTTATTCAAAGATACACTTAGTAATATACAACATGAATATGTTTGCATGTCACGTAATTGTAATAGGAAGTGGACTTGAGAGGTTATAATACTGAATGCTAACCTATTGCTTAATTAAGTACATTAAATGCAATTATTTTGGTGTATGACATTGTAGAAGTTACATTTATGATATGTTTGGTTTTGGAAATAATAAGAGTCACCGGTTTCCTATTTTGGTAGCCCTATTATAATGCATTAAGTTTGTGTATATATTGTAGTAAATATTGGTTGGATATAATAGGTTGGTTTAAAAATGAATAGGTACAACAACTTTGTATAAGTAGACTTTTTGAAAATGATTCTCTTTTAATAGTATGGATGGATTACTATATTTTACATTTTTTTTTTGAAAAATACACTATATATGGAGGAACTACACAAAGTAGCAAAGTTTGGTTTTGAGTCCGAGGGGATGCACATCATATTTAGATGCAAAGCTTATCGAATGTTCCAAAGTGATGTAGGCAAAGCCATTCATTGTAAACGCGTGTCGCGGAAAAGCATATATGTGTATCGAATATGTCGTACATGTAGAACCGTTCGTCGATTTGAATGTTACGGGGAAAATTTATTGTGGAAGCGTTGTTTGGGAACTTGCCCAAATTATTATTTCATATAGATATCGATTACGACTATAATTAAATTTTAATATTTTCTCTAATAAATAAAAATATAGTGAATTAAAGAGCAGAAAAAGAGATGTATTCACTGTAAAATTTGAGGTGATTTGATTATTAATAAGGTTGTAGATGATTTCGATGAATTGAAGAGTTTTAAGTGATTTTTTTGTTAAACCATGCTATATTTATAAGGAATTAGTGTATTCCACATTCTACGTACACTCTCTTCTAACCTCTCTATAAAAGAAAACCACTGTCACTAATTAAACCTAGCTTCGGCCGCCGCTTTGACGACGCCATAGGCGCCTCCTTCCCGCTCTATCATGTCCTTTGCTCTAGCCCTCTCGCCTTTGCTCTTGATCGATATGCAAGCCGCTCTGAGATGTCGAGACCTCTTCCAGAGCTCCTTTGCGAAATTAGATTCCAGTTTTCCATAGAGAAGCGGCAAGATCCTTGGTCGGACAATTATGGTGAGAGTCGGCTTTTAAGGCTGAAGGTTCTAGTCAGATCTTTTATTTTTCCTTCTGAGATCTTTGGTGGTGAAGCGCGATGGAGTTCTACTTCCCAGCACCGGAGTCGGTCCCATGACTACACCATGATTTGGAGCACCTGCTTTGTTTGCTGTTGTCAAGACCCACTCTTTCAGTCCGAATTCTGTGTTTGGTTTTTGGCTAAGGATCAGGACAGTGATTCCTAGAGGACATGAGGTTCAATCGGATGCGTCTTTGACGATTATACTGTTGGTACACGAGCTTCGATCTGATTAGTAGGAGACCAATAGTTGGTACAGATTAGGGACCAGTTGAATGTTTTTGTGTCTCTTGTTTAATTACTATCTTTGTATCACGAGATTAATTTAGGAGTGTAAGATGCAGTTCATTTCTAGTAGTGGGATGAACTTGCCTTCAGTGTGGTTGAAATACAATGGGGTACGTCAGGTTGCACTGGATCCAAATGACTGTTTCAGGTGTTTATATGAGGTATAGTCTCTTATAAGGTTGAATGCTTGTATCAAATGTGTTGGTGAAATGAATTAGATGTTTGAGCCAAAAAAGGATAAATTTGTTAATGGATTAGCCATCCATACAATTTAATCACGACAATTTATGTATGAACATTGTGTTTTGACGTATGATGATACACAAATCATAAAAACTTACACAATTGATAAACTATGTTTTTATTACTTATGTTATGAGAAATAAATAAGAAGTTTTAGGGTTAAAAATAGATAGGATTTTATGATATTCTCATTGGTAAACAGCAGCTTAAATCTATCAAAGATATATTTCATATTATTTTATGTTACTCAAGTTATATATTCTTTAAACATTATTTGTGAAGTGATTTGCATATGCATCATCATTAGATTCATTCATACTATATATATATATATATATATATATATATTACATTAATAAGAAATCAAATAATTACAAATATATTTCTTACATCAACTTATACCTCAATTATTTTTAATATATATATATATATATATATATGTATATATTATCAAGATTAATTGTAATTTACATTAAGAAATACAAAACTAGAATCAACCGGCTAGAATAAGCAATCCGTTAATATAGACGCTATATTGATAGAAAAATTGAGTACAAATATATTAGTGGATAAAATAGGTTGATGAACTTATTGGATTGGGTTAAAATAGTTTGGATTATAATGATAACTAGATTTTGACCCGTGTTTCGAAAGCGCGGGTACTGTATGTTTTTCAAATAATATCAAATTACATATGTATGTTTCGATGGCATATATGGTTCATATTAAATTGAGTATATTTGATTGTAATGGGGAGTATAGGGAGTTATACTTCTAACTGTTTCATGTTAAATCGAGCACTATTATTGAGAAAGTTGTCCAAGTTTTTAACATAGTGATTTTATATCAATTTACTTTAATAGTATTGAATATAGTCAAGAGTTTTAATACAGATTTTGGGTATAAGTTAGAATATAAAGGTAATTAGATGGGTTAGTAATACATATACACAATGGGCTTCAAAATTTCAAAATCTAAATTGTATAACTAACTTTAGGCTGTTTTGTTTAGTTGGACAAAAAACATGGTACTTTTTATTTCGGGCTTTTAATTTTCAAAATTAAGTTTATATATCTCAAAAAGAAATGTTTATTGGTGTAATTAAAAATAGTATGATATTAATATAAATTTAAAGAGCTATAATAAACCTAATGCCTTTATTTTTGATTTGATTGATAGATGACGTAAAAAGCTGTATTTTTCTGATAAAAAGGAGTTTCATTCATATAAGTTAAAAAGAAAATGATATTCAATATTGACAATTCACAATAACTTTTAATCAAATCCGAATGAAGTACTCTAATTTCAAATATATAATCATGATTATTCTCCTCGAAGGACTACATAACTTCTAGTACACGACTTCTAGTAAATTGTATCAACTTATAGCTGCTCTAAATCTAATGCCTTTATTATTGGTTTTGATTGATAGATGGCGTAAAAAATTTATTTTTTCTGATAAAAATGGAGTTTCATTCATAGAAGTTAAAAAGAAAAGGATATTCAATATTGAAAATTTTCAATATTGACAATTCGCAATAACTTTCAATCAAATCCGAAATGAAGTACTCTAATTTCAAAAATATAATCATGATTATTCTCCTCGAAAGACTACATAAACTTCTAGTACACGACTTCTAGTAAATTGTATTAATTTATAGCTGCTCTAAACCTAATGCCTTTATTATTGATTTTGATTGATAGATGGCATAAAAAGCTGTTATGTTTTAGATAGATATCTACATTTCATAATGTCACATATATTATTAGATAATTAACAATATGCACCCTAATACTTTTAAAACTAATTGTATATATCCGAAACTAAAAACTTGAATTGCCGTTTGTTAAATATCTATCTAAAGATTATACACCCTAATACTTTTAAAACTAATTAACAATATACACCTTAATATGTTAAAAAGTCATAAGATTATATCACAATATAATGACTAACGACTTGCATATATAACTCTAACTATTATCACAGTTAATCAGACATTTATTTAAAGAGATCGTCCTGAGCAAGCTGAAGTTCCCTTTCCAACTTCTCCATCACCTCGTCCATTACACCGACGTTAAAGAGATCGTCCTAGAGTTGAAGCTTACCTGTAAGGCGATAGACTTCGAGTTCTGCGTTGTGCTTTTCAAGCACAGCCTCATGATACTCCATGTACATCAGTAGGATAGCACGGTAATGCTTGGTTTTGTCTTTCTGACCATTGGTGAAAGCCTCCTCCAATGTGGCTCCATACTCGTCCTCCAAAGGACTCTTCAGTTTCAAATCTCGGTTGGATGCCATCGCTATTTTTGAAGTGCATGTTATTTAAAAGCAAAAATTAGTTAAGTAATAAAAGATAATTAGACAAATGAAATTTATAAGATATATAACAAACGGCGATTCTAAAAAGAATACACTAACAAATGAACTGATATCTACATCTAATGTTCAAAACAAAGAAATATCAAAGAAATAAAATCAAACTTTATTTTCTTTGGATGCAAACGAAGAGATAACTGGGGAGAAAACCTAGATTTGTTTTGTTAAATGAGAAAGCAAGTACACTTTATATAGGAAAGAGAAAAGATTGTTCTAGATTTTTGACTCTTGAGTTGACATATTAATACAAAAATTAGGCCCAAAATTTGATACTTTGGACAACATAAATTGCAAACTATTGGGCCCAAAACGTGGTTAAATTCGGGTGATAATCAATACATAAAAGGTTTGATTTCAAACCGCTTTTTGTTTAATATGTCAAAGTATATAGATTTCCACTGCGTAATAGATAGAAAAAACATTTATTTATTTTAAAAGTCAGAAACGACTTTGAAAAGTTCTAAACAAATAAAGTTGAAAAAACACCAAAACACAAGTTTCACTCTGCAAAATAATAAAACAATGCTATCAGAACTAAGATAAATCATTTCTTCACCTGCCATATATTTAAGAGGAAAACTATATATCAAAATGTCAATATAAAATTATTCAATCTGAAAAACATAAGGAACTCAGAGATCTTGAAATATCTCTTTAAAAATAACATTTTTTGTTTGTTTCTGAGGCTTACCATTCTCGTCAACAATCAAAATCTTCAAACCTTTTTTTGATGTGACTCTAGAGATAGCAACATAGAGTTGTCCGTGAGAAAACACAGGTCGTGGTAGAAAAATACCAACATGTGAGAGTGATTGCCCCTGACTTTTATTAATCGTGATAGCAAAAGCAACAGCAATTGGTAGTTGCCTTCTCCTCATCTTGAAAGGCATTTTCTTGTCTGAGGGTGTTATTGACAATCTAGGAATCAACACTACGTCCCCAACTTTCTTTCCCGTAATAACTCTTGCCTTCACACAAAAATCATACATCTCTATGATCTGCAATCTAGTTCCATTCATCAATCCTCCAACATGATCAATATTTCTTAGCAACATCACTGGGCATCCAATCTTCAATCTAAGATTATGATTAGGTAATCTGAAAACTTTGATACTGTTGAGAAAATATGGTGTGAGAGCTTGATCATTAACAGATCCAGTATCTGATGGGTCGATACTGTCATAACTCAAGTAGATCTTCTCTTCTCCTACATTCCAAATTTATAACAAATTAGAAATTTTTATAAAACACATAAATACACGAGTAATATAATAAATTAGGAACAAAACCTTGAAAATTAGACAACATATGCTGATTTATCTTGTTCACGTCCTCATTCATTGGACATAAAATAACTCTTTCTTGAAAAAACTTAGGGTCTTTATTATGTTGCAGAGATAAAGCATCTCCATAAACTTCTTTTCTTATTGCTTCAATTGGATCGTCTGCATCCATAATAAGAAATTCATCGGGAACAGTGATTAATGCCTCACCATCGTTAAGCTCACCAACTTTTTCGTCTCCCACATCCAAAATCCATTGCGAAAAATCATTTAGTTCCTCAACACTCATACCACTTGAAAGCAGCCTCATATTCTTTGTCAGTTTGAGTACTTTGCAATGTTTCCAGAGATACGATGAATTTAAAGATTCTAACACAATTTCGGCTCTTGAGGCACCATGAATGACTGGTAACACTTGTCTGAAATCTCCACCAAAAACTACAACTTTCCAAACAAAAGGCTTCTTCTTTGTATTCCTTATAATGTCTGCTAAACTTCTATCTAATGACTCAAAACAATGTTTACTCATCATTGGTGTCTCATCCCAAATAATGATAGAAGACTCTTTCACCAAATTAGCATCATATGTACCTGTTGTTAAATTGCATAGAGAAAACTCATCAGGATTGATAGGTATACCAAATCTTGAATGTGTAGTTCTTCCTCCTGGTAAAAGAAGAGAAGCAATTTCACTTGAAGCAACATTCAACACTATTTCTCCCATGGATTCGATTGCAGCAGATAACAATCTCTACAAAAAAAGTTTTTCCAGTTCCACCAAATCCATAAACAAAGAAAACTCCACCTCGTTTTCCTATGACAGCATCCATAATCTCTTCATATATTTTCTTCTGCTCATCAGTTAACTTTACAATGTCTTTGTCATGTTCTTCTCTTAATGCATCCTTGTCGTAGCTGAGTTCATCCATTATTAGAACATTCTGAGAATGATTACCATCACGGAAAGGTTTGGCATAGCATTCCAGTTATCTAGAGAAGTTCCATTACTCTTCAATATCTTCTCAATCTCGGGAAGGGCACCTTCTTTTTTTGAACATCAGTAAGACATAATCCTACAACATATATTTATGTAACCATATCATATTTATTAGTCAACGATAATTTAAATAACAAATAAAACATAAAGGATTTGAATGTCTACCTAGTCTATCAAGTCGTTTCCGATTATATTGTATGTCTTCAGAAAGAAACTCCTATGTACTTTCCCAAACCTTTTCAGGTATTGACAAACTATTAGACATAAGCATGATAGCAAATGAATGACGTAGATAGGATGCATAACTTAAAAAGCTTGTCCTAATAATGTCATCAATATATTCTTGATCATCTTCTAGCAGACCACAAGCGAAACACGCCTCTTTGTAAGTACCATACTGAACATTGTTAACTAATTTAATATCATCAAAGCATGTAGATCCGCGAACAATATTAAGCAAGACACGAAGAAAATATGCTTCTTCTATGCTACGTGGTGCATAATTAATCCTCCCAATTCTGAATCCTTTTTTCCTATCGTGGAATTTTCGTTCTGTCTTGTTCCAAGTAAATATAGTTGGAATTTCTGCTAACGTCAGTTTCCTAGCAACAAAACTAACCTTATTAAGTTCAAACCAGCCCATGAACATAGTATTCTGAATCAACACACGACTTGTCACTTCCTCATATGTATCATCATCCTTGAAGATAATAATTTGCTTCCCTGGTAAATGGAAAGAAATTTTCTCCACATGCAAAGATCTATAATGAATAGGAAACTTAAGAATGCTCCATGCACCTTCACAAGCAGAAACATACCTGAAACGATTACAAAATATGTTTATATACAACTTGTTACAACAACAAATTAACAGATCATTTAATTGACAAAAGTAACAAAATTAACTTCGTACCTTCCTTTAAAGAAATCTTGAATTTCATTTTTCTGCTCTGGATCAGAACTCTTTTTCTTAGAAGTTTCTCCTTTTTTTGGTGGTTCAACAACAACTGTAATCCGATCTGAACCCTTGTTGGTATACTTAAATAAGTATTTGATTGATCCTGATTGATTACATCACTCGACATTGATATGAGCCTTGTACCGAAGTGATAGTTCTTTGTTATAGGGTGTAACATATCTATTATCGCATTTGAAGCCATTTTTTTCCACAAAATGATTGTTATCCCTTCTTCTGTAAACTGGGAACCCTTCTTTGTTCACAGTAGTTTTGTCTACAAACGTCTTTGGAAACATTTTTGTGCATTTACCATTATCCATACATGGTGAACGCATGTTCACAATTCCACATGGACCATGAATCATCATGTCTTTAACCACTTCGTATAGTTCTGGCTCCACTGTTTTGTCTGGAATCTCTGCTGATATAATCTTATCAATATGATCTGTTGTAGCAAATTTAGAGGCAGGATGCATGAACAACAAAATGTGAGTATGAGGTAGACCACGCTTTTGGAACTCAATAGTATAAATGGCTGCATATAAAAAACAAATTTGATTAGCAAATTCTAGATTCCCTTAACTTAAAGATATAAATTTCAAACAAAATGTGATTTACTTACATGCCATGGTTTTCCCAAAAATTTCATAATCGGTTAGATCTATCATTAGAGAATCCAACTTCATCTTGAAGATTCGACTTGCAATCTCTGGTCTATCCTCAGTCTTCAAGTTTCGTTTAGACAAATACCTTGTAATCTCCGGCCATTTTGGCTTACACGTAAAGGTTATGAAAAGGTCTGGAAAACCAAAGTGTCTATATATGTAAGTAAATGAAGAACAATGAAGAACAAGTGAAGAGAGTAAATAAGAGAAAGAAAGAAAGAAAGAATGATTTGAGAGTGAGAGAGAGTTAATGAGGAAATGTATTTTTTTTCCTTGCTTGCATTCAGATACTAGCAACAACATATATAGGAGTCTCTATATGGAAACTCAGAAGACAAAGAGACAAAGCAAGGGGACACAAACATCATCATTGGGTTTGGAATAGTAATATCCACTCCCAACAACTCTAATTCAAATTTGAACTTGTAGATCCACATTTGAACTTCAAACTTCAAATCCCTTTCTAGAAGCTTTCTTAGGCGTGCTCAGGTTGACCTGAGAAAGCCTCTCAGTTCCCTTGCCTTCCAAGCCACTCTAGATTAAATCACTCTTGCTGGAGCGAGCAGCAGAACAACAGCAACTTGTAACTGGTGTAACTTCCAAACCATAACTCCTTTTGGGCTGATTCCAATTCGCCGCGAGACCTTGATGAGTTTATAATGTAGGGCAATTGGTTGCATGGTCAAATTCTTCATGGTTAGGAATTTACACCCTTTTTCCTGAGACATGCCAGTGTGAATTCCATCACTAGCATTTTTCTTGTTTATTCTAATAATATACAGCCATAGCATCTAGATAGTTGTTCTTCATGTACATTGGTCCTCCAACAAAAGAAGTAGGAAAAAAAACTTTTTACCTTGATCCGTCATGTCTATCTTCCCATCATTCTCTGCTTGCTGTATAGAGTCAAAAGTATCAAACCTCAAAGATTTCTAATTTAGCCTCAAATAACTTAGCATGTTCGTCTCAAAATGCGTCAACCAGAAACTGCTGAAACAATCTTCTTGAGTGTAGAAGAGTATGACATTCCCCATCTCTCTCTTGAAGTCGGAAAGCAAACCATTGTCTTATACTAATATGATCCCTCTTTAGCTTCTCCGTTGCTGGTGTTGCTCTTTTTTTTATTCCAAGTCTAAAACCATCTTCACCATATGTAAAAATGAGAGGATATTGAAGTGCAAGGTAAGAAGGATGGATCTCACTAATCCTTTTAAACCACCCAGTTTGTTTTTCTTGTAAAACAATGTCACGCTTGTCCATATCCTAGTTAAAATCACCTGGAATTAAAGCAGCAACCTCAGAAGCTGTTGGAGTATCGTATGTTCTTCCATCTTTTTCACGATTACTCACAATCCTCATATGAAAAGGTTGTTCTTCATTCAAATTAAATCTTTGTCGGGCTGATCGGAATTTTTGCACATAAGGATTAACATCGTCCAACACCTTAATAATATCCTCAATGATTTGCTTTCTCAAATTGTGCTTTTTCACCTTATCGGCTTTCTTCTTATATTTGCTGAAAACATATTGTAAGGGTTAACAGTTAGTAACCCAATTTAAACACTGAATACTCACATGATTATATTATAATAGGAAAAATACCTGATTATGGCATCTCTATCATCGACCTCATTTTCGGTGTCAACAATATACAACTGAGAGAACTTAGCTGAATCACCAATATGAGGTTTCATACTTCCCATTAGGTGGTAGTTTTTCCTTTGTAGTTGAAATATTTGTGGTCCAATTCCAGTTGCACACGAATTATCAACTTTACCACCAAGAGATGTGAACGAAAAAAGTATATTCAATGATCTCAAATTTACTTGGTAATATTTGCTCTTCTCATCATTTCCGGTTAATAGTTTCTTTATAACCAAAGGACTTTTTTTTAGTAGAGGCAACTTAACTTGTCCATGGCCACAACATAGGGAGAATTGAGGATTTTTCCTGGTTTTTTTCTTTCGGTTCAAACGTTTGTCGTACCACATAATAGCTCTACAATATTCACATTTTTAGGTAGGATTACCATCGTCAATGTATTCTGAAATATAACAACAAATGCAGTCATTATTAAACACTGTATAATACGCATAATATAGAACATCTTCACAAATACATCAGCCAATTATGCATAATACGCCACTTACGTGTCTCTTTAAGTATGGTTTTTGGTTTGGCTTTGACATCGCTACCAAAGAATTTTTTTAATATTTCAACCATACTCTGTTTGCCCCGATTTTGTGTCTTACTCTCCAATTTGGCTGATGTATCTTTGGTATGAAATGTTTTGTCAGATTCACTATCACTTTCTCCACTACTTAAATTGTAAACCTGCTCAGCAAGACCTTATAAAACATTACCAAAAAAGTGAGAGTTAGTAAACTATAATATAAGACAATTATAATTCATAACATTAACATAAACAAACATATCATCATCCCAAGTGTCATCATTTTCCTCTGATATTTGGGATGTCTCAGAATTATTCAAAATTTTTGGTTTTGTGTTTGATATTGTTGTCCCGTTTAAATTAGGATATTAAAATGTCTGACCTCTTTCAACGCTTCGAATGACTATTGTGTATTATATAATATGTAATTCATGCATTAAAAAGAAAAAGATAGTTAGATTGAAAACATGTCACATATATTATTAGTTATAATAGACTTCAGATGATACATACATGGAAGATCTGAGTGTATATGTGTCATCTTTCTTCGAATATCTTTAGGTTCATTTCCATTACATGTAAGAAATAGATTTGTTAATTTATTTTGATTAAAATGAAAAGAAGGGTACACTAACATTTGAAATATATACCTGGAGGTGTCTCATATAGAGTATTCATCGCAGATCCATGATCATGAACATTAGCAAGAGGTGAGTTTTTCAAATCATGAAAGAGTACCAAATATTGATTTCAAATAAACTAAGTTTTTATTTTCCTTCATAGATGAATGCGAATTCCCAATTAAATCATCCCTCTGCTCTTTCTTCCCCTTGCTCATATAAGCTTGTAATGAGTTCAACCATAAAAAACAATACAAAATATTTCTGCGATTAGATATAGTATGACCTCAGGTATAATTATAACTGGTAAGTTTTCAGTGAGATAAAACTTACACGACTGTTCAGGTTTACACTTTAGAGTTGTGTTCTCACACACTGTAAAAAAAAATTAGATACCAGTTAAATTTTAATAGTATTGTATGAATATATATATTTTTGCAGAAACTATACCTTGAGAAAGATCTTGATGAAAGTATGAAGGATAACCCCCATGACGAACACGAGCAAGAGGTATGTTTGTCACATCTTTTAAGACTCTACCTTCTGGTTGTATGACAATAGGTTTTAGGGGAATTGAGATGTTAGTTCGCCTTTTATGCGTAATTGATTGCAAATTCTCGTCATTTCCACAGTCATGTATCTTCCTCTTTTGTTTTAATTTGAAATTGCCAGACATCTCTACAATGTCTTTCTTATTCTTCTTCATAGCAGTAGAAAATTGACATAGAATGGTTTGATACGTTGTTTTAAGTTAAACCTTTTGTGGTGTGAACATGTATTTGGCTATAGATATCTTTTTGATTTTTATTAATACATTTAGTTGAGATATTTGTTTTAAATGGTTTTTAAAAATATAACACAACTTATTTCTGTATATTCATTTGTTGATTTCGGTGGAAATACTAAAATTTCGATTGCATGACAGGTCATATTACCAGTAAACTTTCATACAATATACACGTGATTGTCATGGGAGTGAATACTCCAATCAAATATGTTATATGGTAAGTAAATTTAAAGTTTTTCTGTTTGTAAATTAAGTATATAGGATATGATTGGAACTAAGAATGATAGATAGGAAACTAAACTGGAGATCTTGGTATTTTTAGTAGTTTATTGATTGAGTTTCTCGTGTCAAATTCATATAAGTAAAAAAAAATATAGGACATAATCATAAAATCTTATTATTAAAAACACCAAATTATAAAAACTCTAAAACATGACTCTGAAAATTATTCAAACATCAAATTAAATAAACTCTGAAGCATGTCTTATGGAAAAATATTTATTAAGAATAATAAAATAAAGCTTATAAAAACATGCATATTCCTAGTTGTTCTTCTTGCTTTTCATCTCCTCTTCAGAAATCTTCTCCATCTTGATAACTTTAGAACGCAACTTCTTTTATGTAGAAGTAAACTCAGGAATTTCATCGCTTGCTTCTTTTGAACGCTTAGAAGAAGGTGTATTTAATCCAGATGAGCTTTCTTCAGATTCACTTATGAAAGAATCCTATATAAAAAATATATTAATCAATAATAGTGGTAATATTACTATAGTTACAAAGAGATTAAAACATACCACATCACCACTGGTCGTGTAGTTTCCTTTGCCTCAGTGGCATCTGGATGAGAACCAATAGTCAGGAGATTGTTCATAGACCAAACCTTTAAGACCTTGTAAAATTCGACTGCGTAAGCAATGTTTTCTTTCTCAATGGTCACGCCAAACTTGAAAGTCTTGCCAACTATATCCTTAATTGACCTAGGCAAAATCTCAGGATCTTCAATCTAAAAATAGATATGAAATGAGTTGTTTTACTGGTCAAATAATATTTGCTAAAAAACAAAAAACATAAGAGTTGTGAGATTGGTTACCTCATCCAAAGAACCATTAAGAATCTTTGATGCTTTTTCGCCCACAATCAGATTTGCTATGGTATCAAGTAGCAGGAATTTTCCAATGGCAGTATCGTCCTTAAGCATTAAGTGAAGCTTAAACCTTAATAGACAAAATCGAAAAAGGAATGGTCAGATATTCAATATTTAAGAACAAATGAGTCACAGTTCTATTGTAACAGACTTGGGTGACACATTAGTGACAATCTTGTCGCATCTTTCAAACCAAAAGGTTGCAACATCTCTGCTATCAGGGATGTTAAAGGTTCTGTGGTTGCATACTTCACAACCAAAATAATACCATCCATAATTTGTATCTATTGCATAGATGGTACCAACAACCTTACACTTCTCAACCTGAAAAATATCCAAGATATAATTAAACTCGCTTAATACCATGAAATTGACACGCAAAATCAGTTTATGTTGCAATTGATACCTGAGTTGAATTCAACATATCAAATATGGTTTTATCTTCATACTCATTCCAAGTTTGAAGCTGATTTTCCTTTTCAGTTTTAACAATTTGATTATTATATTCGCTTGACTCAACAATAGACATTGAGTTATCACGTGATGTTTCAGATAATAAGCCAAGACATAACGTAAGATCATGAAAACTTACGCTTCTTTCAAATCAGAAGATTCTTGCATTAGTGGATTAATCACCACTTCCGAACAATCATATGCATTGGAGATTTGGAGAACTACTATAAATATATCATATTAGCGTCATAAAAAGGTTTACCAACAATAGAGTCTAATGTTTTTCGACATAAACCATACCTCTAAATGATTCTATTTTGGCAAACTTGATCAAACATACAACAACACCCATTTGTGCGTCTTCCCTAAAGGGTTCAATCACCTCAGCAAACTTACCCCAAAGACAACATGACAGGCGTTGATCACTATATAAAAATTTATCAGAAACGTTTCATTACATTAATTATCATATTATGCACTATATTGGTATATAACAAACAAACAAACCTTTTGTCTCCGAGTGTGAATTCGATCTTCTTCAAAATCTTTCCATTTTGACTTTGAATAGTTTGTAGCTCACCAACATCCAAAGCTTGACCAATAACATCTATGAAACAAATAACAAAATAATTATTTTCATCAAAGAAAGTAAAATACAGCCGTTATATATATATATATATCTTACCAATTAAGAAACTTGGCTCAGCATTTCCACTCAAAACCCTTTCAAACTCCACTAAAGACAAAAACATATCTTCATTGTTGAAATCACATTCGCTAATCTTGGTGAGATTTATGAAAGTCAACTTGTAGGGATGTTTGCTTGGTCGGTAATGGCCCTTTGCTGCAGTTACAGAGAAGTGGTGAATGTTCTTCCATTCACCAACACCACATTTATCACCCAAACTAATAAAATAGGCCTGTTTACAGGTTGCGTGTATTTTGTCACCCTAAAATATAAGAATGTAAACACGTTAAAGCAATTTAAATTCAAAGGATACATAAAAAAAATAAACAATTTGACCACACATTTTGGTAAGGTACCTTCTTGTCAGCCAAAACGATCTCAAGTGTTTCACCAAATTATGTGTTCCTTTGCTTCCATGTGTGGATTATTTTCACTTGAATGCACCAATCGGTTCTAAAAGGTCTCAATTGTGAGAGGTATGAAACTTTTTGCATTTTTTGCATTTGTTCAACAACTAAAGTAATAATGATTGTGTAGTTTTCATGTTGAATATGTTACTTATATATAGGTAACAATAGATAGGAATTGCTAGAATTTTAAAATGTGATTTTTAGTTAAGATTTTAATAACATTTAGATAAAATTTAGTCAGACTGATATATAATTTTAGCTAGAAGGTAAGATATTTCGGTAGAATGATATTATGGTATATTCTTCTAAAAAATAGATATTTCGCATCAACTCGGTTAAGTGAGAGGATAATTAGGTAGGATAATTTGATTACGTTAATTGATATGTTGTGATAATAACTCATTTTAGAATATTTAATATGGTTATACCGTTTTAATTATACATTGTGTTTTTTTTCAGCTTCTCTTGTTTTTGCAGTCACATTAATCAGATTGAAAACATGTTTTCTCGTACTATAGGGTTTAGGGTATCGTTAGGGTATATCAGTTATATATTTAAATCACACTGGTTTATACAAATATAACTGTTATGAAATAAATTACATAAGATTAACATTGGTTTAGTTGATTTCTTATACGTAAGATATCTTGTTGGTGTATAATATTAATGTAGTTGCATCATTCTATATCAATTGGACATATCATTTCTTATACGTATGAAATTTAAGATATAACATATCATTAATTATATATTTTAATCACATGGGTTTATACAAGTATAAATGTGATGAAATAAATTAAGAACAATTAAACTTGGCTTAGTTGATTTCTTATAAGTAAGATCTCTTGTTGGTGTATAATATTAATTTAGTTGAATCATTCTATATCATTTGGAAATATCATTTCTTATACGTATAATTTAGCAGTATGTAAATAACAATAGGAGGCGGGAATGTACGTAGTTTTGGTTGTCTACTTTTCATTTCCAAAATTACCATATTCGATATATAGTTTTGAAGGCAAAGTTGATGGCACAAAAAGTAATATACCAGGGAAGAGTAGGGGTAATTTCGTAAAAGAGTTCATGTTTTAATAGTATTGATGAGTTATCCATAACCAAACCAATAAGAATTTATAACCAACATAAACTTAAATCAAACATATAAACAAAAGAAACTAAACAAAAATTTTAAACTAATTTTACTAACTTAGGTTTTATTAATTTTCTCATTTATCCAAATAAATTATAATAACTAATTATAATCCAATTATTATATTTTTAACATATAATTTCTTAATTATACAAATACTAGATGTTGTGTTTTTAATTTTTTGCAAAAATAATATAAAATTATTTTTTATTAAATTTGTAAAACTCTTTTTTGCCAAATTACAAAATGAAGTTTCCCACCAAAATCGCAAAAATATGTTTTCTCGTAAAAATAAAAAAAAATCGAGTTTCCGCCAAAACCACAAAAATCGTGTTTTCTCGCCAAAACCGAAAATCGGGTTTTCTTGTCTAAACCACAAAATCGGATTTTTCCGCTAAAATCAAAAATCTGGTTTTTCCGCCAAAACCGCGAAATCGAGTTCTCCCGCCAAAACCTCATAATCGTGTTTTCCCGCCAAAACCGCAAAATCATGTTTTCCCGCCATAATTGTAAACTGACTTTTCCCACTAAGATTGTGAAATCAAATTTTCTCGCTAAAACCGTAAAAATTGAGTGTTCACGCTAAAACCAAAAAATCGTGTTTTCCCGCCAAAACCGTAAAATCTTCTTTTCCCGCCAAAAGCGAAAAATTAAGTTCTTCCGCCAAAATCGCAAAATCGTGTTTTCTTGTCAGAACCGCAAAATCGTGTTATTCTGCCAAAACTGTAAAATTGTACTTTCCTATTAAATAAAAAATTTTACTTTCCATCCGTGCCATACAACTATGTTTTTCAAAGTCTAGTCAATATTTTATTTTTAGTCCCTAAAATCACATTTTTAATTAATATACATTTAAACTATAGTATTAGAATTCATGGATAAAACCATTAACTCATTAACTTACATGAGTTATGGATTAACTCAATCCATTTATCAAATGAATTGAGTTAACTCATAACCCATATGAGCTTAAAACGATTTGAATACGGTTTAGTTTGAGTTAGTTTACACATTTTGACACCTCTACACATATGCTAGCAAGAGTCATGATATCCACATGTACATTAAAGTATATAATGTCTATGTTTTAAAAATATTATTTATCTAATTATTTTTAAATAATAATGCCTATATATTATAATTGTTGAGTATAATGTCTATTTAACTAATTTTTAAGAATCACGATAATAACATTTTTAATGGTTCTCGAAGTCATCTACAGTGTCTATCTAATTACTTTAAATTTCTATTTTATTTTAGTTTATGAGAATGTTTCCAACTGGTAGACGGTCGTCTGGCAACTATGGATTTTTATACATTCATTCTAGACCCGAGTTCAAAAGTGCTGTAAATAAGCAATTATTTTTAAAATTTTTAGTGAATGGCAATTTTGTAAATAAGCTGTTGGCTTCCTTTTAGATTACAGAAAGTTCTGCAACTTTTTATCCGAGCAGCCATTGATTTTTTTTTTTTTAGCAGCCACTGATTTCTTTTCACTTAATCATCATTTTTGCGTTTTAACACCAAAACTTTCAAAACTTTTGTAGATTAACCAACTACAACAAAAAAAAAACTAGCAAATAAACAAACTTTTCAAAATTTCCTAATTTTTAATCGATTACAACGAAAACACTACTGTCCATGTTCCCTCAAGAACATCTCAGTCGTAATCTCCCAAAGCAAGAACTACGTGGTCAAAAGTCAAAGCTTTGGTCGGATAAAGATTTAGCAATACTTAGAAACCATAAGAAAAGGAGTTTTTCCATCCAAAATAAAAGCAAATAGATCTTATTTTATCAAGATATGTTTAATATTTACCTTGGATTCACCACTTACAAACTATTCAAATTTAAAAATGTAACTAAAACACTCAAACCAACTTAATCAGTACCAAAAAGCATTTTACTAACATACCCATTTTAGTTTCGCTTTTACAGAGAGAGAAAAGTCTTCAACCACTGAAAAGAACTTTGATAGCACTAAGTGCTTTTGGGTGTAATATAAAAATGTAAAATAACCATTAGCGTAAATCATTCTTAAAATAATAGTGTCAAATGTAAAATATTTTTTTTTAAATATTTTTTTTGCGGATGAAACAGAAAAAAATTCTTAATTTATTATGTATAGAAACTAGGAAATACTTCCAAAAATTAATGTATATGTATATACGTAGGAAATCATGGATTGGGCAAGTGGACTGGACAGCTAAACAAATGTTATATACTTAAATATGGATACATATATTATAATAGGAAGAGAGTTGTAATGTATGATTGTACGCTCATTTAATTTTTAATATAACCGGTTACATAAATCGTGGATCGAGTTCAGTAGGAGTAATAAAATAAATAAAGGATAAATAATATGAATAAATGACTAGAAGCCAAATGACTAATACCCTTAATTAATGACATTATTGCTTTGGAAAATTAGTGGCACTTGTAGTAAAAGAATGGAGTTTTAAAATTGAAAATAAATAGGATCATATTTTAATAGTATAGAAAGATACAAGAACAATAGAGAAAAGGAGAAGTGGGAAATGACAACAACTCAAAAACAACAATTAGCATATGATATGGTTGATTTAGCTTGAATTAAGGAGTAGATGGATGGTCCGCACATATGTGTGGCCACTGATACAATTTATAAGTTATATGAATGTTAATTACTTATAATTATATACGAAGTTCATATTTACATTATTTTGAAATATTTGTTGCTATATATAGATAAATAGTATAAAACTAAATTTATTACCATTTGCCAAAAAATTAACAAAAACAAACAAGAATTACTATAATTTGTATATTTAGAACTAAGGAATAGGAGAAATATTTCAAATAAATAATAAATAAATACAATATAATATAATATAAATAAATAACTATTTTATAAAATTTAATTTTAACTCAGTTGAAATTTAAATAAAATAAAGTAAAATTGAAATAATTAAACCAAATTAAAAGAAACAGACTACAAAATCACATGGACGTTTTGCAAAAATGACTCAAAACTCAAAGTCAAACATAAAACTAACCCATGATTTTTTTTTTGAAATTTTATTTGCTCTGTTCACCCTAAAATTTTGGATTAATTACGAAAATACCATTAGATTTTTTTTCAAAAATTGGTATTTTATTCTATCATCCTCATATTCATCAAGTACTTACAATAATGTCATTGTCATCAATACACCAATCACCATGAACATCCATTTTGAAACTCTGAATGCACGGTGTTCAAAAAAAAAAACTCTTAATGCACCTAAAATCGATTTTCACTCCTTTTATCACATTTCTAATGAACTAAAAACAACATATCTTTCATTTTCTCTCTAAATTCATCCAAAAAACTCAAGATGTAGATTCAAAAATTTTAATAGTTCATAGAGCTATTTAAACTAACGATTCTTGGTGGGTTGCTTTCATGTGAGCTTTTGTGTGCTTAGAGAAGACTTATGTGTGCAAATGAAACTATCTCACTAAAGTAAGGTATGGAATCGTTTTTTCAAATATATTCGTCCATACAACTTCCGTGTAAGTCTTCTGGCTTCAGACGACTTACACGAAAGTCTTCTAGTCAATGCAGAGGTTAGTTTTGCAAATTTTATACGTATTTTAACAGATGACTTACACGAAAATCTTTTACATTTCTTTGTAAAAACAAAATCTCCAAAATACCAGAGAAGACCTCCAAGTAAGTAGTCTAAGATAAATATGTTACTTTTGCATTTGAACAAATTGTTTCTGAAATTTGACTTTTCCACGTAAGTCGTCTAGACAAAAAATATAATAGATGACTTCCAAGTAAGTCGTCTAGCGGAAGATATACACGTAGGTCGTCTAGATAAAATTAAATATTTAAGTTTTATTTTTTAATTGCAAATGTAATCCGAGAGGACTTACATATAAGTCGTCTAGAAAAAAAATAAAATATTTAAATTTTATTTTTTCAGCCAGAAGACTTATAGGTAAGTCGTCTAGAAAAGTCAAATTTCTGGCATAGGGGGCAATTGGTTCGAGTATAGCTGTAGAAATTTTACTGTAGAATTTAGTCTGTAGAATTTTTTGATGTAGCTGTAAATAACTTAGCTGTAAAAATTAAATGAAAAAAAAATATAAAATGAAAATATATTGCTACAACAATCCTATAGCAATATATTTTTGCTTTAGAAAATAAGGCTTTTACAGCCATTTTTTTATTTTTTTTTTACTTTAACTTTAAAAACTATTTAAAGCATTCTTGGTGATTTATATGGCTATATGTAGAAATTAAAGCTAAAGCCCCTACTTACAGCCCAACCAATCACCCACATAATTTGGTCAAATACAAAACTAACATATTTCTCCTAGACGACTTACTTGGAAGTCTTCTCTCGTATTTTTGAGATTTTTTTTTTACAAAAGTAAGTCAATAATTACAAAGTAATACTTCCAAAGAAGTTTGTTGTAGAGTAGATTTCTCTGGAAGTCTTCCTTTCTAAATTTTCAATTGCAAGAAAGTCATCTACGTCAATATTTAATAAACTTTCATTTTCTCTAAAACTATAAAGATTTTTTAACACTTTCTTGTTAATTCATGTATATTAGTTGATATTTGGGTTTCTGAATGAAGTTTATAACTTAATTCTTTTTAATTATGAGTTTATCAATATTCATGTTTATTAATGTTTCTAGCTACTCTGAGAAAAGTTTTGTGTGTTTATTAATGTTTCTAGCTAATATGAAAAGACTTCCACGGAAGTCTTCTACGTTAATTTTTTTGTAAACTTTTTAAGTAACTTTAAGATCTGTTTTTAACTTTCAAAGTGTTAAGTAACTTCAAAAATATCAAATAATATGGTTTAATGTGTCTTCTTAGATCATAAGATTGATTTTTTAACTTTCACAAAATTTAAAATTCCACTTAAAATTTGAGTTTCAGGCTTAAATTTTATTTTTCCGCTTAAATTTTCCGCTCATTTTTCAATTTCTCGCTTTAAATTTTCCCTTTAAATTTAAGTCTTCCGAAAGAATTCCTAGTGAAACTGTTATATGTTTGAACTTTTGTAATATTTGATATTTTGTGAATTTGGCTAAGTTTTCTTGAGAAGTCTTCTCCCTTAATTGTAGTAAATTGAACTAATTTTTATTTGTTATTGTGTTTTGCTATTGAATTTGTATCAATAACTTAAATAATATCAAGTACTTTTAGCAAGCTAATATTGTAGACATGAATATATTTACCAATTTTTTTCATTTATATCTCTTTAAATTTACAAAAGAATTCACAATTAAAAGAGTAAACCTACAAATTACAAAAAGACTATAAACGAAATTATTATTATAGATCATTCCTCTACAAAACAAACTTGGACTCCACTTGACATGAGAAAAGACTCCGTCAGAATACTTCCAGCACAATATATGTTAGATGACTTCTGAGAAGTCTTCGAAGTCATTTCGGATCTGAAAAAATTGCAAAAATAAAATAAATCAGTGAAAAATACATGAGGTAAAAATGAAAAATTGATATAAAGTTTGGTGTTTTTAAGTTCAATGATATTAGAGCGAGGATTGAGAGTTTTAGTTTGGAAAAAATGTAAGAACTTTAGAAGACTTAATGCATTAGAAGACTTTATGGAAGTCTTTTAGTGCATTAAATGTTAGAAGACTTCCATGGAAGTCTTTCAAATCGTCTCAGATCTGAAAAAACCTACATATCCAAAAACATTCAATTGACTTCAAAACATTGAAAAACTTTAAAATAAGGTAAGAACTTAAAACAACAAAAAGAGTTTTCAAAAGTTAAGAGCTTTAAGCAATAAGAGGTTACCAAATGAAAAAAAAAATATGATTTATAGTTCTACCTTAAAGGAGTGGAAGATGAGAGCCATGTAACGAAAAATCTGCAAAAACAAAATAAATCAGTAAAAAAGACATGAGAAATTGATATAAGTTTGGTGTTTTTAAGTTCAAAGATATTAGAAAGAGGTTGGAGAGTTTTAATTTGGGACAAAATAAGAACTTTAAGTAACCAAAGACTTACCAAAACTCCACCATGAAGAATTACCAAAATGCTCAGATATGTTATGAAAGAGGAGATATGGGAAAAAACTCCGCCAGAAGACTTTCAGGAGTCTTCCAAGTCGTCTCAGAACTGAAAAACCTACATATCCAAAAACATTCAATTGACTTCAAAACATTCAAAAGCTTCAAAAATAAGGTAAGAACTTAAAACAAAAAAAAAAGAGTTTTCAAAAGTTAAGAGTTTTAAGCAACAAGAGATTAACAAATGAAAAAAAATATGATTTATAGATCTATCTTCAAAGGAATATAAGATGAGAACCATGTAATGAAAAAATCTACAAAAACAAAATAAATCAGTGAGAAAGACATGAGATAAAAATGGAAAATTGATTAAAAAAATGTTTTTTTAAGTTCAAAGAGATTAGAGAGAGTTGGAAAGTTGTAGAATGAGAAAAATACATTTTTGTTGCAACCATTTGAGAGGAAGAGAGAATGTGTAAATATTTCTTTATATAAGGAGAGAAAAATTCCAATAAAATTAAATATTTTCGATTCAGAAAACTTTCAAGTAAGTCTTCTAATAGAATACCTTATGGAATACTTATTTGAACGTCTTCTAGACCATAAATTACTGTTCGCTCAGAAGACTTTCGTGGAAGTCTTCTAGTGCATTATTTGTTGGAAGACTTAAGTCACTTAAATCCTAAACTCAAAATAACTAACTAATTAGAAAAAATACTTCATAAAACTTCAATTAAATTTAAAAGTGTTTAATATAAAAAAAACTAAACACATATAAGTTAAAATTTATTTTTTCAAAAAAGTTAAACTTCCAAAAACAAATCCTAAGAATACAAACAATACTACAACATATGTTACCAAACCCTAAACCAAATAATACCAAGACCTACTAAATTCACTCATCTATTTTAAAAATAATTCAATTTTACTATATCTTAATTTATATCATTTAAAAATGTTTATAATTATATGATTTCAATTTTTCTTCCATATTTTTTTTAAATATAAGTTATTTTTAAAATCAACTGTATGAGACGACTTACACAAACTCAGAATACTCAGAAAATTTACCAGGGTTATATTCGTAAAAATAAATTCTAGTTTTTTGTTTTGTCAGAAGGAGCTGGTTGTAATTTCAAAAGATTTTTGAGTTACTTTTGCATTTGATTGATGTTTGTGTATATTTTTGCATTTAAAATCAAATTTTAAGTCATATTTGGCAAATTTCCCAAAATATATTTATGATTTTTTTCCAGATTGGTGAAATTAAAATACAAAAATAATAATGTCAAGTGTAAATTATTTCCTTAAATAATATTATATTAAAAATTATTTATGCAAATGGTACATGAAAACTCTTAATTTATTATGTGTAGAAACTAAGATGTACATCCGAAAATTAATGTATTATATATGTAGGAAATCATGGATTGGACAGGTGGACTAGAGAGCTAAACAAATGTTAAATACCTAATGTGGATATACTATGGATTTTAACTGTGTTTTAACAATAACTAGATTTTGACCCGCGTTAAAACGTGGTTATGTTTCTTTTTCATTCTGGTTTACAAACGGATAAACAAAATTATTGTAAAGTTTAAAATATTATATTAGATATTCGGTTTTTGGATTTGTGTTACTATTGTGAGGATAGGCCTTATCCAATTTTGTATCAACAAATATGTTGATAATTAAGATTTAGTGAAACAAATATATAATATATTCTATTAATTTAGGTTTTATAATCTTTTACAAATATTTCTGTACAAAATATATGAGACAAAATTTTGTATTTAAAAAAAATAATTTATGGTGAAACTGATTTGCTAAGTACTCGATATTTAAAACTGATTAGATTAACATTGATTTAAATTATTTTAGTTTCTAAAAAACTGTCATTATTTTGGTTTTATAGACAATTACTAAGGTGATTCAGTAGGATTGTTACCAAAACCTTTGAGCTGGATAGTTAGATTGTTAAGATAATCGAAATTATATTAAGAATAAAACAGTATACGATATTATCTGAGAGTCAGAAAATCTACCTATCTATCTATACTATTATTTGTGAAGTGATTTTTTTTCTCTGAGCTCTCACGTTAAAAGTTAGAACGGTTAAAGTCAATTTTCTTCTTAATTAAATTTTAATATAATTTATTATATAATTTAAACGAAATTATGTTTATAATATTATATTTATATGTTATATTAGATAATTGGTTATAAATTAATATAATAAATTGTCAAAAATATTTTTTTTTAAATAAATCTTATATACATTGTGTTGTTATCAGGAAATAATATTTTTCTATTATAAAAGTTAGAAATTAAGATGAAACAATTATAGTTAAATATTAATCAAGAATAAACATTTATATACAGATTATTTCTAAAATGTTTTTAAGTGTGAGTGATTTAAAATTTCAGCACAATAATAAACATAAATATAACTTATTATGCTGGTTTTAAAATTAATATAACATAAACTAATAAATATTTGTAAGAAAATTATGTAGTAGTTAGCTATAATTGCAGTCAAATCTGTATTATGTAGTATTAGACTAATCATGTATGAATTGGTAGATTTATATTATGTTTAGCTAGTGAGTATGGCAATTTATATGCTGCAGAAAAGGTTAAATGATTATATATATTAACACCTTTATAGTACGGGTTATCAACTACCATCAAATGTTTCTCCTAAATTTTATTATGTACTACCTCCGTTTCGATTTAGTTGTCGTTGTAGAGAAATTTTTTTGTTTCAAAATAAGTGTCATTTTATAATTTCAATGCAAAATTTATTAGTTTTATTTGTTATTTTATTTTTCTATTGGTTGAAATGTGGTTAGGTGTATAGGTAATTGTGTTTTTATATAGAAAATATGTAAAATTAAATGGTTTCTTAATCTGCGTGTAAAATCCTAGAACGACAAGTAAAATGAAACGGAGGGAGTATTAGCCAAATTCCAGCTGACTTTGGTGTTCCAGTTATACAATGAAATAGATATGTATAGGAACACATCAATTACTATATGCAGTAATAATTCCTTGTTGAATATTGAAAACCAAGGAATATTACTAAGAACAATGTGAACTACCACCGAAATATTAAACATTAAACCCACTTTAGTTAAAGTCAACGAAAATTAATTGTTTTCTATTGATTGTGTAATCAGGTTACTCGCAAGTATTGAGGCACACATGCATTTCGAATTTATGCGGTTAAGTTAATTTTAGTTGTGGATGATAACTTTTGGTTAGATTAAGTTATAACCGAAATCATTATATTCAGATGACCAAATTTTTAGTAACTGAATTGTATAAATATATTTATAGCATTTCAGATGTTGTTACATTATTTTGTTAGTCCATTTCAAATTTAAATAACAACTTTTTATTAGTAGATAAAAATAGGACCCTAAATTAATAGATTAGATATAAATCCTATTTAGAATCTTAATATTATGTTTCGAGTCTAATTTAGAGTTCTTTCAGGTCTACGTAGCATTATAAATATCATAATGCCATTTGAAGTTTAAAGATAAAAAAGCACATAATTGTTCAAGAAGTCAAAGTCGAGATATAGAAGGATTGTCGATCGCGACATTATCCTTGGTAGCGATCAACACCGACGTGAGAAGATGGGCAACTTTAATTCCAGAACAAGTTTGGTCCAGAAGTTCCCACAAATTACAAGACTGCCTTTGACCGATTTTAGACCTATATTTATAGTCTTATGTTACAACTTTATTTTCAGAACAAGCTTGGACCAGATTATGATGTTCTTATTATGATTTCACATAAAAATAATTTTATTGAACAATTTAAGATGTATCCATTGTTTATAATTTAGTATTTTTTATTTTTAATAAAAAGGTATATGCAAAATTTTATATATAGTATAAAAATAAACAATTATAAGCTAATCTTGTTGTAGTTTTTAATATATGTTATATAGTTTTCACACTTCAAAAATTAAGTTTTCCTTGTAAATTGTCTAACTCACCTTCCTCTCGTAACTTATTGATATCCTAATGAATGTGACTTCAAGGGCCGTGTAAAATTTTCTTTTGATAATTTGAAGCTATTCAGTAGGCCAAGACCCAACTGAGTAATTCCATGCGGGTCTATTCACCAGCGCCAGTCATATCCACTTAATTGCAATGGAAATTATATATTCATGTCGCCTGACTATACATATTTAGTGATGTGGATTCGCTTAGCTCACTGGAATTCGCATATCACTAGACTACCATGTGTGATTAGGACTGTCTAACTTTATTAATTTTAAAATATGAGTTGTTGAAAACAGTTTCAAAACATGGTTAGTAGTTGAAAACATGATTCATGAATATAATGTGATGTAGCAGGTGACCAACCACGCCAACTACCAGACACAGATGCACTAAGTCAACCTTGGATGCCTCCTCTAGATCATAACTTTTTATATATAATAGTGACATGTGACTTGAACCCCCAATCATGTAGCTTTATATATAAAGCCCAGTCGTTCCATGTGAAGTTAGAGAGACAACAAAATATGAGTATAATCTCTTATTACAACGAGGAAGAGCAAGGAAAGGTTCTTGAGAACTTAACCTGGAATGTGAAGCAAATACAAGACGATCTGTTGAAAGAGATACTCACACTTAACTCAGGAACAGAGTATCTCCAAAACTTCCTTCATGGAAGCTCTGCCAAAGAGCTCTTCAAGAAGAACTTACCAATAGTCACCTATAAAGATGTGAAACCTTACATTGATCGTGTCGCGAATGGCGAGTCATCGAATATAATATCGGCCCTACCTATTACAAATTTCTACAGTAGGTAATATAAGAGCTAGATTGTCCTATAATTTCTTGCTTTTTTGGTATTGGTAATGGTGTATATAAAACTAATTGCTTTGAAACTGTTGTCATAGTTCTGGAACTTCTGGAGGAGCAAACAAAATACTACCATCGAATAGCAAGTTTTTGGATTGCAGTGAATCCATTAAAAATCTTATCGCACACGTTATAAGCAAGTAAGTGCATAGCATTTTTACTCTAAATATTTGTTGATATTAAAAACATCAGATTCATGAATGATGATAATTTTTTCTTAAATATAGTAAGTAAAATTTGGATATTCGATTTCGAGTTTCGATCAGTTATTGATCCGAATGGAAGTTTATGAAAAAATTTTTGCTAAATAAAATTGCTAACCTTAGGAATATGTGGGCATTATACAGCAAATCGGGCATACTTATGATGGCAATTCATTAAAAATAGAGAAAGGCATGACAATTAGTTTTGGATTTTTGCCTAATTATTTAAAGATAACTACTCATTAATTTGTGGAAAGTTTAAAATTTACAAAATTAAAAGAAAAAGTTACTGGACCAATGCTCAAAAATAGGGGGCAGAAGTCTTTAACTTTGAAATTTTATACTTACCAAAAATGACATTATCATTACAACAACAATAATATATAACTAGAGCTGGACCCGCTCACCGAGCGGGTGTTAATTTAAATCAACTCAAATCCTGTTTAGAAATTTATAATACAAACCTACCCGGACCCGGAAGGATCAATTCAAACCCCGTTTAGAAATTTATAATATCTACATGTAGTTTAGTTTTAGAACAACAAAAACGATATCAAAAACTGATTTCTATTCAGATGGATACTTGGATGAATGTGAATAAATAAAAGCTATTTATTAACTGGTTGGAATTTTTGTCACGAATGAAATAATTTTATTCAAACATATGAAATTATTATGATTAACACGTAAAATAAGTGATGTTAATTATTATAATAAATATAATTAATGAAGTAATTAGAAAAAGGAAAAAAAGGAAGATGTAATAAAACATTTTAAAATTTGGATAAGACAACATTCCTAATTAGTAGCTTCATTGAAATATCAATTCTATCATTTATTATATTATAATAAATCAATTAAGTTAATTTGGATAAGACAACATTCCTTAATTGTAGGTTCATTAAAACATCAATAGCTTCATAAATTACTGTTGTAATAAATCCCTAAATTTTAGCATTCTCAGATTTGTACTTCTGTTTTAATAATATAGATGATAACAAAATAATATTTATTTTAATAAAAGCTCACATTTTTTTTTTGCAATCTGCATTTGTGACCTCCGTTCCTTTTATGATGACTAGATTTTAATCCAGATTTATTTTAGAAATTAAATAATTTAATATGAATTTCTATATAAAATAGTATATAGGTTTGAGCACATATTTATCCGGAACTGAGAAGCCAAACAATATCTAATAAAAAAAATGAAACCAAACTAATCGAAACTTCATGAATAACTGAAGGATTATATATTTGGAACCAAAAAATAGGATTTGATCCATGAATCGAATGGGTACCCAAATTTTAAAATACAAATTATATACCTACAAATAGTAATTATATTTAATTTCTAAATAACTAAATATCCTAAAAATACTATTTATAAACCGAATTACCAAAAAAAAAATTATCCGAATATTTTTTAATTAAAATATTAAAAATTATCCAATATTTTTATTAGAACAACCCGAATGACCCAATATTTAAAATGAAACCCCCGAATTATCTAATAATGTTACCTATAAATCCAAAATTACTCAAAACCCATAATCAAACTAGAACCGAATTGGACCCAATTTTTTGGATATTAGGCGGTTCCAAGCTTTCCTACCCGAACCAAATCAAAAACCAAATTAACCCAACTGAATCAAACCAAATTTTGTAAATACATGAACAGTTCCTAAATTTTTAGAACCAAAACACCAAAACTGAAATATGCGAACTAAAACCGAATGATGATGACTAACAGTGCTTCTACATTTAAATGGTGGAGAAAAGCATTCTTTTGTCTTTTTACAAATTATTTAACTTCTTCTAGTGGAGTACATATATGGTTTATAGATAAATTAATATATAAGAAGTGTTTTTATACCCGATCTGGACATGCGGTCGAACTGGTAAACCCAATGTCTATATATAATCAGGTTTCGATTAAATGAAAAAACCATTAACTAAAAATCCGATAAAACCTATAAGCCCGTCATTAATTTGTGAACCGACACCAGTTGACCCGGTTAGAAACCAGAAAAATTTGATAATATTTTAAAATTTTTGATTAAACTTCTCATATACTTTTTAATAGTGCATAAAATTTAATAAACTATTTTATTTATAAAATAAGATAAATGCATTGTATTTATGTTATGCATTTTAATTTATAGGTTTTGTAATGATTACTTTAAGGCTACATTTGTGAGTTTTGAAATTAAAAATATTACTAAATTGAGTATAATTGAGATAACTATAAATATTAAACATAATTTCTACATAAACTAATGATTTGTTTATCTATGGAGAAATAGTTTTGATTCAATTTATATATATATATATATATATAATTACGATTTAATATTATTTTTTATTATTATTTTTTTAAATGAAATCAATACTACTAAAATTAGTGTATATAATTATTTATTTTGTTCAAAAGCATACGATGGATTTAATCAAAAATTAAAAGATATAATTGCTGAAATGGATTTTTGATGGGTCATGGATGCAATGAATTAAATTAATTGTTAGTTATAGTTTTAAGCCCAAAAAAAACAAAAGATTCAAATGAAATTAATGAAAATTATAATTTCTTTGTAACAATAAAGGATAATAAGGTAAAAAAAATTCATTAAGACCATAAAATATGAATGAACCTATTTTAATATATTGATAATTTGCAGTTAAGGTTTGCAACTGATTTTTTCTAGATGTTAAAGTAGATTTACTGGCATTATGCGAAAAGTATGTGATGATTAGTGGTGAATGTTTTGTCCTCTAAAGGTTCTATTAATATTTTTGGTAGACTTATTTTAATCTTCTAAAAAATTATTTTGACAAAGTATATTTATTTGATGCTGGTAGACTTGTATATTGATTTATTTGCTAAATGATGGTAGAAATATATATATCAGCTTGTGTTTCCGACTATCGTTTTTATGTATCATACAAATTTACTACAGTCGTACACTAATTTATAAATCTACTTTCACAGTAGGTAAATAAACAGATCGACAATCGTTGTATGTGAATATATAATCTTGCTTCCAACCTAAAATCAATTGATGATATATATGATGAATTGGGCAATTCCCTTATCAATAATTGTTTTTAGGTTGAAAACTCATCTAGCTTAATATGGTATTAGAGACAAATGTATCATATCGGTAGTTGGAATAGATGTTTAGTAATATATAAGATGGATGAGTCAATTCACTTATCACCAATTGTTTTTAAGTTGAAAATTCATCTAGCTTAACATGGTGTCAGAGTCCTCGATCCACAAAGTCCAACTCGATCCAGCCCAAAGTCGACCCATCGATCATTGCCCAAACATTCCGAGATTGACGCTCAAAAAAACCATTATCTCAAGGAGCGTATTAGAGACAAAGGTCCACGTCGGTAGTTGGAATGAATCTTTAATAATATATAAGATGGATGAGCAAGTCCATTTATCACCAATTATTTTTTGGTTAGAAACCCATCTAGTTTAACAATCGTTAAATGTATATATATAAATTTTCTATCAATTTAACAAACTATACAAATCTATCAGTGTAAATCTACGACAATAATAACCAACTAGAAACGAACCCGCGCCAAGCACGGTTATTTTCACCTTTATAGTGATAAATATTTCGTTTACATGATAAATTGATTAAATATGTAATTTAATGTTATATGTTGTGTTAAATTCGTGTATATATTTTAATTTTGTAATATACATTGTATTTTGATATAGGTTGTTAATGAATAATTTGTACATACAATATTTTTTTGTCTACTACATATTGTATCAGTAGTTTCTTTTAAAAAATATATTATTTGAAGTGGTTTGTTAGACAAATAGTATATAGATTATGAAAGATTGTGAACTACTTAATTTAAAGAGTATCTAAATAAATATACTGTAATGAATCATCTAATATTTTCAAATTTTAAAATATTTATTAGTGAATAAAGTATCTTAAAATAACAAACACTTGATTTGTTAGTTGTTATAGTCATAGTATATAGATTTAATACATTTTTATTGTTGAAATTAGGTATTGTGTATCTAATCTGGAAGCTAGAGAAATATTCGTTAGCCATATTCCAAGTTTGAAGATTAGTGGGAGTTATTAATTTTTGTATTTTAATGGATTTAAGAATCTAAACTAAGTATAATATTATTCTTTCTATATTGAAATCATGTGTTATTGATTTTATGATTATAAATTATAATCAAATCATGTGTGTTATTCAATCGTACAAATTTACATATGAATTTGATTTCATAACGGATTTGAAAGGATTTGAATGAATTTCTTTGTTAAAAATACAAAGACTGAAATTCGAGAAAAACTACAAATTTATAAACATTAATTCAAATTCAAATTTTAAATTTGAAAATTTATATATTTATATGGATTTGTAAATACTATATAAATTTTAAATTAGTTTATGTAGATTTTTAAGAAATCATAGTACTTTTAGAAGATTATAAAATCAAATAATGTATCAAGACTGAAATTGGGGATGTATATTCCAAAATAATTTATAAGGGAAAATATTCATTAGTTATAATGTTAATATACTATTTTTAAATTTAAATAAAATATATTTCCCCTTGTCTATTATTATGTATAATTAAGTGGAATATGTAGAGAACATTTTGAAACTATATTATTTCATAAGTATAGTTTAAATATTTATATAGCTTACATTTACATTTGTAAATCTAAACTACAAAAAACGAATTGTTTATATTTTTAGTATAGGTCAAATATTTCAGCACAAATTTTTGTCTACCCGGTTACATTTAAATTTGTATATGCAACATTATTCCACAAATGTTTATTTTATACTTTTCGTATAGGTAATATAATTTGTAGATGTCAAAGAGACTTTTGGTATATCAAAAAAATGCATCAAATCAGTAATGAAATAATGTGATAGAATATGAGACATGCCAGCTACAAAATAAAATTAAAATATAAGAAATGCATAGTTAGAGTAATTAGGTGGAGCTGAAATAATGTGATAGCAACTAATGGTCATTACAGATCGCATGGTTTATGTGACCATGTCGATAGAATCGGTTAATATCAAGGGCACAATGTATTCTATAACTAATATTACCTAAATATAAATAAGATTTTTGGTAAGATTTGGTTGTTACTAATATTCACAAGTACATTATGTGTTAATGAATTAGTCCAAACAACTTTTTATTAGTAGATAAAAAACATGACTTTGTTTTAATATAGTAGATATTCTTTTTGTTCAACTCCACAATAATAACCAATAAATATACCTGACAAAAGATATTTTAGTAAACTCAAAATATTAAATAGTTCATCTCTTCATAACTAATAAATCTATTACTGTACTATAAATATATCAGCATTACAAATAAGTTTATTATCATATCCAAATCATCAGAATGTTTATCACCAAAAAACAATATATTTATTACACAACTTTAATTTACTATCAAACAAAGTAATTCTGTCACGACTATTAACAAGAAATATATCACAACTAAATTAAATATATTAATAGGACGATACTAGAGATTGAGATACTGTTCTCTTTCAAAACTATTTCCCTCTCATCCTCGGTTTAAAAACTAGTAACAAGTGGTCCACCGTCCATTGACGGTTACCATTGGATCCTACAAAATCTGGAGTCTACTCGATTAATTCCGGGTATGATTTACTTCCCGTGAATAAACTCATACACATTCCCACTCTGGTTGATCAATCGAATATCGCTAATTTATGGAGCCATGTGTGGAGTCGTGCAGATTCCAGGAAAAATAAAATACTTCATGTGGCAATCCCTCATGGGATGTATTGCTTCAATAGAAAGGTTAGCGTTTAGGCATTTGGATATCGATAGAAGTTGTCGTAGATGCGGTGACCTAGAAAAAATTATAAACTCTCTTGCTAAGGAGACGAGAAGTATTAGTGTTCTCTTTTCCTATACAGATTAAACATGGTAAGAGCAAGCAACTCTTCGAAACGATTCAGCTTCGAAGTTGACAAAAAATATATACATGAGTTCTGCTACTCAACTAATAAATCTATCACAAAAGTAATTCTATTACAGTTGACAAGTAAAATTTTCACCTCAAAACATCTACCAAAGAAGTCTACAAAGTAAGTATAATTCAAATATTAAATTATCTAAATTATCATAACTAGAAAGATATACTTATTTTATAAGTATTTGTATAGGTGCACATATTTTTCCAAGTGTTGTCTATGTGTGAAAATGTAATGATATTTTTGTAAATATGTTTTTTTCAACAAAGAAAAAGATTTCAAAATCTATTTTAATAATTTTGAAAGATGAACATATTTTAACATAAAAATACTTTCCAAAATTTAGCAAATCTCCCAATTATATCCTATTGTGGGTTTTGCAAGTTCCTTTGCAAATTAATTCATAAGGTTTTAGCCTATAATTAGTTGGAGCAAAGATGTCTTAATAAAATTCATGATTTGTTCAAAAATAAAAGTAATTTTATAAAGTTAGAGGAATGTGGGATAGTTTGGAGTAGAAACTTTGGTGCTAATAAACAAAACAAAAAACCCATGATGATACATTTTCATGCTACAAATTCTTTTTTTTTGTTGTTGTTCTAATTAGGCATGCGAAAGGTGTGGAGAGAGGAAAAGGAATGCATTTTTTCTTAACAGGGCACGAGACCAAGAGTCCAGGTGGCTTGCCCATTGAGGACGGAATAAGCTGGTACTTAAAGAGCGACTATTTCAAGAACCGGCCATCTACTTGGTTCTACTCTTATACGAGTCCTGATGAAATTATGTTAGGCAGTGACCTCAAGCAAAACCTTTATTGTCATTTGCTATGTGGTCTTGTCCAAAGAGATGAGGTCACGAGATTTGGTTCCATATTCGCTTCAGGTATTGTCCGAGCAATCAAGGTTCTTGAAGAATCTTGGAAGGAGTTGTGTTCAGATATCCGATCAAGTCATCTCAGTGAATGGATCACTGACTCTGGCTGCAGAAACTCCGTTTCTATTGTTCTCGGAGGTCAGCCCCGTCCAAAATTATCAGATGAGATTGAAAATATATGCATCCAAAAGTCCTGGAAAGGTATAATGAAAAAACTATGGCCACAAACCATGTACGTTGAAGCTATTGTTACGGGTTCAATGGTACAATATGTTCCTACATTGGAACATTACTGCGATGACCTACCTCTTGTTTCAACAGGTTACGCTTCTTCCGAGTCAATGTTTGGTATTAATACTGATCCTTTGTGTAAACCTGAAGACACCTCTTACACGCTCATGCCCAACCTATCTTACTTTGAGTTTATACCAACGGAGGGAGACGATGGTGATGTTGTGGACCTAGCTGATGTCAAACTCGGCTGTTCTTACCATTTACTGGTCACAAACCTATGGGGTTTGTATAGAATTAGAATTGGAGATATTGTAAAGGTGGTTGGATTCTACAACAAGGCACCTAAGTTTAAAGTTCTAGGAAGAGAGAACACGTTGTTAAGCATTGATACGGATCGGACAACTGAAGAATACTTGTTGAAGGCGGTGAATCGAGCAAGGCTGGTTCTTGAGTCATCAGATCTAAGGCTTGTAAATTTCACTAGCTATGCTGATATATCCGGTAGTCCGGGTCACTATGTGATATATTGGGAAGTAAATGCTAAAGAGGAAGACATGAAAGATCTTGATGAAAAGACATTCTTGGAGTGTTGTTTAGTAATGGAGGATACGTTGGACGAGGAATACATGTACTGTCGAGCTAACGAATTTATAGGGCCTCTCGAGATAAGGGTAGTGAATGGTGGGACGTTTGATTCTCTTATGAACTTGGCCATTTCGAAAGGTGCTTCGATTACTCAATACAAGACTCCATTATGCATCAAATCTGAAGAGGGCTTACAAGTATTGGACACAAATGTGGTTGCTAGATTCTTCAGTACTCTTAAAGCATCTCATGTACTTAAACCATGATATGGTCCAAGAAACTGGAGAGAAGTGTGTGTTTTATTTGTATTATCTTGTTTTTCTTTTCTTGCTCTCTTTTACTATTTGCTTGTTGCTTCAATAATAACATAGTTGATTTGGTATGAACCTTATGCTTAAGAATTCTCGAATTATTATTTTTAGTTTGTGTAATTCCTCCCTATGTAGTGTATTTTTCAAAAAAGTAAAGTGTAGTAATTAGTTTTTAAAACATTATGTTTTTTTCCTTTTTCCATTTTAAGTTTGGGCTTCGAATTAGTATACATATTTTTTCTCAACATGAAATTAGTAAGGCATATTACAAAATCCATTATATTCTGTTCAACAAAAAAAAAAACTGTTCAACAAAAGCCCATAAATCTGTTCCTACGAAGCTCCGAGGACCTAATCTTTTTATTTTGTCATCATTCGAGGACCTATTCAAAAGGCTTTCTCTCCATACACCAGAGGATCGGTTATTAAGCTATAGATTACTGTGTTATTAGAAAATAAAATTCTAATAAAAAGTAAGTAAAACGAAGATAAAAATAACTAACAAAGTTTCAGATTAGTTTGGTTTGAGTCCCAAGGGATGCATTTCATATCTAAGATGCAAAGCTTATTGGACAATCCAAAGTTGATGTAGGCAGAACCGTTCGTGATGTCGAGAACTCCTCTGGAGCTCTTTTGACTTCAAAGAAGTTAAATTCCGATTTTCCATGAAGAGGTGGCGAGATCCTTAGCGGGACGATGACGGTGAGAGTCGGCTTTTAGAGCCGAAGGTTCTGGTCAGACCTGGTTTTCCCTTATGAGATCTCTAACGGAATCTTCATGGCGGTGGTGCATGTTCCTGAGTAGATGTCTCCTGCACCTTGGTTCTACCTTCCTCTGTAGCGGTGCGACAGTTGGAGGAGTGGTGAAACGAGCAAGGAGAAAGAAGATTGTTCTCTGCTTCCGGAGACGATGCATAGTAAGGTACCACGACGATAGAGTTGTCAATTGGAGGTGAAGTCCTTGGTGGTGAAGCGCAACGGAGTTCTACTTCTCATCACCGGTGTCGGTCTTGTGACTACCCTGGTGGTACGAGCTCTGCACTTTTTTGTAGCTACTAACCTGTTGTTGTCTAGGGCCGCTCTTTCAGTCCAAACTGTATGTTCAGTTTTTTTGGCTAAGGATCGGGACAGTGATTGCCGGAGGACATGAGGTTCGATCAGATGCATCTTTGACGATGATACAGTTGGTACACGAGCTAATCTGATTAGTACGAGATCAATAGTTTGTATAGATTAGGGACCCGTTGAATGTCATTGTGTCTCTTGTTTAATTACTGTCTTTGTATCACGAGGTTGATTTAGTGGTGTAACATGCCGTTCATTCCGAGTTGTGGGATGAACTCGTCTTCGCTGTGGTTGAAATACAATGGGGTATGTCAGGTTACGCTAGATCTAAATGAGTGTTTCAGGGTCTTGCTAGACTGCATCACTGCATGTGAGGTAGAATCTCTTATAGAGTTGAATACTTGCATCAAATGTAATTGTGAAATGAATTAGATGTTTGAAACCAAAAAAGAATGAGGGAATTTCAAGTTTACCACTTTTGTTACCACTTTTCATTTTCAAAAATACCACTTTTTTAAGGAGCTAATTTTTTAAAAATTAATTAGAATTCTAAATTTTACATTCATAAACCCTACTCCCACCATATACCACCTTTTAACTCTAAACTCTAAGTCTAATATTAATTAATCTAAGGGTTATAAGTGTGTTTTTCCTCTTAAAAACAAGGATAAAATTGATTAAGGTATTTTAAAAAGTGGTACAAGGAAAGTGGTATTTTTGACAATTTCTCAAAAAGAATATACATTTGTAATAGGAATTAGCCATCAATGCATTTTAATCACGACAATTTATGTATGAACTTCTTTCACCATGCATGTGCAGAAATAAAGTTTTAAAATTTAAAACAAACGTAAAATAAAATTGTTTAAATTTTAGATTTTATTATTTTCTTACAATATTCAATAAAATATTTAATTTTTAGTTTATCTATTTATTTTGATTAAAAATATATTAAATAAGATTCTATAAAATTAAGAGAAAATTTTTGTTTGGTATATAATTATCAAAACATAAAATTAAATAATATTTCTAGAAGATATTAAAAAGATATTAAAAAGAAACTAATGGTAATGGATTAGAAAATTATAATTTAAAAGAAAAAACACTGCATAAAGTTTTGAAGATTTGCTTAGTAATAAAAATATATAAAATATAAAAATATAATTAAATAATATTTCAAAAAAAATATTATTAAATTTTTAATATTATCTTGATGATGATTCAGAAGTTGTTACCATATTCTAAAAAAAACTTATTAAAAATAAAATTCAACATTTAATATAAATGACCATGCCATAATTAGCTTTAATCTATGTCATCATTGTTAGTGTGACATGTAAATCACTTCTCAAAAAAAAATTCTAGGAGATTGTGTTTAGAGAACAAGTTAATTAATCCTACTTTTATTTGTATTAATGAAGACACTGAGTATGATGACATGGAACCTTCTAGGACATTGCCAATCTCTAATAATGCTCAGCCATCACTTTTGGGAAAAGGAGAAGGTAGTGGAATAACTGAGACGGTTTTAAGTAGAAACAAGTTTGTCTCATTGATGTCTTTGGAAGGAGAAGAAGATGATCCATTAAGTTTGGAGATGAATCCTTTGCGAAAGACCAGTTAGACCGTCAAAAAAGGCTAAAGATATGCACTTACAGTTCCCCCGGACGGGGGCAAGGAAATCGCGGACGTAGGTGGAAGGCTAGATTCTTCTTTCACTTCTAAAGTCAATCGAAACTAATGATTCAATTATTTATGGGTCTTTTGAAGAACCCTTGTGTTGAAATATCTTGTTAATATGCATGACTTCGTTCATGGCATATACTCTTTTTCTAAAGAATAATAATAATAATAAATATTAATTTTAAGAAAAAAAGATTGTGTTTTGACGTATGATGGTACACAAAAATCATGAAAACATACACAATCGATAAACTATGTTTTTATTACTTATGTTATGATCACAAAATATGGAGTATTAAGGGTTAAAAATGGATAGGATTCTCACATATATTCTCATCGGTAAACAACATCTTAAATCAATCAAAATATATTTTATATTATTTTATGTTACTTATGTTATAAATTCTTTAAATATTGTTTTTGAAGTGATTTGCATATGTATCATCACTACATTCATTATCAACAAAAAAAAATAATATGACTTTTAAAAATGATGACATGGCATCAACTTAATTGTGCAATATACAATTTTTCTTACAAAGATTTATATTTTTGGTATGTTATTTTTTAAAATACAGTAATGACTAACATTTCTTGTATCATCATTAAATTAATTTTTAAGTAAAAATATTTATTTTTGGCAAGACTTCTGAAATGTTAATAACTAATCACTTATATATATATATATATATATACATATACATATATATATATATATATTACACTAATAAGAAATTAACTAAATATAATTACAAATATTTTCTTACATCAACCTATATCTCCTATTTTTATAAATATATACATATATATATATACTATCAAAAATAATTGTAATTTCACATTAACAAATACAAAACTAAAGCAATACTAATCAAATATTATTTTTTGGTACTTAAATGATTAATTTAAAAAAAAATTATTTATTTATTAGGTTAATTAACATATTATTTTACCAATTTAAGATATTTTAACAAAAACAAACAAAATTCCAAAAATTATTATAATAATAAAAAGACATTTACAACAAATGACAAACAAAAAGATATTTAGAACTAATGAATAGGAGAAATTTTTAAGATAAATAATCAATAAATACACTATAATATAAATAAAAATTATTTTTTTATAAAATATAATTTTAACTCAATTGAAATTTAAATAAAATAAAATTGAAATAGTTAAACCAAATTAAAAGAAACAGATTACAAAAATACATTTATTATTTTTCCAAATTAGTGAAATTAATATATAAAATAATAATGCCAAGTGTAATTTTTTTAATAATATTATATTAAAGATTACTATTTATGCCAATGGCGCAGACAAACTCTAGATATATTATGTATAGAAATTTATAATTTCTGAAAATTCATGTATGTGTACATTTGTAGGAAATCGTGGATTGGACAAGTAGACTAGACAGCTAAACAAATGATATGTACATAAATGTGGCTACGTATATTAGAGCATCCACATCAATGAACCCCTCTTTGGGGTTCAAGTTTTGAGTTTTTTATTATTAAATTTTTTTTTTTTCTTTTCGATTTTTTTTTTTAAAAAAAAAAATTTAGACCACTCGCGGGCCGCCACGTGTCGTGTGGCCCGCGCTACAGTGATGAACCGGGTTCATCCCAGAGAAGCTGCAAGAGAGAGGTTCATCACTGTAGCATTATTATATTATTATTTTTTTTTGGGAATGCGTGTGAACCTCCCCATTGAACCCTCAATGGCGATGCTCTTATAATAGGAAGAGAGTTGTAATGTAAGATTGTACACTCATATACATCGAACAAGAGAGAGAGAGAGAAAATTTCTCTCTAGTGTCTCTTCCCACCCCGCCGTCAAACCCTAGCGTCAGCCATCTCAGCCGTTTGTTTCAAGGAGGCCGACGACACAGTAATAGGCGTTGGTCTCCTGCCCCGCCAGTTTCTTCTTGTCCTAACCACACCCATCGATCCTATTTTACGGCGTCGCCTCCTTCTTGTCCCTGCGATTCTGGATCTCTGCGTCATCAGACCTAATTGGAAGTAGAGGTTCATGCTTCTCTTCCCTGGAACGTAGGCGAGGTCGCGAGCGTTTGAGACCATCGGTGGCCTTGATCTTCAGTTTCCTTTGTGCGTCGGCGTCAGATCTGGGTCAGATCTGAGCTCTAGTCATCGAGTTTAGGTTGAGAGAGTAGCTACCTCTCCTCTTTTCTCCGACCAGCCTCCCGGCGTGTTCTTGGGTTGTGAAGATTCAAAGGTTGTAGAGCCTCTCCTCTTGGGATTCATCCTCAGAGAGTGGCGGAGTAGTGGTCTCCGTTGAGAGCCTCTGTTTCTAGTTTCAAGTATCATTTCCATGGCTTCCTCCTGTCATTATGGTGTAGTTCTCTCTCTGTTGCGTTTAGGGTGGTTGGATACTTAGGGTTCTTTGAGGACAGTCTCGATGTCTCTGCCTCTTGATTTCCGACGTTTGAGACTTGCCACTGGTGGGACTAGCCTGTTTAGAGAGTCTTCAGACTTCTCCTGTTCTTCTTCTCCGTCTTCAAGCTCTGGTTTGTTGTTTTCCGTCAGTCTTGATGTGTTAGCTTTTCTTTTGGGTCGCGTGGTCGGATTGGGGAGCGTTTTACCGACTACGCTTGACCATCGCTTCTTGTGCTCTATTTCAAGTGAAGACATTGAGGCACAGTCAGAAAGCTACTTTCCAAGTGGCTTTGGGTTTGGTTTCAACGAAGTCCCTCCTCAGCTAGCACCGGAGTGTAGGCCAGGATCTCCGTCGTCTCAGCTTCAGAGACCTTCAGGTTAGTCTTCGGCAAACCGTTCCCGCTTAGCTAACTCCTCTTCTCAGCCGGTTTAGACCAGCGAAGGGTTTAGGAAGCACTTGTACTAGGAGCTTAGTTGATACTTGTTGCTAATCTTTAGTTCTGAGTTTGTTGTTGCAATATCCTTAGATCTTTCCTTGGTGTTATAGGTTCTTTTACTTTTTTTGCGACCTATAGGATCAGATCAGCTCTTAAGCATTCTAGGATTTCAATTTCGATTGTAATCAAAACTTTCATTATTGAGTTAATGATATTTACAATTTAGCAAAAAAGATTGTACACTCATTTAATTTTTTACATAAACCGGTTACATACATCATGGATTGGGTTGAGTATAACAATGCACTGGAAACATACCAGGAAGGTCTCAAACACGATCCTAACAATCAGGAGCTTCTCTACGGTGTTAGAAAATGTGTGCAACAGATCAACAAGGCAAACCAGGGTGACCTTACTCCCGAGGAGTTAAAAGAAACATGTTCTGTCTAATCTTCAGGAGAATCCAACAGCACCACAAAAACACATTCAGAACCCGATGATCATGAACAAAATCCAAAAGCTTATCAGTTCAGGAATCGTCCTGATGAAATAAACCTAAACCCGGAGTTTTTACTTTTGTAACTCAAATCCAAATTCGATTGTTCCCATTTTTCTGTTATATTTTTTCTCTTTTCGTATTGATTGTGTTTTCTAAGACGTGTTAACCTTTTTTGAGTATTCTTGTTTCTCCTTGTCTAAGAAGTTGCATATTTTTCAGAAAAAAAAAATCCAAGAATAGTCCTATATAAATATGCATTTATTACCTTTAATTAACTCTTGTACAAGATCGAATGTTAAAAGCTAGGGTTTTCGGCGATATTGGCGATTTTCAGATCTGAGCCGCCGGGACCGACGGCGTAAGACCTACCGAGTACCAGTGACCCTAGGCGAGACGGAGACTACCCTACACTCCTCTTAGCCCCGAATTTCCTGCCCCTTGCAGTGTTTTCTTTTGTCTTTTTTCTTCTAGTTTCTCGACCTCCCAAGTTACAACGACATACCGTGGAGAACAAGTTAACGGCGTTGTCGAAGATTTTACGATAGATCTCCCTTATTCCCCTAACCTAGGGCGTGGCTGGGATAATCTGGACTGATTAGAAGGATGTATCGAGCAAGATCTGACCGGGCGAAGGCGGAGAGCGTACCACAGATCCGTAAAAGCGGAAAGGAAGATGTAGATATCATTAAGGTCCCTGAGTTCGACTTTACAGACCTAGTCGAGAAATACAAACTGTCTCTGGTTGGCAGAATGTTTCACCAAGATGGACGAAGTGTAGATGCTCTGATTAACCATATGCCAAAACGGAGAATATGGGATGTTGAAGGCAGAGTTTAGGGAGCCAACCTTGGAAATAATAAATTTCAGTTGGATTTTGATAAGGAGGAGGACCTACAGAAAGTTCTTCTATGTCGGCCATGCCATTTTAACAAATGGAGTTTCTCGCTGGAGAGATGGATGCCAACAATAAAGGAAGACTATCCAAATAAGATGCTTCTATGGGTCACAGTCATCGGAATTCCCACCCACTAATACGAATCTTTTAGAAGTATTGGGAATGAACTTGGAGAAGTGGAGACCGTAGACATCGATACTGGCAGAGTTTGAGTCCATATTAACGTAGACGAGGAACTACAATTTGAAAGACCTGCAGGTTACGCAAATGGAGACGTGATAAAGGTTACCCTGAAGTACGAGGAACTCAACCGCTACTGCTACACGTGCAAGCGAATATCACATGAGGAGGGCACTTGCCCTGACCTGACTCCAACACAGAGGGAGGATAATCGAATTGCTCGTCTGAAGCAGAAGGAGATGGAAAAACTTGCCGCAAGAGAAGCTTTCTCGGCCCCGATAAGAACTTACGGAAACCAAGCAAGGATCGAAAATCACCTCAGGAAGCCGTATGCCTCAGATCATGATAGGTCAACTCTTGAGGCCTCTACAAGAGGAAAGGATAGCAACAAAGGAAAGAGCGACCAAAAACAGAGTATGGGGATCTAAGGACCAAAATATCGAGTAAGAGAGATATTCTTGCCAAGAATGTATGGAATAGACTGGACCATAGCTACTCTGGAGAAAATCCCCGAGATCGGGAGAGATACCACCCTTATAATCGAGACACTCAGGCTGAGTCGAGGTGGAGGACCAAAGGATTGGCCAGCTTTAGCAACAGAGGACGTCAAGGAGATTTTGGTTCCTCCTCTAGCCGGAGAATCAAAGAGACTATCCCACAATACCGAGACAGACATAATGCTACCTATAAAGAGAAACAGAGGACTGCCTCCCCGTAGCGAACTACCAGAGGTTCTCCAGACTCACAATGAACCATCTCAGACTCCCATAAGTATAGGAGAAGTGACTACCCTGCTAAACGGAGTGATTATCGATCAAGAAATGAGATGAGAATGGAATGGAAACCGGTCAGATCAGTGGAGAGAACGGGGGAAGGAAATGGGAAAGCATTGGAGGATTGCAAGAGAGATAGAAAGAGAGAGGAGGATAAAAGAAATAGAGAAAAAAGGGAAACGATGGCTCTGGAGACTTATCATAAGGAGACCACCTTGGATCATAGCCATAGGGCGACTGAACCTCTCCTTGCCAAAAATCCGGTAACTGCGAATATCCATGTGGATCAGGTGAACCAGGAAAAGAGTATACGATCCCTCAATACATCCCCTAAAAAGCCTAGGGACGAAATCACCTCCGCGATGGCCCCACAAAGCCAGGCTATGAACGACATACATTTGGCGAAAGAAAATAGGCTATGTAATTGAGGACATACTGAACGACAAACAACGGAGAAGCAACCACACGACCTTGGGGAGGAGCTGGAGGACAAAGACTTACTGAATGAGGAAGAAATGAACCAAATTGCGGATCAATATGCTAGTATTGAGTTTGACATGGATGATGATGATCTCTTAGACGATGAGATGGGGGAAGCAACGGTTGTACCCGAGTCCCAGGTGATACCAACCTGCTCTGTTTCGGAAAAAATGATCTCAGAGATCATAGGTGAGAGAGAAGCAGCCACAAATAGAAACAAAAATCAAAGCGCAGAACCTGAACATGAGGAGGTAAAGAAAGCTAATAAACGAGCAGGGATTGAACCAAAAGTGATGTCCATCTCCACCCATTCAAAGAGACGTGGACAGAGAAGCCCGGATACAAAGGGCGCTGCTGCATCAAAGAAACTTGCAATTAGAGGCAGAACATCTCCAAAAGGCAAGTTGTTTAAACATGGTCGTCTCACCTCGACGAGAGCGGCGAGTTTGCATTATGTCCCTCGTACTGAGGTGTATCCTTCTGCTGTAAAAGGCAGGAAACTTTCTGCTGTGTTAGGTTCGGTGGGGTACCAGAAATCACCCAGTACTCATATATGAGTGCCATTACCTGGAATTGTCAGGGGGCTGGAGCCTACCTGACCAAGCAACACCTAAGGGAGTTGCATCGCTGCTTTCATCCTAATTTTCTTTTTCTTTCGGAAACAAAAAAACAATTTTTCTTTTATGCAAGACCTTAAAATTGAGTTTGGCTATGATAAATTGTCCACCGTGGATCATGTTGGTAGGAGCGGTGGACTTGCTTTGTTTTATATGAACGAATATGAGGTGGATATCAAGTTTTACAATGATCGTATGATTGATATTGAAACGCAGATAGAAGGACACAAAGATTTTGTCACTTTTGTGTATGGAGATCCGGTGGTCGAATACCGTGAGAATGTGTGGAAACGTTTGATGAGGATGAGCATGAGTCGTACGGGGCCTGGTTGCTCATGGGAGATTTCAACGAAATCACTGGAAACGAAGAGAAGAAAGGAGGCCGCAAGAGATCTGAAGCCTCATTCTTACCTTTTAAAAATATGCTTACGTGTTGTGGCATGATTGAATTCCCGTCGGTGGGGAATCAACTCTCTTGGGCAGGTCGGACGCGAGCGGGGCGGGTTCAATGCCGTCTAGACCGAGCCGTAGGAAACGAAAATTGGCACCAGTTATTTTCCCACACTTATGTGGAGTATTTACTGAGATGGGGCTCTGATCATCGACCTATCCTAGCGAGATTCCAATCCAAAGGAAGACAGACCAGGAGAAATTTTAAATTCGGCAGACGTTGGATTGGTAAAGAAGGCTTTAACAAGGTAGTGAAGGAAGCGTGGGGCACCTACAACTTGGACCAAGGTGTCAATCTGTTCGACAAAATCAGTGCTAGCAGGAAAGCTATTTCTAGGTGGAAAAGAGACAACGTCTCAAACAATGGGAAGTTAATAGAGAGCCTCAAGAAGAGACTAGATGAGGTACAGGCTGACGATACCGTCTCGAGCGAGGAGGAGCAGGAATTGAAATGGCAACTGTGTGCGTCTGCCAGAGATGAAGAGCTATACTGGAAACAAAAAAGTCGAGCCCTGTGGCTGCGTGATGGAGATAGAAATACTAAATATTTCCATGCTAAAACCAAACAGAGATGAGCCAGGAATCGAATCATCAGACTTAAAAATTCGACGGGGCAGTGGGTGGAGACTGAGGAAGGAATCGAAATGGTTGCAACGGAGTATTTCCAGCAACTCTTCTCTACATCAAACCCGGTAAACATAGATGACTCACTCCGGTACATTACTGCGCTGGTCAATAGTGAGATGAACCAGCAACTGATGTGAATCCCTCATGAGGAGGAGATTAAACTCGCTACTTTTTCGATAAACCCAGAGAAAGCACCAGGGCCTGATGGGATGACTAGCCTCTTCTATTAACGGTTTTGGAGTACGATCGGACCAGATGTATGTCAAGTGGTCAGCAATTTCTTTGAAATAGGGGAGCTGGATAACCGGCTAAATCAAACAAACATTTGTCTGATCCCTAAGACTGAGAGACCATCCACAATGGCAGAATTCAGACCGATCAGCTTGTGTAACGTTGGGTACAAAATCATCTCAAAAATTTTATCCTCTCGCCTAAAGTGCATACTTCCGGAACTGATTTCCGAGACCCAATCAGCTTTTGTGGAAAACAGGATGATAACGGATAATATCTTAGTAGCACAAGAGATGTTTCATGCTCTCCGGGTTTACCCAAGCTGCAAAGGGAAATACATAGCAGTTAAAACAGACATGAGTAAAGCATACGATAGAGTGGAGTGGAGTTTTATGTAGGCCTTGATGCTAAAGTTGGGTTTTAACCGCCAATGGGTGGATCGAGTTATGAAATGTATTTCATCGGTTTCATACCAAGTGCTAATCAACGGCGAAGCAAAAGGCCTTATCAAGCCATCGAGAGGACTACGCCAAGGAGACCCACTCTCCCCATTCCTATTCATACTCTGCACGGAAGTCCTGATCTCTCATATAAAACATGCGGAATCTAATGATATCCTCACCGGTATTAAGATAGCAAGAGAATGCCCTCCAATCTCACATCTCCTATTCGCGGATGATAGTTTGTTCTTTTGTCGAGCAGACCAACCTCAATGCGAGGAGCTGATACGATCATTGACGTCTACGGTAACGCCTCAGGACAACAACTGAATAAAGCTAAATCCTCAGTTCTGTTCGGTTCTAAGGTCGTAACGTCCATTAAACATAATCTGAAAAGAACACTTGGGATTACGCGAGAAAGGGGTATGGGACTATATCTAGGAATGCCAGAGAAGATATGCATCTCAAAGAATCAAGATTTCTCGGGTTGAATGGAAAAATCAACAACTGGTCCGGGAAACTACTATCTCCCGGAGGGAAAGAGGTGCAAATCAAATCAGTAGCCCAAGCAACCCCAACATATGCGATGTCATGTTTTTTATTACCACAAGGAGTTTGTAAGAAACTTTCCGCCGCAGTGGCGAGATTCTGGTGGAGCACGAGGGAAAATAACCGGGGAATCCACTGGATCGCATGGGAAAAAATCTGTGTACATTTAGATAAAGGAGGCTTGGGGTTTCGAGACTTTAGAGATTTTAATCTAGCTCTCTTGACGAAACAGGTGTGGCACCTTCTCACCTTTCCCGACTCACTTCTTGCGCGGGTCCTGAAGGGCCGCTAATACCGGCATTCAAACCCATTTGCACCGGAAAGGCATCCACACCTTCGTATGGGTGGAAGAGTCTGATGGCTGCCAAACATTTACTTGAAGACAATGTCTGCAGAACAATTGGAACGGGAGCTGGTACCAGTGTATGGCAGGACGCTTGAATCCCAACGGAGGTTGCAAGACCAGCGAGACAGGCACAAGAGATAACTGATCCGGATTTAGAGGTACATCATCTGATTAACTTTGATACAAAGGACTGGAATACATATCTCATTTCGGAAGTCATTCACCTGGAGGATATCCCTCGAATTCTAGCAATAAAGATCAGCAAAACATGACGAAAATATGGATATACCTAGAAACACACATCGTCTGGCTGTTACTCGGTAAGATCGGGGTATGAGGTTGTGGTGGAACTCAGGAGAAGAAAAGGTTTCAACCCTCTGACGGAACCAAGCATTACTAACTTGAAGAAACAGATTTTGAAGCTGAAAACGGCACAAAAATTAAACACTTTCTATGGCAGGCGCTCTCTTGCTTTGTTTCGGCAGCGAGGAAATTAGTAGAGAGACACTGCGGTACTGATGCCTCCTGTCAACGATGTGGTGCTGAGCGAGAAGACATCAACCACATTATCTTTGAATGCCCACCGGCTTACCAGTGTTGGGCCCTATCCAATATTCCCTCCCCTCCGGGTCTATTCCCGTGTACATCCCTGTATGGAAATTTTGACTTCCTCCTACGACTTACATCACTGGATACCAACCAGATAGCTGAAATCTCGACCTTCCCTTGGCTAATGTGGTATGTGTGGAAGGCGAGAAATGAAAAGTGCTTTAATGGGAAGAACATTTCGCCGCTAGATACACTTCAGTTTGCTAGACATGAGGCTGAATCATGGAGAATGGCACAGCTTCGAGAAACAATGGAAGAGGAAGATGAAAATACAGGACAAGGAGCTCATCAACAACAACCAACGACAGTGCATGTAAGCACATGACATCGGTATATCTGCCAAGTTGATGGCTCCTGGGCAGAGTATGATGAATGGATGGGGATAGGCTTTGCTCTTCTCGAAGGGAACTCGGTGATACTACAAGGGAAGAAGTGTGTTACGCGCCTACAGTCTTCAATCCACGCAGAGGCGGAAGGTCTCATCTGGGTGATGAATGAAGTGTACTCTCGAGGCTTGGATCACATTCGTTTCGAATCAGACTGTCAACAACTAATAAACATCATAAGTACAACTCAGAATGGCCTGCTCTAGCCCCGGAGATGGATGGGATTAAAGGTCTTATTGCAAGATTTCAAAATGTTTTTTTCACATATATCTCTCGCTCAAATAACCTCAGTGCGGACTCCTTGGCGAAAGGAGGACGTTCACGAGCACAATGCTTCTCAGATGTAACCAACACGGCTCCAAGTTGGCCTGCCTTTGCAGTTTGCCTAAATGAGCCTGAATAATCCCTCAATAAAGATTGTTTTGCGACGTCAAAAAAAAATTAGCTCTAGTACTAACACGGTATCGAAGATAAGATCACTTTAGGCTTTGTTCGTTTTTGTATGCAGACACTATGGATGCAAATATTCTAATAATGTTCGTTTAAACACTATTGCATCAACATTTAGATAATACATTTGGATGCAAAATTCATAATATCTAAAATATTTAAATAATGAAATGCAACAAAACTCCAGAGTTTTGGACGCAACACTTATATCTCAAAATCTAAAAGATCTAAATACCCTTCAATACAAATACAAATTTAATTACATTAGAAATTAAAGTTATTACATAATATTTTTAAGCGAGAAAGTGAGTTCTTCTCCAAAATCGTAAAAATTAGTTTTTCCATCAAAACCGAAAATTGTTGTGGAAGGATGTGTATTATTCTCATTCATATCTCTCTATTTATACATGGAGTAGACCGTCATATAGATTTAGATAAACACTATCTCGAAGGCAGAGATAACTACAAGGAATGAGATAACTATTATCGTCAACCATCTAGATAATCCTTAACACTCCCCCTTGGTTGACGCATCTGGTTCAGGGATTGTTACATGCTTTGGATGTTGCCTCATTAAAACCTCTCCTGGTAAACCCAAAACCTAATGTGGTAAAAAGGGAAGCCAGGACAGGAAAAAGAGTACAACACATGTAACTCCCCCTGATGAATGCACCACTGTAGATGACGCATTCCTATCTGGTGTCTGAGCTTCCAGAACGTCGAGGTTGCCTAAGACTTGAATATGATCAGTTGGATTTTCCCTTGAATGAACTTGTAACTCTTGGACGTCTTTATGTCTTCTGGAACTCCATTAAGATGTGGTCATGACGTACATCTTTGCTGCTGATCACTCTGTGTCTTGGTTGGACGGATGACACTCGACCGGTACTCAGATAGACTTTTAATCTGCAATTAAATCTTACTCGCAGGTCCTTTCATGTCCCACGGATCTTCTAGTCTCATGGCTTAGCCATTACGTGGATATTTCAATATATATTGAGTCATTGACCCAAACACATACGAACCACTTTGTTTCATGTCTTTTGTTCATTCAGACATTTATCACTTCGTATGTACCAATGGCTTTATCCATTGTAGCCAATCTTTGATCACAAGGAATCCATATATCTTGTGTATGCTTACATGGACTGATCTGAATTGTTCTTATAGAACTTTCTGCTAAGTATTTACTTAGTCTAATCAACTTGCAGCTGCTTTATTTCAGTCCATAAACAACTTCGGAACAATGATGTTCTTGAGAACTTCATTCTCATCTTTTTATATCACTTGGTACCTTTGATATCTTTATCCAGTGAACCATATGCTACTCATTACATATTTATATGTCAATCTATTGACCAGATTTTGTCAAATTAGTAGCCTCCACCACATTGGAGTATATCTCTTTATAAACTTTTCTTAATCTCTGTGAGTATCCTTGTGTTATTAAGCCATGCTTGAATGTTCTTTTATCTCACGATTTTCTCACAAGATCTTTTATTCATCACTGGTTTTATCTGATGGCGTTTCTATGTGGCCAATACGCCTATCACTCTTTATTTATATTCTACCCCCCACGGTTTCTTTTTATCTTTATGAGTACTCTTACGTGGGTTCTTGATCCTCGCTTATATCTCTATGGTCAAGTGCTACTTATCTTGCGCATTTTTATATCATTGGTATCGATACCCTTTCTGCGTTCCATTGTATTCCAGACATGATCTAATTGGTTTGAGATCTTGTTATCTAGGACCTTTAATACCTAGCAGCTTGGCGTCCCAAGCTACATGGTCTGGTACCTTAGATGTTTCAGTCGGCCGACCTTATTTGTATGTCTGGCCTGGTTTCCTTATTAACCTCGGATTTCATATTTTATGCACCTTTTCTCTTTTCCGAGGTTCCTTTTATTATGGAACATATTGGTCTATCTCTTATAGACTCTGTAGCAACTTGGTTGTGTCTCTTCTAGGACATCAAATTCGTTTGGTGCTAAGCTGGTATGACCTTTTTCTTTTCATTTCTCGGGTCTATGTGTCTGGCATCTAATTTAGCTAGCTTTGCATAATCTTTTCTTTCTTTAGACGTCTTAAATCTCATTCTCTGATACGAGGATCTTGCCAAGACAATGATGGTCAATACCATTCTCTTTTTCTTATCATATCCAGCTTATATCTTTCTCCTTATGATGTTGGATAGTAGGATTCATAATCATGCAATCCGTGTACCTGGCCACAATCTGATCACCCATATTTGGCTCAAGGTTTATTTAAAACTCGTGGGAGAAAGAAATACTTATCCAACATATATTCCCAATCCTCTTCAGAGGTTCCATCTTAGACGGCACAATTGTCTGTGGTGGTTTGTTTAATAAAAATCTCAAGATGGTATATGTCTGGATTTATGACCCGTATTCAATCTGAGATGGGAATATCTATGCTCACTTATATGGCCTGATGCATACATTGCATTGTACATGTAAATTCATAATGTCCCTAAGCATTAGGCTGGACGTGGGTGATTTATCACAAGAGAACCTGAATCTCTAAGCCTTTTATGACATGGTTACAACCCATGTTACGCGAATTTTCTTGTATGGTCATGTATCACTGGGTTTAATCCTCACTCCCCCTCATGAACATACTTATTTTTCGTGATGCTTAGGACAATAAAGCCTAATGAGTTTTCCTTGTGTACATGTTACACAACGTGAGATCTTATGGGATAACTCTGGTGCCTTTGCAATAGCAATCAAGTTTTTAGACATGGATGGCTAATCCAGTCATGCCATTAAGTGTAATTTCGTGGGTATACAAATTTGGGTATCCATGGCTCTTTCTGCCTCTTAACATACTGATCATTAGCATAGTTTAGATCAGTAGAGTACATAAGTATAGTTCTGGGCAGTTTTTATTTCAAATCTTTCGTAGGAATCCTATTTTTTCCTTTCTTACCCATTGTTTCTCATTTGGGGAAACCATTTATACTTAATCTTTATAATTCAGTGGGTCTCATGGGTGAATATAGATCATTTGGATCTCTCTAGCCCTTTAGGCATTGCCTTGGCCATAGTTCTTTAACTAGGCAACTATACTCTTTAATCTTTTGTACCCATCTTTATAAAGTATATGAATCATATTTTTATAATATAGATTTTATGATTTTATTATTTTCATTTTTTTTCAAAATGATTTTCGATATTTTTTTCGAATTTTTCCCGAAACTTTTCCTTTTTGATTTATTTTTTCAAAATGATTTTCGAATTTTTTTCTTTTTTTTCAAAATTTTTCCTTTTTCGAATTTTTTTTTTCGAAAATTTCCTTGGATTTCTTGGATTTTTCAGCCTTTTCCGGAAGTTTCATCTCAGTGTTTTTATACTCGTAATATCTTTTTATAATTTTATCATATTCGCTGATGGTCTCTCTAATACGCTGCTTTCTCAGCGCCTCTTTCAACAGGTATGACAAAAGGTCATTATAGGTTTTGAATCTCTTAGTAATATATGAGATCAATTTATCCTGTCGATGGAATGTGGAATAGGTCTTATACAGTAAGTCCTCCTCTGTTACCACTTCACCACATAGTTCAAAGACTATAAGCGATTTTCATTAGAGCAGAATCATATTTGTCAACAGACTCAAAGTCGTGGAACTTAAGGATTTTCAAGTCAAACATGGCCTTATGCCATAGTATCATTGAATTTCTGGTTTTTAATCTCGCCCAGAGGTCACAAGGATCCTCAATATTTTGGCACAGATTTCTCAGATCCTCAATGAGATGATAGCGCATAATTTTTTTTTATGGCTCTTTTCTTTTCACTCTCAGTTGCTTTATTACTATCAACAATACATCTCCCGAGTCCTTGACTTGATGGCAACTGTAGTGTTCATTGCCCATTCTACATAATTATCTCCATAGAGATTTAGGCTAGTATAATCCAAGGGCTCGAATTTCCACATCTGAAATTATATAATTTATAAGTTTTATGATTTCAAAACTTATGTTGGTTGGTCGAGACATATAGCTCGAATAAAAATGAATTCAATTACATAATCAATCAAGAAATGAATTCTCGATGATAAACCCATTCATATTTAATCATTATAATTTAAAAAAATATATAATATCTCTTTCTTATATATTATATATAGTGTTTTTTTAATGTATATAAATATGCGGATATATATTTTCTTTATATATATACGTATACTTTTTATATATATATTTATATCTATGGTTTTTATTATTATATATGCAGATACATATCTTTATATGTTTTAGATATATACGGCTGTATGTATATATCTTAATATTCGGTTTTAGATATATATGTATATACGATTTATAAGTAAAACCCTAAATAATATGGCTAGGGTTTATAAAACTTGTAACGCAAGTATGCGGTTATACCAAATCTATACGAGTAGGGTCTTAGGCTTTTTTCATGCGATTCAAAACTATAGCATATATAATATATACGAGTGTTCTCGGATCCGAAAAACAAGTATGTTCATGCACTCATGAACTCGTATGTCTTTGGATCTTTCATCAAACGAATGAGACTATAGCAAGAGGACATCAGATTGAATAAATAATGCATACGGCTTGAGTAAAATAGTATACGGCTTGAGTAAAATAGTATATGGCTTGAGTAAAATAGTATACGTCTTCTTTTATTTTTATGTTTTTAGGTCCATACCATATGCATATTGCATATGATTCAAGTTCTATAGATTATTTTAAGGTTATTTTTTTTATAGATCTATGTTTTCTGGTTTAGATATTTACCTTATGGTTTGATGTGTAGAAAACTGGACCACCATGAGAAAGATCCTAAAGTTGTTCCTCATGGGCTACAAGTTTCCAATCCATGAGCTTACTTTGTTCAAGCTGATATCAAGTTTGTAAGCTAAGAAGGATTAGATATATTCCAAAGTCTCTATTCTGTAAGAGAAAGAAGATTAGGGTTCATGAAAAACTTAGGGTTTATGAGAAAACTTAGCTTTTGAAATCGTATGCAGTTTTCAAAGCTTGACGGCGTTCACTGTAATCGTGCGTGAGGGCGCGTCACTGATCGTATCGGCAAACCGTTTTCACAGACTTCTTCGTATCGTCCGGGGCTTCAATTTGATATATTACACGTTTTCTGACTCCACACGGTTTGAGAGAACGAACCGTTTGAAGTTCGCCGTCGATGGAAGGAGAGATTAGGGTTTTAGGTAAGTCGGCGGTGCGTTTTGTAATTGAGATTGAGAACGCGTCAGAGATCTGATCTTCAAGCCGTCTGCGGAAACAGATTCCTCTCGTCTTGGGATTCAATTTGATATGTGGATCGTCATCTGGCTCCACGGGGTTTGGGAAATACAACGGTTTGAAGTTGAGCCAAAATTAGGGTTTATGTGGATCTGGCGGCGCGAACTAAAACAGGTAGTCAGGGCGCGTCTGAGATCGGATTGACGAGCCGTCTGAACCTACAGATTCTTCTTGTCGATAGCTTCGATTTGATATATTACACGTTTTCTGGGTCCATACGGTTTGAGAGAACGATCTTTTTGAAGTTCGGCGGCAGATTAGGGTTTTTTTGGTTTTTAGCTTTTAGGGTAGGGACTATCGTGCTGATAACGTGTTGTGGAAGGATGTGTATTGTTCTCATTCATATCTCTCTATTTATACATGGAGTAGACCGTCATATAGATCTAGATAAACACTATCTCGAAGACAGAGATAACTACAAGGAATGAGATAACTATTATCGTCAACCATCTAGATAATCCTTAACAAAAATCATGTTTTTTGCCAATGTTGTAAAATAGTATTTTTCATCAAAATATCAAGATCACCCAATTGAGTTTTCCCGTCAAAATCATCAAGTTTTCTTGTAGTAACCGTAAAATCGAGATTTCTCGTAATAACTGTAAAATCGAATTTTCTCGTCATAACAGTAAAATCGAGTTTTCTCGTCATAACAGTAAAATCGAGTTTTCTCGTCATAACCGTAAATTGTGTTTTCCTACCAAGATTACCAAGCTGATTTTTCATGTAAAACCGCAAAATCATGTTTTCACACCAAATTGCTAAATTGCATTTTCACGCCAAAATCACAAAAAAATTGTGTTTCTCTTAAAATAGCATTTTCACGCCAAAATCTTATTTTCCCACCAAAACCGTGAATTTTTTTTCTCGCCAAACCCCTGAAATCTCGTTTTCCCTCCAAGTTACAAAATATTTTTTCCTACCAAAACCGCGAAAACGCATTTTCTCTCTAAAAACATAAAATCATGTTTTCTTGTCAAGACCATAAATTTGGGGTTTTCCATCAAAACAACAAAATGAAGTTTTCTGTCAAATCCCAAGATCACGTATTCCTGTCAAACCTGTGAAATTTTATTTTCTCGCAAAAATCACGAAATTTGATTTTTTGGTCAAAACCACAAAATGGCATTTTCCTACCAAAATTGTAAAATCATGCTTTTTGTCAAACTGTAAAATCGCGTTTCCCCCGAAATCTTGTTTTTCTTAAAAGTTGTATTTTATTATTACAAATATACATCTAAATATATTTATCTGAAAATATACTTAATTTCATTATTAATTATATAAATTATACCCTTTTACTCTTTTAAAATAGTAGTAATCAAATGTTATTTTTAACATCAAACAATTATATCATTCAAACGAGAGGTGGTTTGGATATACAGACCGGAATAGAATAACCAACAAAAGCTAAAATCCTATGAAAATGTCGCATTGTGTCGGCTAAATTGTCGGCCTTCCGATTTAGCATATTATCTAGAATCAAATGCTAACTATAAATTTAGATGTAACATCAGATGTTATATTCAGATCTTACATTTAGATTTAGATGTTACATTAAATACAAAAAAGAAACATGCTCTTAACAGTTCGTCGTGAGAGCTACGAGTGTGTATATACGTTTGTTATCCTTCAGAGTATTATAATGAGAGTGGTGATTAATTTGTACGTAGTTTTAAAATATATGTTCTAAAATTTAATCTGTAGATTTTTTAGGTATAGATGTATTTTGTTGTAGCTGTAAATATTAAATCACTATGTATGTGAACTCATCACCTCTAAACAAAAACTGCATCTTTAGTTTCTTCCTATGAATCACATCATGGTCAAAAACTAATTCGAAGATCGCCACCCTCTAAACCGATGATGAAATCCTCTTGTGCCATCTCCATAGTGATTACCTCTCCTAGACCACCTGAAACTTATCCTTCCATGATTAGTTCCTTAAACCAACTTAAAACAATTTCGTCGAACATGTCATTGAACATCACAAGAATAACATGTTGGACCATGAGTCATCATATCATATACTCGCTCCATCTGATGCTTCACCCTCAATAGCCTAAAACACATTGGCCTAATATTTCCAACAACTCCATAATGATGAAAAACACGTATGGGTCGTTGAGATACACTCTTTATCTCTGGAATTTCCCTTGTAGTTCTCATAGTAGTCGCAGTCTTCACTGCAGTCATTCCATTTGATGTAGCCCATGCGAACATCTTAACCATTGGCTTCATAGCAGATGTGGATACATTCTATGTTTTTCCTCAAAGAACAAAAACACATTCAACTTTTGAGGATTCCCCTTTAAATCCAAGACCACAACGATCAGTTTTTCCAATGATGAAAAGATGATCTAGCAGACTTGTGTCATTATTTAGCATTCTTAAACTTTTTTGTGTTTAACCAAGTTTAACACGAGCTTGACTTGGTTCTTCTTTCTCTACTTGTAGCTCATCATGTAGTACTTCAATAAGTTCTTCAAGACGCTTCTGTTCTTTTACTAGCACCATATTCTCCTTTACACGTTTCACCAATGTTTCACACTTTTTTGTAGCTCTCCTTGAGATCATAATCTAGTCGTTCATCAAAATTTTCCTCCTTATATTCAAAATCTGATTCAGATAATGTGCTTGATTTATCTTTGTGTACACCAAATGCAACAAGATTGAGAACCTCGCCTTTTTCTAATTCATTATCATTTATCCTTAGTAAGGATCTCTTTTTCTTCTGCATCTCATCGTATTCAAATTTTTTTGCACCTAAAAATAAAAAGCTTTTGAATCTTCTTCTCTTGGTCGTTGGACACTCCATTTTAAAGTGTCAATATTCTATGCATTCATAACATTGCACATTTGTATAACCACATGGCTCACCAGCTTCTTGTCTTAGTTTGCCAACACCAACTTTCTCTGTCCTTTTACTGTATTATTTCCTATAGTACTTGGTGAAGCCCACGAATCATCTTAATTACCTCATCTTCACTCTCTGATTTTGGACTTGTTGTTTCAGCAACTACCATGTTCACTTCAATATGATTGTCGACATCATCAATCTCCATCTCATGAGCTTTTACCATACCTACAACTTCGTGAAAGAAAAATTCATCTATGTTAAGAGAGACACATTGCTGTCTTATATGATGTATATTTTTCTGGCATACACCTTAAAAAATTATGTGTTAATGCACTAAGTTGAGAACTAAAATCTGATATTGATTCATGTTCTTCCATCTTCAATTTCTCAAATTTTGATTTGAAAAGAATCCATCCTTGAACTCTTAACCTTCTTAGTTCCTTCAAAATGTCTTTGCAAAATATCTCACGTCTCTATAGCATTCTTGCATCCTTGAATCAGATTGAATTGCTTCTTTTTTACTAATGTAAAATATAAGATAAAGCTTTTGTATTATACCTTGACATGTCCTTTTCACGCTTTGTCAATTTAGTCAATGATTTGTTGACGAGAACCCCATCTTTCTCTATTGTTTTGTAAACTTCATAGCCATCATCCAATGCTGCCCAAACATCCATATCAATATTTTTTAGAATTACCTGCATCTTCACTTTCCAATGCCAATAGTGTTTAGGATCAAGCATACATCCATATCGTACTATATCATTCATATTGTCTTCAAGATCTCACCAGTGACTTCGGTGTTCCGCTGATACCAATTGAAAGTGCAAGATGGGTCTGATATAGAGTAGTTTGAGTATTGCGTCAAGAAATATTACGAAAGATGCACACAAAGGATTTCTCAACAAAAAAAATATGTCTTTACTTGATCTTTTCTAAGTAAGCTTACAAATCTTACTTAACCAGAAAAAAACTAACCTCTAACGTTTCTATGATATAGAATGTGATACAATAAATTATCTCTTCTATAGCTTCTTATGTTTCACTCACCATACAAGTTATGAAACCTCTTTTGCTAAAAATATTTTTCTTTTTGTGTTAATCCAATACAAAGCTCCCTCAAACCCAGTTATACTAGGTAGATTTTGTATCTCATTTCCCCAAGTAAAGATCAACAAATCTCCTTGTTGGTCTTCTGTTTCCTTTTATGCAGACTTCCTTATTTCTTAATGCTAAACTTCCTCTTTAAACGAACTCTCTTTTTCTTAATAGAAAACGTCTATTTGTCTTCACATATATATATTTTTTTAAGTTCAAGCAATCCATACACAAACTTCAATATAACTTTAGCTTCATGTAATATGTTATGTACTACTTTTTGTGGTATTCCGAGAAAAAATACATCAACAGAGTGAGGTAACTTTCGAGAAACTTGTCTGACCATGTTGTTCTGTTTTGGAAGACCAACGAATACTGACGTAGGTTGGCATGATACAAAGTTCCATCGGGTGGTGTACTTTCGGTCATTGAAGGGGTTCACTTTGGTAATAGTTTCTCCTTTCAAGTTTTTTTTTGTTCTTAGGAGTTGTGGTTATTGCCTTGTTGATGTTCAACTAAGCAATTTTAGCATCAATTAATGATTACGCATTATAAAGCTTTAGTGTAAACAGTTTGGAATCCAATTTCAAGTTAGATTGATTTATATAAAAATAAAATAAAGGGCAAATCTTCCAAATAAATATTTTAAAAGTTTTTGTCACAAAAATAAATTTTAAAAAAATGACCAATATAAACTTTTTTCATTTTCAAATTTTTAATTAATTTTTAATTTTATTTAATTTTAAACTTCACCTCCAAAACTCCACCCCATAACTCTAAACCCTAAGTCTATATTAGTTATCCCAAACGGTATAATGTATATTTACATCTTTTAATAACGTTCATTTTGGTCATTTTTCTCTTTGAATGCTATTTTTGAGATAAAATCTTTTTTAAATCTATTTTAGTTATTTTCTCTAAAATAAAAGCTGATTTGATTTTTTGACCAAATAAAAAAAACTGATTTGATTTTAGTTTATCCATATCCGCATGACATGACCATTATTAAACGTGCGGGTAAAACTAAATATTCTGAAACGTCTAAATATTCTCCATAGCGATTACCTCTCCTAGACCACCTGAGACTTATCCTTCCATGATTAGTTCCTTGAACCAACTTAAAACAATTTCGTCGAACATGTCATTGAAAATCACAAGAATAACATGTTGGACCATGAGTCATCATATCATATACTCGCTCCATCTGATGCTTCACCCTCAATAGCCTAAAACACATTGGCCTAATATTTCCAACAACTCCATAATGATGAAAAACACGTATGGGTCGTTGAGATACACTCTTTATCTCTGGAATTTCCCTTGTAGTTCTCATAGTAGTCGCAGTCTTCACTGCAGTCATTCCATTTGATGTAGCCCATGCGAACATCTTAACCATTGGCTTCATAGCAGATGTGGATACATTCTATGTTTTTCCTCAAAGAACAAAAACACATTCAACTTTTGAGGATTCCCCTTTAAATCCAAGACCACAACGATCAGTTTTTCCAATGATGAAAAGATGATCTAGCTGACTTGTGTCATTATTTAGCATTCTTAAACTTTTTTGTGTTTAACCAAGTTTAACACGAGTTTGACTTGGTTCTTCTTTATCTACTTGTAGCTCATCATGTAGTACTTCAATAAGTTCTTCAAGACGCCTCTGTTCTTTTACTAGCACCATATTCTCCTTTACACGTTTCACCAATGTTTCACACTTTTTTGTAGCTCTCCTTGAGATCATAATCTAGTCGTTCATCAAAATTTTCCTCCTTATATTCAAAATATGATTCAGATAATGTGCTTGATTTATCTTTGTGTACACCAAATGCAACAAGATTGAGAACCTCGCCTTTTTCTAATTCATCATCATTTATCCTTAGTAAGGATCTCTTTTTCTTCTGCATCTCATCGTATTCAAATTTTTTTGCACCTAAAGCTTTTGAATCTTCTTCTCTTGGTCGTTGGACACTCCATTTTAAAGTGTCAATATCCTATGCATTCATAACATTGCACATTTGTATAACCACATGGCTCACCAGCTTCTTGTCTTAGTTTGCCAACACCAACTTTCTATGTCCTTTTACTGTATTATTTCCTATAGTACTTGGTGAAGCCCACGAATCATCTTAATTACCTCATCTTCGCTCTCTGATTTTGGACATGTTGTTTCAGTAACTACCATGTTCACTTCAATATGATTGTCGACATCATCAATCTCCATCTCATGAGCTTTTACCATACCTACAACTTCGTGAAAGAAAAATTCATCTATGTTAAGAGAGACACATTGCTGTCTTATACGATGTATATTTTTCTGGCATACACCTTAAAAAATTATGTGTTAATGCACTAAGTTGAGAACTAAATTCTGATATAGATTCATGTTCTTCCATCTTCAAGTTCTCAAATTTTGATTTGAAAAGAATCCATCCTTGAACTCTTAACCTTCTTAGTTCCTTCAAAATGTCTTTGCAAAATATCTCACGTCTCTATAGCATTCTTGCATCCTTGAATCAGATTGAATTGCTTCTTTTTTACTAATGTAAAATATAAGATAAAGCTTTTGCATTATACCTTGACATGTCCTTTTCACGCTTTGTCAATTTAGTCAATGATTTGTTGACCAGAACCCCATATTTCTCTATTGTTTTGTAAACTTCATAGTCATCTTCCAAAGCTGCTCAAACATCCATATCAATATTTTTTAGAATTACCTTCATCTTCACTTTCCAATGCCAATAGTGTTTAGGATCAAGCATACATCCATATCGTACTATATCATTCATATTGTCTTCAGGATTTCACCAGTGACTTCGGTGTCCCGCTGATACCAACTGAAAGTGCAAGATGGGTCTGATATAGAGTAGTTTGAGTATTGCGTCAAGAAATATTACGACAGATGCACACAAAGGATTTTTCAAAAAAAAAATATGTCTTTACTTGATCTTTTCTAAGTAAGCTTACAAATCTTACTTAACCAGAAAAAAACTAACCTCCAACGCTTCTATGATATAGCATGTGATACAATAAATTATCTCTTCTATAGCATCTTATGTTTCACTCACCATACAAGTTATAGAACCTCTTTTGCTAAAAATATTTTTCTTTTTGTGTTAATCCAATACAAAGCTCCCTCAATCCAATTATACTAGGTAGATTTTGTATCTCATTTCCCCAAGTAAAGATCAACAAATCTCCTTGTTGGTCTTCTATTTCCTTTTATGCAAACTTCCCTATTTCTTAATGCTAAACTTCCTCTTTAAACGAACTCTCTTTTGCTTAATAGAAAACGTCTATTTGTCTTCATATATATATTTTTCAAGTTCAAGCAATCCATACACAAACTTCAATATAGCTTTAGCTTCATGTAATATGTTATGTACTACTTTATGTGGTATTCCGCAAAAAAAATACATCAACAGAATGAGGTAACGTTCGAGAAACTTGTTTGACCATGTTGTTCTGTTTTGGAAGACCAATGAATATTGACGTAGGTTGGCATGATACAAAGTTCTATCGGGTGGTGTACTTTCGGTCATTGAAGGGGTTCACATTGGTAATAGTTTCTCCTTTCAAGTTTTGTTTTTGTTCTCATGAGTTTTGGTTATTGCCTTATTGATGTTCAACTAAGCAATTTTAGCATCAATTAATGATTACGCATTAGAAAGCTTTAGTGTAAACAGTTTGGAGTCCAATTTCAAGTTAGATTGATTTATATAAAAATAAAATAAAGGGAAAATCTTCCAAATAAACTTTTTAAAAGTTTTTGTCACAAAATAAATTTAAAAAAATGACCAAAATAAACTTTTGTATTTTGAAATTTTTAATTATCTTTTTATTTTGTTTAATTTTAAATTTCACCTTCAAAACTCCACCTCATAACTCTAAACCCTAAGTCTATATTAGTTACCCCAAGAGGTATAAATTTATATTTACATCTTTTAATAACGTTCATTTTAATTTTTTTTCTCTTTGAATATTATTTTTGAGACAAAATCTTTTTTAAATCTATTTAGTTATTATATCTAAAATAAAAGCTGATTTGATTTTTTTGACCAAAAAGAAAAAAAAAGCTGATTTGATTTTAGTTTATCCACATCCGCATGACATGATCAATATTAAACGTGCGGGTAAAACTAAATATTCTGAAACGTCTAAACCCAAACCGGATTGGTGAGGTCCAAGATAGCATCGAACCAAAACCACTAATATTTAAACGCTGTTGTTAATATCCTATCCCCACCCAGACTTTACGTCTTATAAATACGCATCAAGTACTTTGATTAGCTCTAATATCAAAAAGGCAATCCATCGCACAGCGTTACAGGTGAAGACGAAGTTGATTCGTTGGTGGTAGTCAGATTCCATCCCTCCAAAATAACGGTTGGTTCTTCTTCTTCTTAGTCTTCTTCTTGGTTAATTTTCTTCTTAAATTAATAACCACATCATAAACCGTCGAAAACCCTAGCGGTGACTAGTAATTTACATGTGGTTCTAGTCTTGCTCATGTTAGATGTATATTATGAGTTTCATCTAGTAGTCTAATGAAGCTTTAATAACTTCTTTTCACTTGTTATAGAGAAATTATACTACGTTAGAGATAAATATGTTAGGTTAAGTTGAACTAATAGACTGTCTATCTGAAACATGTATTTTCAATATTTTGTTATGCAGAACAGTTTTGTATGGATCAAAAACACATGGTTTGTAATGAGAAAGAGAATCAGGCTGTTTCCACGTTGAAGAAAGATGAGATAAGCCAATTACCTAATGATTTGACATGTCAGATACTTTCTCTTCTCTCCACAAAGGAAGCTGTTAAGACTAGTGTTTTGTCCACTAGATGGAGGCACCTCTGTTCCTAATGAGACAACTTTTGAGACGCTTGTCTTATGCTCCCCCGTGCTGGAATGTTTAAAGATTGTCGTAGCTAGTGATGACAAAAAGGTACTTCGGGTGCACTCTCGGTCATTGAAGAGGCTCACTTTCCAACGAGTTTCTTCTCTAATATGTGATTCAGCAGGAGTTGTTATTGATGCTCCTCGGCTATGCTTTTTGAGCATCAACGATAACGTATCAAAAAGCTTCATGGTACACAATTTGGAGTCCAAAGCCATGTTAGAAATGTCTCTCGTTGGTTTGGTCCGTTGGGACGAACTTGATGATGAGTTTTTCGACGAAATTTATGAAGAAGGCGTTCCATCGATGAGAAGTAAGATCCGCAGCTTATTCCATGGGATTTCAATGGTCAGGAGTATGGTAATAAGTAGAGGCACCTTCATGGTAATATACAGATATGTTAAATGTTGTTGGTATACGACATGTACATTTTCTATATCATGATCAGCTTCTGATCCACGTTCGTTTTGGTTCCAGATCATGTGTCATTACTCGAAACTGGAACCGTTGCCTCAGTTTGGTAACATGTCCCACCTGGGTGTCACTCTTTGTCTACGCGATTTTAAATGCTTACCAGACTTTCTTGAGAGCTTCCCAAACTTGAAACACCTCATCTTGGTGATTGTTTGCTAAAAACCCGTTGTGATCTTTGTTTTCATCTCTAATCTATGAACTTCAACTTATCTTTTCATTGCGTTTTAATGCTCTCTTTTTAGGTATCCGATGACAGAAGGAAAAAAAAACAGTGAGGACGTTGATAAAGTGAGTTTTTCACATGTGCCTGAGTGTTTGCTATCGTCTCTCGAGTTTGTTGATTTTACAGCCCCAGTCCAGTATGGTGTTGAAGTGAAGTCGGTAAAGTACTTGCTAAAGAATTCGGCTGTCCTAAAGAAACTCATTCTACGGTTGCCTTCTTATTCAAGAAGAGATGATATAATGAAGAAACTACTCAAAATCCCAAGAGCCTCTACCAAATGTAAAGTCGTCATATTGTAGAGTAGCTAGGCTTTTATATATATGTAAGGGACTTGGATGATAATCCAAACTATAAGCGGTTTTATGGAGACGGTTTTTGCTCGTACAGTTTCTGATTATCCCAAGGTCCATAATTGCATTGATCTAAAAATCAAATTTAAAAATTTGGACGAGATAAACCGGATCTCTGCTAAAATCTAAAAGGGAAAAATGGGAAACAAAATCCAACTCAAAAACGGACTAGAGGGCGGAAAATATTGGAATAAGATTTTAAAGACATTTTGGGATTTTGTTAAAATCTCATGTTCAATCATTGATTTTAAATTTTCCTTCCAAATCAAGTGTTATTTATTATGGTATTTGTTCAAAGTCATTGAAGCTCACTAGCAATCTGATGTTATTCAGTTAACAATTTGTAAAACTTATATTAAATCCACTGTTTATTTAATTATAAACAATATTTAGAATGAAAAAATTATTATTAAGATTTTAGAAAACTTGACATTCATTTTTGGTTGAAAATAGTTTCCCTATAATGTCATCTCCATAGATGTTATGGCGCAGGGTCAAGCTTAGGCCGAGGCATATTTATTCGGAACCGAACCGAAAATAAGGTTTGATTCGGTTTAGGATCCTACCAATTACCCGAAAATATCATATATCTCTAGAACCAAAGAATCAAAACCGAACTAGAACCAAAACCGAACTAGAACCAATCTAGAACCGAGTGGGGTACCTAAATTTCTTTAATATAATTTATATACTTATAAATATTAACTATATTAGTTTTAACATAATCAACAAACTTAAAAAAATATTATTTATCAACTGAAATAACCAAAAAACATTTTATCAGAATACTTTTTTATCCAAATTATCTAAATTTTTTATCCTAAAATCCGAAAAAAAAATTTGACCTTTCATCCGGAAAACTTGTTTTTTTTTGCTTTTTAACCCAAATTAACTGAAAATTAGAACCAAACCGGAATTGAATAGGATCCGAAATTATATCGGATACTAGCCAATTCCTAACTATGTTACCCAAACCAAACCGACAACCGAAAGAATTGAATTTGAACCGAACCAACTTTTCTAAATATTAGAATGGATCCTAAACTTCTAGAACCAAAAAACCAAAAAACCGAACTAGAACCGAAAACTAAAGGCCTAGGGATAGGCTCGAAGATCCTTGATTCTAACAGGAATATCCGTTCAACGAGAACTCAGATGATTGATTCTGAAGAATGGTTGTTCAAACAATGATTCTTGGTAATCGTTGATTCCGACCAAGACAAGGAAAATAAACTGAAAGTTCTAAGTTTTTTTTTTTTTTTTGATAATCCAGGTATCCAAAGCCCAGTGGGCCTAGACTAGCCCACTAGCCCGAAGGCTTGGCGTGCGTCCCGAAGGCGGCAAGAGTGGATCCTGGAGGCCGCATAGCCCAATGTTAAATTTTCTGCGGTGGCCCGGACAAGTGTTTGCAGCCGTGGGGATTCGAAGCCAGAGTATTGGGGAGTTCCACCCCTCAGCTGGACATCGTCCTACCACTAGCCCACTTGTGCGGGTTAAAAAAAGTTCTAAGTTTTATTATTCAATATATCGATGTGTTAATTTGAGACTAGTTACCTTTGATTACTCTAGTACCAACAAGTTACTGCGGTCAAGAAATATAGTTAAAAGGCTAGAATTTTCCGCAAGTTAGTACAAACAGTCTTTGACTGGTTAAAGCAGTTGGGCTTATGCTTCAAGAAATATAGTTATGTAATAACGGTTATCAACTTCCATGGCCGTCCGTCTCTTACCACGTCAAACCGGGCATTTACAAACAAACATGGAAATATTTGAAACTTGTATATAATAAAATAATACTGCTCCTTTTTTGCTAAACTGTAAATAAAATAAAACTGATTTGATTTTAGTTTATCCATATACAGATGTGAAAAATATTAACGTGGTAAAACTAAAATCTGAAAATTATACAGAAACTAAACGTCTAAACCCAAATTGTGGGTTTCTTCAATCGACTGAATGAACCACCCTTGAACCAAAAAAAATTAACATGAAAATAATGAACAGTAAAAACTCTACAATTTAATAATGCTGAAACTTTGATACTTTATTAATTTGTAAATCTATTAATTTACATAAACTTTTTCGCATTTATGTATGTTAAAATTGCTATGGATAAATATGTACGTGGATGATCATTATGATGCTTATCTATAAAAATATTTTTGGCATATCTAGAACTTTATATAAGATCAAATCTTTGGTTGTACACTTATATAAGTGGTTCTACTTATGGAATAAATACACAGAAATATTTTCCCTTTCACAACACGTTATCAGCACGATAGTTTCTAGTCCTCTGAGTTTTCTTGACCGGTTCGTCTCAATCTCATCCAACGAGGATCATGTCAAATTTTACTAGCCTTGAATTTGAAGTTCTTGACATCACTGGAAATAACTATTTGGCATGTTCTCTAGATGCTGAATTTTCCCTAAGTGCAAAGGGACTTGAGCATACAATCAAAGAAGGAAATCAAGCTCAAAATTAAGACAAAGCAAAAGCTATTATATTCCTTGGTCATCACCTCCACGTGGGTCTCACAATTGAGTACTTAACAGTTAAAGATCCACAGATCCTTTGGATAACCTAAAGGATAGGTATGACCACCAGAAAATTGTGATCCTACCTAAAGCTCGTTATGAATGGACACATTTGAGATTACAAGACTTTAAGTCTGTAAGTGAGTATAACTCAGCCTTGTTCAAAATTACTTCCAAATTGGAATTATGTGGAGAGAAAATCACGAAAGCAAATAAGTTAGAGAAGACATTCTCTACTTTTCATGAAAATAATATTGTCTTACAGACACAATACTGTGAAAAAGGGTTTGAGAAGTATTCTCAACTTATTCATACCTCCTCGTGGCTGAACAAAATAATGAGCTATTGATGAAAAACCATGGACTACGTCCAACTGGTTCTGCTCCACTCCATGAAGCAAATATGACCGAACAAAACAACAACAATAACATCAGTCGGGGAAGTGGCTACAGTCGTGGTCGAGGTCGTGAGAAATCTCAATTAATTATGTGATGTCTGGAATAAAGTGGAACCGTAAGCAAATCGACGTCGATGATATTTTTGCATACAATGTAGCAGTTGATCTTATGGATGAGGATCATGAACCAAAATCTATTGAAGAGTGTACACAAAAAAAATGATTGACCAAAATGGAATGAAGCAATTGATGCAAAGTTAAAATCTCTTGCGGATAGAAAAGTATTTGGACCAGTATTGCCTATACCTCAAGGTATAAAGCCAGTGGGACACATATGGATCTTTGTGCGAAAGAGGAACGGAAATGGTGAAGTTGTGAGATATAAATCACGTTTAGTTGCATAAGGGTATTCCCAAAGACCTGGAATTTATTATGAAGAGACATACTCTCATGTGGTTGATGTGACTACTTTCAGGTTCCTTATTTGTCTGGAAATTAAAGAAGGACTTGTTTTATGACTAATGGATGCTGTCACATCCTACTTATATGGTCCACTAGATATTGATATTTATATGAAAGTCCCAAAAGGGTTTAAGCTGCCAGAAGCTGCAAGATCTAGTTCTCGAGAACAATACCGCATAAAGGTAATAAATCGATCTCTTTATGGACAGAAACAATCATGGCGTATGTGGTATAATCGCCTTAGTAAGTACTTGTTAAAAGAAGGATACAAAAATGATTCCATCAGTCTATGCATCTTTATAAAGGGATTTAGCCAAGGATTTGTTATAATCGTAGTATATGTTGATGATCTAAACATTATTGGAACTCCCAAAGAGATTTCTCAAACAATGGAATAAGGAAGAGTTTGAGATGAAAGATCTTGGCAAAATAAAGTTTTGTTTGGGACTACAAATTGAGCACTTCAAGAATGGAATATTAGTGCATCAAACGACATATATAGAGAAGGTGCTTAAAAGATTTTCAATGGATCAAGCACATCCTTTGTGTAGTCCAATGGTTGTAAGATCACTCGATGTGAGTAAAGATCCCTTCCGTCCTCGAGAAGAAAATGATGAGGTTCTTGGTCCTGAAGTACCTTATTTAAGTGCAATATGGGCACTAATGTGTCTTGTTAGCCATACAAGAGCAGATATATCATTTGCAGTAAATTTGTTAGCAAGATTTAGCTCATGCCTTACTCGTAGACATTGGAATGGGATTAAACATATATTTCGTTACATTCAAGGTACAAAAGATATGGGCTTATTCTTTTATAATCCATCCAAGGAAGATTTGATTGGTTTTGCAGATGCAGTATACATGTCCAATCCCCACAATTCTGGATCGCAAACAGGATATGTTTTCACATATGGTGGTACCGCTATCTCTTGGTGCTCTATGAAGCAAACCATCGCAGCCACTTCATCTAATCACGCATAGATTTTGGCTATCCACAAAGTCAGTCGTGAGTGTGTGTGGTTACGATATGTTGTTCAACATATACGAGAAAATTGTGGTATCTCTGCAGGGAAAGAAGCTCCAACAGTGATATACAAAGAGAATGTTGCATGTATAGCACAACTTAAATATGGATACATAAAAGGAGACAGAACAAAGCACATTCTACCAAAATTCTTCTTCACCCATGATTTGCAGAAGAATGGCGATGTTCGTGTCCTACAAGTTCGTTCAAGTGAAAATTTGGCTGAAATGTTCAAAAAGGCGCTTTCAACTGCTACATTCAAGAAGTTAGTTCATCTTATTGGACTGCGTTGTTTCAAAGATCTAGAGTGATGTCCTTACGAGGGGGAGTAATATGTGTTCCACTCTTTTCCTTAACTATGCTTTTTCCCTTGGGTTTTCCTAATAAGGTTTTTAATGAGGCAACATCTTAAGCGTATTACAAACCATTTTTATCATAATAGACATCCAAGGGAGAGTGTTATGGATAAATATGTATGTGGATGACCATTATAATGTTTATCGTCTAAGAATATTCTCGACATATTTAGATCTTTAGATAAGATCAAATCTTTGGTTGTACACCTATATAAGTGGTTAATTGCTTATGGAATAAATACACATAAATATTTTCCCTTTTATAACAAAAATATGTTTTTATGTATAAATATGAAGAATACTTGATTTTACGGTATATATTGATAAAATTTTATCAATACAAAATTTATATTGTTCTTATTTGGTTATTTGGTGTATACTGTAAGTGTAAATCCATTTTAAGTGTAAATCCATTTTAAGTGTAAATTGACAAGATAAATTTCACTATTAATAAAACGAACGAAATATGCCATATATTGATTATATTTATATAAAATTTATTTAAGCTAGTTATTAATATATGTATATATTTTTGTAATATTGGAACTATATGTTTGCATAAAAAAATTTAAATTTTATTATATTATTTATCTTATAGAACTCTATCATATTTGATGGTATCCAATTTGAAACCAGTAAAATTTATTAATTTATAATATATATTAATTTATCAAATATTAATTTATAAAGTTTATACGGTACGTAATATCCTATTTCCACCCGCAGTTAAGTCTTATAAATAGCAGCAACATTAGCATACCATCTGTGAATTGACATTCAAAGTTGCTATGGACTTGTCTTGCAATCATGTCTCCAAGCTCATATCCAACTGCTGCGTGAGGCTGCTGGGTATATCGCTCCTCTTGATGAGCTGGTGGCTAGTTCATGGTCCCGCCAGCTTCTTTTAATCTCTTGTTGGTATTTCTTGCTATATGAGTTTTAGTCAATGGTACCTATGAGTCTCGGTAACCTTTCTCTTTTGTTGTCTTTTGGGTTTTACCCTCAAACTTTTGGCAAATTTGATCCGTTTGGTCGGCTTGAAAATGTGTGTTCAAAAAAAAAAAAAAAAAAAAAAAAAAAAAAAGGTCGGCTTGAAAATGAAATTTTGTGTTTAAAGAATCCCCCCCCCCTCTTTTATCTTTTGTGTTATTAAAACAAATAAATTTTTAATTTACCTCTTCTAACTAAAAAAATCAGTTAAATTTTAGTAGCATACAACCGCGCAAATGTATGTATTATCGTTTCCAAAATACTCCTTTTATTTCGAATTAATACATATTTTGGAGTTTTTACACATATTAATAAAATATTTTAAATTTTGGTTATAAGTGTATTATTTTGTGTTTAAGTATTTTCTTAATTTTTAACCAATAAAAATGTAATACACACAATTAATTTTGTTGAAGTTAACAATTTACAATCATTACTTAATAAAAAGTGTATTGAAAATGTAAAATCTACTCCCTCCGTTCCCGAAAGTAAGATTTTGTGGGAGTTTTTTTTTGTTCCACAAAATAAGATTTTCTAGAATTTTAAGGTACTTTTATTAATTAGTATTAATGAATTGTATACTTTCAAGAAACATTAATTAAAAATACTTAAACTGTTTAAATCTTATTGGTCAATAGTTATTGGAAACTGCATAATAGAAATAAATAATATAGTTAATCATAAACATTAATTATGTTCTTAATAAACGTGTAAATTCTAGAAAATCCTACTTTCAGGAACAGAGGGAGTACATCTTTAAGAAGCAAAAAAATTCTAAAACATGTACTTCCTCCATTTCATGAAAAAATGTCATTTTAACATTTTTCATACATATTAAGAAAATGATTAAAATACATTTAATTTCTTATATTCAACCAATTGTATTTAAAATAAATGAAATTAATTATAAAATCAATATATTTGTAATTAATATTAAATTGAAAGTTGTATTGAAATTCTAAAATGACATTTTTTGTAACATAATAAGTAGTGTTTGCTACTATTTATTTTGTTTTGATTCTTCGTCAGTTATTATTTTTGGTCAATAAATGCAAAATCACTTTGGATGTGCAATTATGTAGTATCACATTGATTAGCCGTGGTAAGCGCACTAATTAGTTGACTAAATTAAATGTGAATATAATTTCTGAGTAACCCAATTAAAGTAACTACGAAATAATTGCTTATAATTTCTAATTCTAATATTGTGTTGAATTTTTCACTTTCGAAATAATAAAAAAGTAGAATATATTCGGGACACTTGGCGTGGTCGATGTAATCCTAACGAACAAAGCATTTTCTCCAAGCAAAAGAACAACAAAAGTAACATGGTCCACGGCCAAACGCGTTAGAATCAATTACATAACTAAAAATAAATTCAAATAATACATTATTCAATCAGGCAATCACGCATTGAAATTCCTTATTCCTCACGATTACATTGGTAAAAGATGAGAGAAGCATTCACATTCAATTGCACTCTGTATTTTTCATCATCATCACTAAGCAAACTAAACCAATCTCAAAAGAGAAAAGTCAAACCAAACCAAACCAAACCAATATCAATTACATGTCAAACCAAACCAAACCAATACCAAACACACAGATCTTCAGAAACATGGCAGATGGTTGTGTTGGTGGTGGTTATGGTTGTTGTGTCCGTTACCATGGCTGTGACGGCGATGAGTCTCCTCGTCGATAATCTCCTGAACATGCTTAAACTCATCGACCCTGCAAGGAATGGTAATCGGACCAGCGTGTTTGAAACCGTACTCTTCTTCAGCTTCTTTCAAGAGCCTCAAGAACAGAGGATGGCTCAAGAACATCAAGGGAACCACGAATCTGTGTAGACCTTCTTCATCTCCCTCGTGTCCAACCATGATCGCAACACAGCCTTTGGGAACATGATGATGATGATGATGGAGTATGTGGAGATGAGGAAAGTGAAACTTGAACACCATCTGTTTATGTACTTGTTCTTCAAAACCCATTAAAAAGAATCGAATCTTTCTTACAAAAACACCTATCAAGAAACAAGGAGGATTGATTGAAACGGAGGAGAAGAGAAGCTGGTGTTAAAAGACAGCGATAGAAAAGGGCCAAGGATCGACGGCAGAAGAGATGGTTAGAAGAAATATAGAGAGAGATGAATCGGTGAGAGATCTAGGGATGTTGCTCATGATAGGCTAAGCATATATGTATATGTTTATAAATGTTATGTGAGGAGGTTATGAGGATTTTTGGAGATGGAGATGTAAGCCTGTATATATATATATATACAACATATATTCTAGATTGGTTTAGGGTTTTGCTTCACGCGCACACCGCTAAGGCTTTTTCTCCTTTTCTTTTTTTTGTTTTTTTTGTGTTTATGTAATTGATTAATGAGCTGGAATTTGACGTGGTAAAAGTTGCAGCGTGGTTAGGAAGCGATTAGGGTTTACCGACTAGGCGGCTTGTTAATTGTTTTAATGGTCAAAAACGTTTTTTTTTATCTAGTAAAAGATATATATATATATATATATATATATCTTGGGGGTAAACATAATTTTCACTTTTAGTGAGAAATTATAATACTATTAGAATTGAAGTGCTTTTTTATCAACTAGATTTAAACTGAATAATGTTTCAAAATAAACAGTGTAAACTTACATATAACTTATTTCTTTGTTGTTTTTATTTATTTTTTTTATGAAAATAATAAGGTTCAATTATTTGAGATTTAGTGCCATTTGAAAGAACATTAAATTTTCATACAAAGTTAATTTTTTTTTGATATATATATAGATATATATTGCTCTTTTCTATCAGTCTATTTAAGAAAGCAATCAATCATTTATTTTTGGCGGATGCTTGATAATGTTACTTTATATGACGGTTATTGATAAAGCTAAAATTTGGAATATATCTCCAAAAATATAGTAAATGTAATTTAATACCAGATGCAAATATTATATAGTTGACCATCAAATATTTTCCCTAACATAGACAACAGTTGTCCAACCTCAAACTCTAAATAAAATTGTTGTTATCTAAGGCTTTGAGATAACGATATTTTAACATTATTACCTTCTAAGCTAAGTTAAAATCGTAATAATTAATCAAATATTGGTCGCTACTCTAAATTGATCAGTTGGCTCAATGCCCTTTTGACACATCAAAAAGCCAACGACCCGGTAAATTCAACTGATAAAGTAGTATATACTTCAAAACGAAAAAAAATGGAAATTTTCCGGAAAATTAAGAGAAATCGGAATTGAGAATTTGAGATTTGAAAGTAATGTGTATTTTACTAGTTCATTGCTCTTACCGTGATTGAAGGTAAATGGATAAACACAATTAAAAGTCAACCTATACAACCTAATCCGATATTAGTAGAGATAAACAACCTTTTCGTTTCAGATGACTACACAAAAAAAAGGATAACTACGAGTCTACGATCTATCTAAATTCGCTTCCGTCATTCCCAAGAGGTGCATGGATGGGAAACTACATCCCTCGTCATCTTCTATCTATACGTAATCATCTTCGTTTGTTTTTTTGTATAATATATTTGACTTTATATAAATTTAAGAAGTCATATAGGATTCAAGAAGGCACAAACCCCGTATATTTTAACAAAAAAAACAAACCCCGTATATATCAAAATTTATACCTAACGTGTTAGTTATATATTCTATCCGTTATTCCGTTCTAGAATATGCTTCTTATTCACATTTACCCAGAAATCATTCAGTAGTCAATAAATATGCCAATATATAACAATGTTTAGATAGCCACTAGAAATATATAAATTATTATAAAATTCATAATATAAAAACAGTATAAATTCATATATAGGATTTACAAACAAATGAGGTGGGTGCTAATATGATTGCATACTATTTTGTATATAAATCTTAATGAATTAAACAAAAATTGAAATTATGTTAAAGAATTATTTTATTTTTATTCCTAGTGTCGAAGGCATTGAAAAAATCCAGGGTTGCTTTTAACCAGAACCAAGAAACATGTGGCTTGGAGGTTCGAGAATGCGAGGAGGAAAGGGCATTATTCAATGGAACATGCTCGTGATAGTTTCAAATTCCATCTTAATGGGAGATGTTTGAAGCTTAGTGGTTAAGGACACTGCCACATCAGCTAACATGGGCCCACTAGATAAATTGCTGTCATGAACACGTCAGCATAACCCACGGGATAACGCGCAAATGATAAATATGTCCTTTTGCCGAGTAAGCGCCTCCTCAGGTGCCTAAAACGACGCCGGTCGATCATATGTCCAACTACTAGATGACACGTGTTGCGCCCTTGGTTTATTTGGGATCGATTTGGTCCGGTTCATCTGATTTTTTATACTATTGTAATTAGGTTTCAAGAAACTCGAACAAGATTTTGTTCATTTTTATCGCGGTTCGAGTTTCTTGAAAAAACTGCAGTGAAATATTTTAATTTACTACCAAAATCTGAAACCGGTTTGGTTTGTTACGTCTGCTCGGTTAACTTAGGTTGTGTTTCATTATAATTTTTGTATAAGGTTCGAAAGTTCTGCGGACCAACCATCATGACGGCACGACATGACATGGGAGCATAGGGATGACTAAGAGCCGTTGGATTACCAAGAAAGTTGGAATCATGTGCTCTTCTAGTCTGTTTTTCTTAATAGAAAAGCGAACGACTTTTTTCAAAGAGACCATATACGCCAGAGAGGACATAACTAAATGCATTTTTAAAAACCAAGTATCGTTAGATTTAAGATTATATAATGACTAGTTTACTTATTATATACGAGTTGACGTTTGAATAAAATTAAACTGAAATAAACCGCAACATTCGCAATAAACCAAACTTGTATTGGATTGTAACGAAAACGCACAAAAAAATACATCAAACATAATTTGATAAACAAAAAACTAAACTAATCTTGTTATGCAAAACTGAATAACAGATTCATAGTATGAATTAGAAAACAAGATAAAAAAAAATACAAAGGTCGAATCATATTCGTACTGTAGTTAAAAGAATATGAACACAGCAGCATCCTCGAGGTCGATGGGCCACACATCCCCAAGTTCTTAAAATTTGTCCTTTGAGTGGCTCAAAAGTGTGAAACTCTCATTCAAACACTTAAATATATTCTTAGAGTTATTTGACTTAACAATCTATGTCAGTTAATTAATTAATTACATGTGTATGCACTTAGAAAAAAACACATGTGTATGTTTTGTCCAAAGAGAGGTTTTCCACTCGTACAATCTAAAGCTTTCAAGTTTCAACTAATATGAAAATAGTAAGCGAACAACATTTTATATTTCTATTCATCCTCGAGTTGCCAATATAACTAAACCTCTTTTATATATTACAAGTTCACAGTTTGAAAACTCTTTACATCACCTGAAAATGAAACCTAATTTTAAATTGAATATTGATGTCGTTTGTACGCTTGGATGACGCATGAGTTCGTCATGTAAAACTTCTAAACTAATTTATTGTGTTCAAACTATGCGTTTTATTTTTATGGAATACACTAGAGTGAAAGCGACCTAACACATAGCTGAAACTAATGCAAAAAAATTAAGCAACGTCGATGGAAATATGAGTATGTACTTTTACCAGTGCTATCGGTTTTAACCCACGATCTATGCTTAGCATTTATTTAATGTTATCAGTTTAAAACTAGAAGGCCAACACGAAACGAAGATCCAACAAGGAAAAAAAAACGAAGAAGCACAACAAATATTAAAAACAACCACAAGCTAGTAAACGTGAGGAGCGCTAACTACTTCTGCTTTGCCAGTGCGGTCTCCATCTCCCCGATCTTCAGTTGTGCAGCTCGCAACTGATTCAATAACTTCTCATAAATTACCGGGATGGGACAGAGGAGTATGAAATGAAACTAGGGTAACCTACCATTGTAATACTCGGGAAATATCTGACCCATGACCGGATCTGAACACAGTCGGATGAAGCATTGACTTCGGTCTCCAAAACTTTTTGAAGTTTTTATATAGGAATAGACCACAGATTACAGAAAAAAAAATTATAATCTATATATAATAGGAAACCAAAAATGATGTAATCATTTTTTATAGGAAAATAAAATTTAAATCTAACGGTTGTGCTTATCATTATTTTGTAATCTAACGGACAAGATCATCCTTCGTCTATAAAATCCTACGTCATCACTCTATTCAATAAAAGACGCAACGGTTCTCGACGTCCGCCTCTTTGCAAAGGACATCTCATCTGATTCCTTTCGTATTCAACCAACGCATCTCAGCAATTACATCATTACATATTCCATCATCAAACTTACGTTCCATCAGTTCTGATTCATAACAAGTCTTCTCTTTTTCTATTGTCTCCAGCGGTGACAAAAGCTTTTCTGCATCTCCTATGGCCACCGGTTTTGTTATGCTGTCATAAGTGACATGGTCATTGTCTCCCGTTGGGGGTGTTCTTTTCCGGCACAGTACTTTCGTGTTGGCGTTTTTCCGTCGTCTTTGGCGTGCAGTCTTCTTTTCTCTTCGGGATTTATCCAGCGAGTCTCATGGTCTTGGTTTCTATAAATGGTATCTCAAATCACCATGGCCGAGTGATCTTGAGGGAGAGATGCTTTACAGTTTTTGTAATTCTTTTAATTATGTGCAAACAGTGCAAGGGAGAGATGTTTTAGTCATACACACTTGGTGTTAATTTGTAATTGAGTTCTTAGTCATATATTATTTAGTTATTAAGGTGTGTGTAAGAGTCGTGACTTTATATTGGAGAGTTGTGTCTCTTATTCTAAAAGTAACAATGTTTAGTCAAAAATTACCAAACCTATATAAGTGTACGTGTTGTGTCTTAAAAAATAACAAATTTCAGTAATACTCTGTTTTCTATAATAAATCTATATTCTTTCTATTTCACAAGTAAAACTTGTTCTGTTTTGTGCAAAAAGAAACAATTTCTTTAACACTTGGAAGCCCTGGTTCATATTTGATGCAGTCCCGGCTTGAATTTTGTCTCCAACCGGTATACTTGATGAATGGCAGTGTCTTGGATGTGCTTCTCCGTGAAAATCATTTTTCTGAACCATGAATGTGGAGTACGTGTCTGTTAATGACCAAATCTTCTGTCGTCTACAAAAAATGGCTCACGGGTTTCAGGGTTTATGGTGGTTATGTTATGTGTCACAAGGTATGTACATCCAGTTTCATTAATTTGGAATTGCATGATGATAAGAACATAAGATGGACGGACATGACAAAAGAAGCATTTTCCTCATGAAGTTCTAATCCAATTCGGAACTGATCATTAAACTAAGGCTGCAATAATGGATGGGCTAAATTGCGTCAGAATATATCTGAAATATCTTGGAGCCAAATGCTTAGTACCGTACCTACAGCCCAGAATTACGTTTGGAGCACTTTAGATTATATAATGGCCTTTGGAAACAAGGGCATATCATGTTTTATGTATTAATGGTAGCATAAGTTCATTTATGGGAAGAGATTCTGGGATACTGTGGCTCTAGAGCTGAAAGTTTACTTATGCAGCCTAACAGCGAGCTTGAAATTCTGGACCACATTCTCGATACTATGCAAGATTTGCCAGTCTACAGAAGTCCATGTTCAAAAATTATTAACATTTTAAGTCTATTTGTCTGAATAGATTATCCGTTTATTTTGTATCGCTTTTCTAATTTTTTGCAGCGTCCACAGAATCTGGAAGTAAATTCAACACTTATATCTGATCGTACCATGTGGCTCCAAGGCAAGGTTTACACTGAACTCATCTTTGTAAAAGGTTGAAATTTACTTGTCCTGAAAGCTTACAATAAGCAGTTTTAAGTGAAAAATGCTCCATATCTATCTACGATGAAACAGATTTTGTTAGAGGGTGCACTGGGTGAAGGCTTGACAAAAATGGACAGTTTCAATTGCTGGATGAGTAAAGAACTTGGAGATGTTGGTGTTATTGCTGATCCAAACGAGTCTTTTACTCATTCCATTCAACAGTCTACTGGGAAGAAGTTCAGAGTGAGTATAGGTCCAATTATCATAAGTGGGGGAGGGACTCTTGTCTCTGCCTCTTTCTTCATCTATTTTACAATGTTTTTTTTAAGGGACAAAGAACAACACAACTAAATAATTTTTTTGATCACTCTGAACTCTAAAGCATAATCTACATTAATACAGAGTACGTATACTAGGAAAAGATCATGTTTTTATTAATGTTTTGTAAAATCGTAAAATCAGGACCTCATAAAATACAGCTGGAGCCTCTCTACTGTGTTAGAGGAAAATTGCAATTACAAATGCATGTACCAAAGCAATTATTTTTACATTGGACAGAGAAAATGGTAGTATAAAATTAAGCCACCAAGAATTATGCGTCAAAGACATCTGATGGTAATTAAGATGGTAATTAAGGATCAAAACCAGTACTTGCTGGCTGTTGAAGTTTTTGATCTAAGCAAACTACGGGGCTCCCCCTGCTGATTGTAAGCTGTAGAATGTAAGTATTAATTATGCACAACATAAGCTATGTACTACTTCTAAGTTAAGGCATCCTCCTTCTCGTGCTAACGTGACATTATGCATGAAAGAAAGAACACTTAATTCAGCATCTTCAAGTTCTAGGGTATTAATCAGGTAAACTTGATATTAAACTTTCACCCACGATTTCACAGGGGGTCCACATCCTAGTTTGTTTTAAAAGAAATGTGTAAAACCCTCGAAATCTCAGATCCGGCCATGATCTAACCGCACTCAGAAATTGTCACAGGCTTAGAAGGGTACACAAATTCATTTACGACCATCTTCTCAACAAGCCGGATCACATCAAACCCCCTCACAAATTTAGGGTTTTGTTACATTACGATGCGAGGCGTATGGAACCAATCTTTTTATTTTTCCCTCATCACTATTTACAGTTTTAATGCTATGTAGTTTGCGTGTTTTTGGGCCAGCAAAATCAATAAAAATAAAACTGGTAGTAGCATAAAGCTATGTGGTTTCTCAAAGGCATTCTAATCTTCGCCAACAAACCCAAATGTTTTTTTTCTTAATTTGGGCTATTGGGATCAAAATCAAACTAATCCTGTAAGAATAGTATCCAACTCCGAATTTTTAATGAGGTATAAGACATGGTCTCATTTTCGTCTAGCCCAAAAACAGTAGCAACTTAATTCTTAATAGGGTTCAAACCTATGACCGCTGGGCTTACGTATTTTGCCAAGTTTTTTCTCCTACCCCAAGATTACCTCTGGTTGGTTACAATCTAAATCTTTGATATATTTTTGTGATTTAAGATGTTTATAGTTTTCCTTTTTTTGGTTAAGGTGTTGTTAAATACTACCTCCGTTTCACTTTACTTGTCGTTTTAGGTTTGTGCACACAGATTAAGGAAACATTTAATTTTACATATTTTCTAGATAAAAACACAATTACCTATACATTTTAACCAATAAAAAAATAGAATAACATATAAAATTAATAAATTCTGCATTGAAACTACAAAATGACACTTATTTTGAAACGAAATTTTTTCTCTACAATGACATATAAACTGAAACGGAGAGAGTATTTTTTTTAATGACTCTTTTGTTAGTCTTCGAAGATCCACATTTGAAAATGACATAATTGTAAGAAATGCTTATCATAATATCATATACTTGTATCTGTCATGGAAATTATCATAAAATTTATAATCATAGTTTCTTTTTCTCCACACTCTTACTATATAATTAAGCATCAGCATTCAAATCCTCAGATCGGGTTTGAATCAGTTTTTGTTGGGTTCAGATCTTTTGGATTTAGCAAATTTGGACTTAATATATATTTTTAGTTTTTTTTTTCTAGTTTGGCTCTGAGTCGGTTCCTATCGGTTTTGGATCAGTTCAAATGTGTTGATTTTGAAGATCTGTTAAAAACCTATATATTTTTGGTACATTTCAGGTTTGATTGGTTCGAGTATTTAGAGCCCGAAATGAATCCAAAGTACCCAAACTAGACCTAAAGATCCAAAAAAATCTAAAACCAAAAAAATTCGAAAATATTAAATATCTGAATACTATCAAAATTTTATCTCAGATCTGACTGAGACCCGAAATGTACATGTAATTTTATCTGAATATCCAAATTATATTTTTGAAATTTTGAATTTTACACAAAACTCGAAACTCTAAACGAATATCCAAACCTCGAAATTTTTAAAAGTTTGTGATACCAAAAATAAACGAAAATACTCAAATATATCTAATATATATAATATTTTTTTAGATTCTCGGGTAGAAGATAAGATCTCAAGTAGAACCCTGACCCGAACATGTACCCGTGGGTCATGAACAAAAATATCCCAAAGGTTGAGCTGAACCTGTTTTCGTGTTGGTTTTGAGTCAGGTTTTCGGTTCGAGATGAAATGCTAATGCCTATATAATGGTTTTTTTTCTCTTCGGAGCCTTTTTCTTCACTCTCTTACTCTAATAGTAATAATCTTTTTGTCAACCTCTAATGTGCTCTTCTCCTTCAGGATATCTTTTTTTAGTTTTAGGCTGTAACTGGATTGTTGATTTTTGGAATGGAATGATGTGAAATGACTTATTCCATTAATTTTAAAATTTTGTTCACCATTTAACATGAATGGAATGGAATACTCATTCCATCAATTCCACAAACATTCCAAAAAATTACAAAGAAAAACATTCTTAAACATTATTTTACAATTTTTTCATGAATGATTGGAATGGAATCTATTCCCATTTTTTGCTGTATTCCATTCATATCATTTCATTCATATCATTCCATTTATTTGCATTCCATTTAGTGTACCAGTTACAGCCTTATATGACTACTTTTGCAATCCAACCATTCTTTTTTTTGTCAACTTAAAATGGATTCATTAAACTTAGGAAGAGTTCAGGCCCATATTGAGATGGAGGGAAAGGCAATGCAACCATTCAAAACTATAATATTCATAGACATCATGGATATTGTTTCGAGGCAAACATAAACAACGTTATCGATTGTTGTGTATTCTGCTCTTTTAAGCTTTCTATCCGTAATGGCCATGCTCATAATTGCAATATCTGTATTTACGAGACATAACTTGTTTTTCAAGCAATCAAATGTTTGTTTGTCACTAGAAAATAATAATGTTATTTTACACCTGCAACTTGCATATCTACTAGTCTTGCAGTTTTCTCTATTCAACGAATTTAAACACCTCTTTTTAAATCTCATTATCTTCTCTTCTTTGTTTAATCCGAATTATTTCAAGAACATGCAAGTATATTTCAAAATCATAAAATACTACTAGTACATTGTGATAATAATTCTTTTGCATATGCTTTGTAATTTAATACCAACTACATATTCCATTTCTGGTTAATCACATACGCGGCTACGTAACTTTAATTAAAATATCTTCCGCTTTATTTCAGTCAAAAAAGCATAGCTATTTTCTCTCTTTATTCCGTTACACACTTTAACGACTCACAAGTCACAACACAATATACACAACAAACATCATATTTTCAAATCCTAATTCAGTCTTTGTTTATAATTTTGTTAAAAATATAGTTTATGCCGTTTGTGTGGCTTGGATCATCAAATGTTTTATTTGACTTGGTCCATAAATATATTTACTAATCAATTTTTAACTTGATCGATATATCCAATGAATCTTTCTTCTTCTTTACACGACTGATTTATTTGAGAGTGTATTTTAGCTTAAATTTGATTAGACTAATCTAAATCATCAGCATTTTCTTAAACTAGAGGGCTAACTTGCTCATTGGTATAATAAAGTCTCGCGACATATCTTCAACATTCATTCTACCTAACAAAAACTATTCAGAAATAGAGTTATATTGTATGATACACCAACATTATACACATAATATTCATAGTCGTGGTGGTAATCGTAAGATTAACATTGAGTATATGTGGGTCCAATTAGGTCAAAACAATTCTATGATTACTACATTTGTTTTCAGCAGCAGAGACAGAGATAGATGTTTACTTTGACGATCTACAAAAACTAATCATGATTGTGTTCCTTCAAAGCCGCGGTAAAGCTGAGAGACGCAAGCTTTTGACTTCTTTTACAACAGTCGAGACGTGTCTCTTTTTCATTGGTCTCTCTACATTTTGATATTTTTGTCATCGTCCACCAACGAAGACTAAAACGGAAAACGACGACGTTATATCACTTACAAGCCACTTACCATATCGCGTGAAATCTAAAGCGAACGCGCTAGTTCACGCGCCGAAAGGAGGAAAAAAAACTGAAAAAGAAAGATCAAAGTGGTTAAAGATGGGCTTCCGTTGTTCTATGCTTTTGCTTTTATTCTCTTCTTCTTCTTCTTCTTGTTCAGTTTCGGCGTGCTGAAGAAAACTCGAGTGATAGATAGAGATCGTTTGGGGGCAAAACCGTAAAACTCTCATGCCGGATTCCTACTGCCGTTTCTCATACGGCGGAGTTACGACGGTGGTTCGCCGTCGCTGATACTTTGTATTAAAGAATGACGTTCGTAGATCTCTGATGAAATACGGAGGAGACTTTTCGAGTTTGTCTATTTGATTTTGTATTTTTGGGATTTAGATTTAAGCTTTGTCGGAGAATCAGATGAAGTCTTTACGGCGAAGCCACACTTCAACGTCGTCGGGAAACTCCTCGTCCACCTCGTTGCCTTCTTCATCTTCTACTTCACCTCCTTCTTCTAATTCTTCATCATCTTCATCTTCGTCGTCGTCGTGGATCCATCTCCGATCGGTTCTCTTTGTAGCTAATCCTTCCTCTCCATCTTCTGTAACTTCTTCCGATCGGTGAGTGTCTAAATCTCTTAGATTTTGGAATATGCCGATGGGAACTTAAGATTCTCTTCTTCAGATCAAAAAAGTTTCTTAATCTGTTCGGATTGTTTCTTTCCATTGCTTGCGTTTCAATTGTAGAAGCCGGCGGAAATCACCGTGGTCTCGCCGGAAAAGAAAACGGCCCTTGACGCCGCATCAATGGAGGAGTTTATTTACACCGGAAGGAAAACTCCGTGACGGTGGGGTTCGGTTTCTGAAGAGAGTTAGAAGCAGAGTGAGTCTTTTCTTTTTTTGAACAAACAAGCAACTATGTGTGTCTTTGAATCTTACTTGTCTCTTTATGGTTATGACATGCTTCTTGTTGCTGTGTTGTGTTCTGTAGGGTGTTGATCCAAGTATTCGTGCACAAGTCTGGCTCTTCTTGCTCGGAGTGTGAGTTTTCTTTTTCTTATTGTGTCTTCTTCTTGCTTTCGATTCTCAACTTGTTTTATATGTATGTCAGGTATGATTTGAATAGTACTAGTGAAGAAAGGGAAGCTGGTAAAACTCAAAGAAGGTTAGAGAAGTTGGTTCCACTTATGATGTATATGTATTGTCATGTAGATGCTGACAAGTATAAATCTGAATGTAGGAATGAGTATGAGAAACTACAGAGACGGTGCAAGATACTTCTCAAGGGTAGCGATAATCTTGAGGAGGAAGTTACTTTTGAAGAGGCAGACGATCAGTGTGTTAGATTTATGGATGATTATAAGACGACCAGACAAATGACAAACCAAGATGTGGTCTCTGCTGTGAACTCTGATTCTTCTGATACAGACTCTTGTGAAGACGATGAAGATGTTCAGCTACTTCCTTCTTTTGTGTACAGCGATGAAACAAAACCTGAGGAGAACAATGACAACAGTACTTCTGAAGAGAATAGTTCTCCTCTTGTAGGTTCTGCTGAGATCAATGTAGAAGTAGCTGTACACGAAGATTTCTCTACATGGCAACGTATCATCCGTCTTGATGCATTACGTGCTGATTCAGACTGGGCTACTTACTCTCCATCTTCGACCACAATCACTGAAACCAAAGCTCGCGGTTTAGCTGAGTCTGTTGGTTTAAAAGACTATGACCACTTAGAAACCTGCAGGCTTTACCACGCTGCACGTCTCGTTGCGATTCTTGAAGCCTATGCTCTCTATGATCTTGAGATAGGCTACTGCCAAGGAATGAGCGACCTCTTATCACCCATCCTCGCTGTCATCTCAGAGGACCACGAGGCTTTCTGGTGCTTTGTGGGTTTCATGAAGAAAGCTAGGCATAACTTCAGGCTAGACGAAGCAGGGATCCAGAGACAGCTACGTATTGTGTCAAAGATCATCAAATCCAAAGACTCTCAGCTTTACAAACACTTGGAGAATCTCCAAGCCGAGGATTGTAGTTTTGTCTATAGGATGGTTCTTGTCATGTTTAGGAGGGAGTTGAGTTTTGAACAGACGCTTTGTCTATGGGAAGTGATGTGGGCTGACCAAGCAGCCATTAGAGCTGGTGTTGGCAAGTCGCCGTGGAGTAGAATACGGCAGCAAGCGCCTCCTACGGATGATCTGTTGCTGTATGCGATCGCGGCGTTGGTTCTGCGTAGGAAACTGATCATACAGAAGTACAGTAGTATGGATGAGATTGTGGAAGAGTGTAATAGCATGGCTGGTCAGCTTGATGTCTGGAAGCTTCTAGATGATGCGCATCACCTTGTGGTAACACTCCATGACAAGATAGAAACTCTTTCTTCTCAGTCTCTCAGCATTTGATGAAAGTGAAGTGAAAGCCAGAAAAGAAGTGTTCTTACTACACAAAAGCCCTTTTGCACTCTGTCTGGCTGCGTTTTGTCAAGGTTTATCGCGGTTTGGTTCTTACCGTTTTACTTGTCCCTCAGCTTTTCTTTCCTTTTGTTTTCCTCATCTCACACAGACAACAACACTATACTATATCTATATCTTATTGTATTACTAATGAAAAGAACAAGACATTATCTATATGGATCATATAAATTCAATGGTAGCAATTCAGTTTCTTTTATTTGATCATCAAAGTTGAAAACATCTGAATAAACACAAAACTAGCAACAAGAATCACGACCAAACTAGCAACACCATTCGTAGTAGTTTCAATAAGAATCATTTTTTAAGGACAGAGATGAAGTCTAGGACCAAACAACTGTAATGTATTTTTGCAAATAGGGAGATATCAGAAAGAGTAATGCAAAAGCGAAGCCTACTCTTTCTTGGTATATTGACGGACAAAAAGAGCGAGACCCAAGATCAAGATTGGGACAAGGAACTGCAGAATCTTGATGATGAACTCCGGTGTCTTGTCTTGGTTGTAAGCGGGTTGAGCAGGTGCAACGTATTTCCTTGTGGCTGGAACACTGGAAGAATCGATCTCACCAATGTAGTACTTCTCCATCATGTCTCTTGCGGTGTCGCTGTGACCAACGTCCTCAAAGTCATTCGTAGCATCTTTCCCTGCAACACAACATAAACAGTCATCAAAGAGATTCAAATGAATCGAAGAGAAACTCATCGAAAAAAAAACTTTGTAAAAAAAAAAAACCTGTTGAGGACAACAAGACTTCATCGCCTCCAGGATGATCATCCATGAATGAGGTGACATCAAACACCTGAACCCAAAAGTAAACGAAACAAACCATGTAACTCCTCCAGTGTCAATCATAATCAAAGAAGCAATCCACCAGAGAAAACATTTTGTAAATATCACTAAACCAATATCTGATTCGGTTATAACGAACCTAAAACATGAGATTATAAATCCAGAGTGATGTCGTAAAAACTTCTAACTCTTCAACCATGCCGTGAATAATCCATCTAGACAGAAAAAAAAGAGACGCAAGAGATCTAACAAACCTTGCCGGAGATAATAAGCCAACAGTCTTTGGTTTTGTTGTGCTTTGAAACTTCTTCGAAACCTAAAACCTTCTTGTCTGAAGCCATCTCTCCTCCTTAATCTACAAACAAGAACACATCAGAGTGAATCGAATCTATGATAATCAAGATTAGTAGATAGAAAACAACTATGATAGAATCAAATCGAAGAAAAAAGATGATGATGATGATCGCAATAGTTTACTTTTAGATTCAGAGTTTCGATTGCTTCGAGGCTCCCCCCTGAATCAGCAAAAGACGGAAGAAACTGGTGTCCCTCACCTACTTAAATTTATGTTCTACTTCTGACCACAATTACTATAATAACCTTGATATTTTTGCCAAAAAGGGTTTAGGCTTGTGGATGGATGACCAGGGGTAGTTTTGGTCGAGTTGGGATTTGACTTATTAAGCAAATCAATTTGGAGTTTGGTTTTTACTTCTTTGGCGAGATCTTGTTTTACTGTACAGCTATGACGTGTGGTTTCAGTGTGCTGTTTCCATATTTTAAGACAAAATAAGAAATACAAAAACTTTTGCGAATTTGAGGAAAAGGCGAAAGAGATCTTTATTTGTCAACATACTCGTGTAAGTTTTCTTTTTCACTCTTCCGGAAATACTCGTTTGATACTTCGAACATTTTTGCATTTATTCTGGAATATTGAGTTTCTATTGGAGACATTAACGTAAATCAAGTTTAATTGAAGTTTGAAATTGTAAGTCTAGCCTCTTGGATCCGTTCTGAAAAAATCAGCGGCTATAATAGAAGATGATCTTGTTTTTCATTGTCGACAAAGTTGATCAGTTGCATGTTTTGACTCTTGTTTATCTTATGTGCGATTGAGATTAAGCAAAAACAAAACACAAACAAAGTAACTATAAGGAATATCAATACTATTAAACTAGAAGTATTTTGGAAAAAGTCTACTTATACAAGTTTGTTTGGATAGTTTTGTTAGATTTTAATTTTTTGGGTTTTATTTATATATAGTAACTGAATATTAATCAATAACATTGCACAGTATTAATCCAAAAATTAATCCTTTCTTATTTTGATCTACTAACCCACTAACTAAATTTTTTCGAACTATACACATTAGCTTCGTCTACTAACTCACGATATTTAACGCTAACTATACAAATTAATTTAACATTACACATAACAAAATATTTAACGTAAATTATACAAATCAATTTTAACCACTAATCCACAAATCAAAAGAATTTCATTCCCTATGTCATGGACTTCTAAACATGTCTCTTTCATTTCATAATTAGAACATTACCTATATAACTCAATATATAAAAACTATACCATGATATACATCACCTCAAACCACGTTTTTATATCATTGAATTACATATTACTCAAATGATAATTTTGGTTCTTAATAATAATGCCAATTATTTAATATTAACAAGTTTTTCAAATTTTGAACTCACAAATTATATTACTAAATCATAACAGACAACATTAATCGAAAACATTTTAGATAACTTTAAACGAAATAAATTTATTCTTATAATTTTAGTTAAAATTTAATTAAAGATACTATTATCAAAATCTGGAAACATAAAATCTTTAAATAATGAATATGCCAAGTATATATATTCTTAGCTTTTATTAATAGTATAGATTATAGAGATCTGATTTTGAAAAAAAAAAACAGAAAATAATTAATTTACTTGGTCTACAATGATTTTTATTTCTACACAAATATATCATTTTCCTTTTTTTTTCTATTTACAATCAAATCAAAGCATGTCTAAGTATATTCTCTACCTATATTTACGGTAACTTACGTTGGTTACCAAACCTTCTATCCTAATATCGTTTAACCTACATCGACTCCACACTATTGTTATTATAATAGTGGCATCTCTACACCCTTTTACCTTAATGCTATCAAAACACAAAACATATAAAAAATCGACTAGCGAACAAACGATTCACTAAACATAGTTAACAATATGCAACTATCTTTCTTGAAAGACCTCAAACCATACAAGACTGCTTGGCGTGAACAAGTGAAAGTAATATACTCATGGAGACAATGGACAAAAATTGTTGGTGAATCATTGAAAGTAATCCTATTCGATGCATATGTAAATGTGCTATATCTAAGTTTTTTATTCTGTAAGAAATACACTACCATATATTATTTAACCTATGTTTTTATAGGGTACATAATACATGCCTCATGTAAATATTTATTAAAAATATATGTAATTTTGGTATATAGAAGCTCTGGATCGGTTCTGTTATTTAGAACCCAAAAAAACGCGAAATATCCAAAACCCAAGAAAATATCCAAAACACAGAAAATATCCAAAAATCTAAACAAATACTCGGAAATATTCAAATATCCGAAAAGAACCAAAATTTTATCCAAAATCTGACCCCTGAAACTGAAAATACTCAAAGTTTTATCCGAATATCCAAAATATATTTTAAGAAATTAAAATTTTTATCCGAAACCCGAATCTATGACCGAAAACCTGAATCTGAAACTTGAAAGAATAATGTAATACCAGAACATATTCGAACTACCCAAATATATCTAATATACACAAAATATTCCGGGTACTTAGTGTATCTGATTGGATCTCGAATAGGATATGGACCTGAACCAAGACCGTGGGTCCAAAAAAATACCCAATATGTACTTTTCCCGGGATCCAAATCAACATGTATTTTCGGATCAGTTTTTGCATCCAGATAAAATGTTAAGATTTAAGAGAGAGTTATATACAAATTGTATGTACATATGAAATCTCAAATAATCTAATTCATAACTTTTTAAATTTTTTAAAAAATCTTGACTTTGATATAATACTAATTCATATCAAACTTTGTTTACAATCCAAAAATATTCACACTTTCGAAGCAAGGATCAAAACCTAATGTATTTCTTTACTAGTAATCTTCGAAATATTTTTTCACAAATCTGTTTAATTCAAATTATACGACAATGTCACACATATGATTTGACATTATCAATTCTTCATATACCTACTTCGCATGACTCAATACATGTTGATTATTATTTTTAACCCACTCACTTATGAAGATTTAAAATTTCTAAAGTTTTTCTATAAAAAATTCTACACTAAAAGTATAACTTAACTCTAAGTAAAAGCAAAAAAATATATATCAAATAATATTTTCTATGAATTAATCTCTTTTTATTAATAGAAGAACAATTTTTAAAAAAATAACCTTTATTTTGTAATTTATTTATATTTATGCCATGCTGAAGTGTTAGACCATCTCAATCCATAAAAATCCTATGGGGTTCTTAATTTTTTTTCTGAACTAAAAAAAATAAAAAACTAAAAATAAACCAATCGTGGACCCGTCACGTGTCAGTAGAGCCCACGAAACAGTGTAAGAGACGGTTCTTAATTAAAGATTTTTAAAAATGAGTTCTTAGAAAAAGTGGTGGAAACCACCGTTTTTTTGGGTTTAGAACCCCCTAAAAATTCATTGATGGACATGCTCTTAGCTTGAGAATGCTTCTTGGCCCAAATAATTCAGACCCCTTTTTAACTAGAGAATTTACATAATATGCCACTACATCCAATCTACCATTTTTACTACATTCAACCTACCATTTTTCTGTTCCATATATTATTGATCAATATCATTCAGTATTAATTAAAAACTTACGTACGACTTATAACACGGAGTCTTTACACTAACGACACTTACTCAAAAATATTGCCATCACAGACACTTTTTTTCTTTCATGTTTTTTTGGTGTATTTCATTTGAAACACAACTGACGTATACATAGAAAATTTCAGAAACTGGTAGGTGATATTTTACTAGAAATTTACGAGGAAACATTATTTCTAAGCCTATACCAAAAACATGTTTACACCTAAAAAAATAGATAGACTTGAGAATTCGTCGTTTAAGAGAAGTAAATTGTTTCGTCGTAAAATAGAAGCTAAGTTTACCTCTACTTTACAACCAAATATAATATCATCGTAAAATACACTCACACTTACTTCTTTTTTATGACGATATTTTCTTCTCGGTACTTTACGATGAAATAACGTGGAAAACTTTTATCCTCGTAAACTCGACGTAAGGTAGACGTAAATTTACGAGTCTCATGTTTGCGAGTAACTTTTCTTAGCAAAGCAGAGGTTTTCTTGTAGTGCATGCGCTTTTGCGCATGTGTCTACCTAGTACTAGAGATTTTTGGTAAGGGGATCCTATATCACCTTACTTGTATATCCTTTGTATTGAAGGTTTGTCCAGGCTAACCAAGCAGAACATTCAAAGTAAAAAATGTCATGGATACAAGAGGGGAGGACCACCCATCTCACATTTGTTCTTTGCTAATGATTCTCTTGTTTTCTGCAGAGCAAATTAGAAGGAATGTCAAATACTAAAGGTTAATCGATAAACTTTTCTAAGTCGGCTATTACGTTCGCAAGAGATATTCCACTTTATACTCAGTAGACAAACAAGAATATGTAGAATATGCAGATTTAGAAAATATCTAAAATCACTTTAAAGAATTGGTACAAAAAGAAAGAAAGCTTTTGAGTATATAAAGCAAAGACACATAATAAATAAGACAATTGGTATATCAGGTTCCTTTCACCAGCTGGAAAAGAAATGTTGTTGAAGGCGGTGATCACACCCCTACCTACCTGTACGACGTTAAGCTTCCTCTTACCGAAGGGAATGATCAAAGAAATAACATCAAGTATGAGGAACTTCTGGTGGTCTGCTCAAAAGGACAAACATAAAATCTCTTGGATTAGCTAAAAGAAGATAACAAGTTCAAAAAGGAGGATGGTTTAGGAATTAGAGCATGGAGAATTTCAACCTTGCTTTGTTAGATAAGCAGAGATGACAAATACTAAAACATCCTTCTTTTATGTTAGCAAAGGTTCTTAAAGGCTAAATACTTCAGAAACACATACTTTATGAAAAGCCAGAAGTTACCAAACATCGAGATATGCATGGCGAAGCATTAATGCAATCAAAAAGCTTTTTACAAAAAGTGTGAAATGGATAATAGGTGATGGGAGTTGCATCAATGTATGGGAGGACAATTGGATTCACACAAAACATGAAATGCCGGTACTGGAAACGAAGTTGTCACATACCCAAACCTTAAGGTTTGTCAACTTCTAATTCGAGGAACAAATCAATGGAATGAAGAGCTGGTGAATACTTTTATGAGGCCTCAAGATGCTCAGTACATACTCAATATTCGACCTAGTGTCATGCATAAGAAGACTAACCTCATATAAAGTTACACAAAGACAGGTGAATGTACTGTAAAATCTGGTTGTCACCTACATAATCAAACAGGGGAAGAACATATTCAAACTTAATAAAATAACACAATGGTATCAGATGATGTCAAAGAAGCTTGTTCAAATATATGGCCTCTGATTTTCCTCCCAAAAATCAAATTCCTTGGTGGAGAATGTTTCATGAGGGCTTATATGTTGCAGAAAACTTAAAGGAGGAGTTAAAGACAAATGATTGTTGTGAAATTCGTAAAGAATCTTCTGAAACACAAATGCATTTTTTTAATGTACGGTATCAAGAAAAGTATGGTCATTACCTACAACATTCAAGGAGGATAATGTATACAAAGGCAATGTTCTTCAGAATTTTAGGGACATGATTGCTCAAGTCAAAAAAACAAAAAAGAGTTACCGAACTTTTATGCAGAATGGAGAATATGGAAGATGAGGAACAATATTATTTTCCATCAATAGAGAGATCACATTGTAAAAATGATCCATGTTGCCATTAGGGAACACCAACAATGGAATGAGGCAAATGAAAAAGAAGTGCTAATCATAATGGAAATTTATAATCAAAAAGTGATAATATACAAGTGGTGCTCTCAAGACACTCAATTTACTACTACAAAGTCATACTTCTAGGAAGAATACAAATGAAGAGAGAGATATTGATTGGACCTTATATAACAAAGAAGGCATCCAAAAACTCTATGGTTCTGCCTCAATAACTCCAAAAAAATCTTCATTAGAAGTCAAAGCTCAAGCTCTGTTAATGGTAGTACACCAAATTCGGACATTTGGGTACAAACAAGTAGTTTTTCTTAGTGATTCCAAGCCAATGACAGATGAGTTAAATCAGTGAAATGCTGCAATAACCATCAAAACTGTTCATAACACATAGATCACTTCTACGATATAAGATATAGTGGAACTTTCAAATGCGAACAAGTTTTTCTTTTCTTATATTTCTAGGTTACATATTAATAAAGTTGATGTGCTAGCAAAAAAACTAAAATTAGAAAAGCAAAACTATATTGTAAACTGGTTATAATAATATATAAAAAATGGTTGACAAAAAAATCTAGTTTAATTTACATACAATTTAATATACCTGAATTAAAGTTCTGAACTAACTTAAAATAGGTAATGTAGAATTTTTTTTATTTTGGATAAAATGTTAAATTAGAAAGATAAATTCTTCTACTTCAAAAACTAAAATTATGATATAATCTTTATATATAAAGAAATGTTTTCTCTCCTCTAAGGCTGCCACGTCATCAATTACTACAACCTGAGAGTGACACATGTCCCTTTTATTCATACACTGCGTTTTGTTTTAATCTTTTACGACTGCATGGAAAGTGGGCTTGGACTAACGTTATTTGGGCTCATAAGTAAAAAAAATCAAAGCTCAATTCTCACCTTCACCTTCTTCAAACATCGTGGCCATGAATTTTTAGGTTTGATCATGTTGTCGGAGCTCTGATTAGGTCAACTAGCTATGGAGATTTATGTTACACGAGTCGTTATGAAAAAACTCTGAATCGAACTCTGTTTGTGACGTTTTGTCTGAAGTTCTTCTCCTCCAGACCGTTACGGATGCATTGGTTCATGGTCTTAACTCATTCTCCCCCACTCCTATCAAGATTCCTCATTCAATGCACTTATCTTCTCTTCCAGCCGGTCAATCTCTTACTATAAAAAGGTATACATTCATCCAGTAAACATCATCCTTTCACTCCTCACAACACTGAAAACTTTCTTTGAGCAGAGTGGCTAACTCAGATCTCCTCCTTATTGGCTTGAAAGCATGTAGCTGTAGCACCACCGTCGAAGGCCGTCGGCTCAGATTTTGGGAGCCCAAGAATGTGAAAAGAGGCGGCGAGCTTCTAGGCGACGTCGATGTGCTTCTTTTTGATGCCAAGGTAGCTCCGGCGATTTACAATACACTCTTCCCTTTTCCTTTAAGATTTGCAAGTGACAATAGGATTACTCATTTGAGTTTAACGTTTTCAGGCATAATTTTTGAGTATATCAATCAGCTGATTCTCGCTGTAATTTTAGATTTTGATGTGAAGCAATCGCAGTCTTCAGTTGCTAGACATTTTGTGTATTTGTGTAACATATCAAAAAGCTTATACATGTCAAAGATTCAAGTTTTTTTTGTCATTACCTTCGATATATCTATATATCTCTGCTCCCAAGTTGCTGGCTTTAGCTCATTACCATCTTGATTTTCTACCAAACTGCTGAGGTTATTTAGTATCGGACCCGATATGTATATGCGTCTTTGTAAAGAAAAGCTCTTCATTGGCTTTGAAAATTGTGGAATAAAGATAATTTTCGCCTGAATTTTCTTACATCTTTGATGTTGTGCTTCATGTACTCTTCAGTCTCTTAATTATGTAGCTAAGTACGGTTCTACAGGTCTTTGATTATGATACATTTAGATTTGAGAACAGAACAAACATTTTGAGTGAGACAGAAAATGTTACCGCAGGTTGGACATCTCATTATTTCATAGATATCTAACTTACTGAACAAACAGGTTCGCGGGTAATCTCTTGCTTTAAGTAACACCCTCTCTGAAACTAAGAAGCACAGCTACACTATTTGCAGTAACTTCACCAAATCATTGATCCCTTAATGACGTAATACTGTCGAGTATTTGGTTGTAGCTTTCCTCCCCCACAGCAAATAATAGTTTTTCATGTCTCAAGGCAGGCACCAAAAGGAGGACCAAATAATGGATCTATCAAGGTATTACTAATTTTTTTTCTAATATAATGTGTTGTACATTTATTTGCATGTAATGAATCCATTTCTAATGTTGGCTTCTAAGACCTCCCCTTGCATACTCTGAACATCATATTTGTTCTTCTTTGTGGAGCATTCGCCGTAAACGGAAAATTTCCAGCATCGGAAGCTAATATAAGTTCTTTCACTCACTAAAGAATATGTGATTGTCATAGAAATCAACTAAATATGTGAATATAAAACCTTTTTATGTAGAGTTTACTTCTTCACATCTATGCATATTTTCTTATCCAATTTGTTGGCTTTGGCGATCCAAAAGCTGCAGATATTGTGTTTACATGTGGGGTCTATATAATTGTTGTGGGAATCAATGTGACCCATAAGTTATTATGACATGTTCTTTGAAAAATCATTTTGCCTCCTTTGATGTTTAACGTCGCTATCATAAGTACACATTATTTTATCACATGTTATCGTAATAGAAAATAGTAATCATTAGTGCTTTCTCCTGCAGATTGTTATTGTCTTCTAAGGTTCTTTTTGATTATTTTCTTATGTTCAATACACACCGACAATAAATATATGAAGCATAGGGTGCATTTTTGCAGAGCTCTTACAGGGAACCAACTTTTACCCAGGTGAACATGTAGTACATTAATTGGATTTGGTGACTAATATGTTGGGAACTCCATCTGTGGAAACCATTGAAAGGTCCAGTGTCCCTTTCCAGTTTTCACAACTGCATTGTTACTTTTTTTTGCTGGAATGCGTGCACTCAGTGTGACAGGTTAGGAAGAAGAAACCTACTCCTTCTCACATAAGTTTCCACATGCTGATCCTATCGCTTTCGTCTGCTAGAAAATATGTTGTCTTTCAAACCCAAGGACATGCTTACAAGTTACCGCTGAAGAGGTGTTTTCACACATTTCCTTTATTACATTTGTTATGATGTTAATGGGGTTTTTGTTCAAAAGCTATATTTACATGAGAAATCCATAAAGACTGAAAACTCTATATGCTGCTTACTAAGCTTTTTAAAGGTTTGCAGTGTCTGATAACCTACGGTTCTTCACAGGTACAATGTCTTTTTTGCTTATCACTATGGAGTTTAAGCGTTAAGCTTTTTCTTCATACCCAATTGTTGTTGTAAATTTCCTGTAAGTCTCTTAGTATTCAATCAGTTTTATGAGTTAGTTCAGGCGATACAAAGTTTTGGGTTGAGAAGAGAGGAAGCACTATTTAGAGAGAAAGTTGGAGGCTCACACTTGCCAGATATTTGCAATGATTACAAAGATACCGAATACTGCGGATATGGAGATGGATGTAAGTCTCGAATGATTGGGGATTACAAACCAGGAGGAAGATAGAGAAAGAGTAGGAATAGGCAGAGAAAGTTAGGAAGGGAAATAAAGCTATGAAAGTTGAAAATGAGGATACTGACGCCAACAGCAACGAAGACAATACATTGCCCTTTCTTTGCTTCATATGCAGAGAGCCTCACGTGAATCCAATCGTCACCAAATGCTAGCATTACTTATGTGAGAACTGTCCTCACTATATGGTTTAGCTAAGAGGAGCCTCTGCTCAACCTTTCATCTCGCTTTAATTTAGCTCGAAGTGCAGAGGATCATAGAAGTGGACATTTGAGAAGTCATATATATATAGTTTTGGATTTGTACATTATATATAGTTTTGGACATTAGCCAAAGCTGATGAAAGAATATTTGGATTTGTAATAGAGAAGATTTAGATATTAAGTGTTTCCAAAAACAATAAAAAAACTCTTATTATGATTGCGAAGAACAAATGATTTATATATGTATAACGATAAAAAAAACACATGTTTCCTCTAATTTTCAAGACTAAGAGAAAGGAAAGCACAAAACTAAGTAAACTTTTGAATTGTTAGTGTGCTTAAAGAATTATTATTTTCTCACAATTATTTTTTACAAGATCCGATTGACTAATCCCTCCTAATAGAAACATAATACCTATTTACGATATTGATTTTCAGATTTATACAAACTCAAGACAATATAAATATTTATAAGTAAATTTCATGAATAGTTTTCCAGAATATTTAAATTTAAAATTTGATAAACTACGACAACAAAAATTCATATATTAAAAGAATAAAAATACAAAATATAATAATAATTAAAATAAAGGAGTGTTTTAATCATTTTTGAAGATGTCACATGGGATTCCATAAGAACTTTCATAAGGTCCAACCAAATGTAATCGCTTCAAAATCCACTAATTTTTAAAACATACAATACACATTTTTTTGCAAATGTAAACTTAAAACACAAACCACAAAATCATATATAATAACATAGATCATAAGTAAAGTATATCCCGCCGGTAGGGCGGGCCGACCCTAGTTAAATATATAATGGTGCATATATCTCCAAAAAAAAAGTATTTTCAGATTATCTAAAAATCACATACACAGTGAAACCACGCATCATTGAACTGTCTAATAATAATTCTGTATCGTTTCGATAAAATTACGCCGAAGGGACATCCAATAATATCCATGACATCATTTCTGTAGTTGTATTTACTTTTCTAGAATTTATTATTTAAATGAAGGAAATCCAAACGACAGAAAAAGGAAAATATAACAAATTAAATACTCAGAAAAGTAAGATTAAATTTAAAGAAAAGGGAAAACCGAGAGACGCTATGTGTTCAGTATAAAGAGAGAGGAAGCGGTGAGCAAAAATCTCAGTATCAAACCCCAAAACTCAAAAGTCTCAAACCCTAAAAAGAAAGAAAGTGATGAGTGGGAAAAAGTTGGAAGTTCCGCCGAGTGCATCTTCTTCAAGCGACGAAGATGCTGTTGGCAACTATTCTTCGTCCGAAGAAGAAGAAACCGATTCGGAATCCGAAGCCGTGCCAGTCACGAAACCACTTGTGAAACCTCCAGCTAAGTCCAAAAAGGTTGAAACTTCTTTGAAGACCCAGACCAAGAAGCCATCTTCGTCCGAAGAAGAAGAAGAAGAAACTGATGATTCCGAGTCCGAAGCCGAACCAGTTACGAAACCTCCAGCTACGTCCAAAAAAGTTGAAACTTCCTCCAAGCCTGAGACCAAGAAGCGCTCTAGTGGGGCAGCTGAAGGGGAAGTGAAGAGGGTCAAGATGGACGACAAAAAGAGTAGTGCTGGAGGAGAAGAGACAAAGAAACTCTTTTTCCAAAGAGTTTGGACCGAGGAAGACGAGGTTACGGTTTTGCAAGGGATTATAGACTACAAAAACCAAACTGGGTCAAACCCTGACAAGAACGCTCTTTATGATCTCGTGAAAAAATCTGTAAGTTTTGATGTTACTAAAACTCAGTTCATTGAGAAGATTAGGGGTTTGAAGAAGAAGTTTGAGAGAAATCTTGCTAGAGGCATGAAGAAAGGTAAGGATCCGTCTTTCTCTAAAGCTCATGATTGTAAGGTGTTTGATTTGGCAAAGTTGGTTTGGGGAGATAATGGGATCATGGCTGTTGAATCGTCACCAGCTGTGAAATCTGGTGGCAAGTCGAAGAAAGTTGAGCTTGCTGTGATGAACCAAGAGGAGCATGCTGTGAAGAAGCAAGAGTTTGTTTCCGTTGTTGAACTAGTAGTAGCTCGTTTTGGTGTGGATGATCTTGCTGCTAAACAAGGTTGGAGTAGGCTTTCTGCAGAGGATAAGGAGAGATTCGAGGAGCAGTGGAACGCCTTGCAGCTTAAGGAGTTCAAGTTCTACTCTCAAAAGAGCGGTTTTATTCGTCAAGTGGTTACAAAGATGGCTGAAACTTCTCGACCAAACCTTTAAGATTTATGTTTTGTTTCTGTTTTCTTTTTTTTTGGTATGTCTCTTTTGCTTGAACTCGCATTTGTTGTTTTACTTTCTCTTTTGATTTATCTATCAATTCTCAAGTGAAGTTTCAAATAGAAAAGAAGCAATGTTGATCATTTCTTTACACAACAAGAACCATATTTGTTCAAACGTTGGTCTGGTTAGAAACTGTAGAGCCGAATCACACAAATTCTTATAGACAGATATTATTGAACTCTTTTCATCTTCAAGATACAGTAGGGACGACAAAATAATATTTACCTTTATATTTTTTTGGTTAATAACATTCAACACCGTATCTTACTACTTTCATTTCATATTTTTGTTTTTATTATACTTTTATATATTTACATATTAACAATGATAATAAATTTAACACTCTAGCACACCCCATCCTTTTGGTCACGACTCATTCATAGCTTTTTGGTTACAATTCATTTATGCCTTTTCGATCACAATTCACAACTAATTTATACCTTTTTGGTCACAATATTTTTGCACATTTTCGATCACAATCCATTCACAACTTTTCGGTCAAGATCTGTTTGTATCCTTTCGGTCATGGCACATTCGTACTCTCGGTTACGACAAGATTCTGCGTTTTGGATTATGACACGTTTGTACCTCTTGGATCACAGGTTACGACACATTCATACTTCTAAGATCACAACACGTTTGTACCTCTTTGTTGATGACACATTTACCTAATGACCAAAAAGATACCTTTTATATATATTTAATCTATATTTCATTCATATCATTTTAGCTGTCGTTTTAGGTTTATGCACACAAATTAAAAACACATTTAATTTTACATATTTTTGAAATAAAAACATCATTACCTATAAACTGAACCACATTTCAACCAATGAAAAAATAAAAATATTATATAAAGTTAGTAAATTTTGTATTGAAATTATAAAATGATACTTATTTTGAAAAAAAAATTTTACTCTACAACGATAACTAAATTGAAAGAGAGGGAATACAATTTTTCTATCAAAAATAGTTCAATGAAACTGTACAATGGTCAATTTTTTTAAAGTATACAACTCTTAATAAATAAACATGTTTTCTTGCTTAGGTGTTCAAATATTTAAAATGTTTTTATTATAAAAGGGTTCATTGGTTAAGTTTTTTAAAATAAACAACTTTTGGTTATGAATATCTATAAAAAAGTTCAATGGTTAAGTTTAAAAAAAAATTGCAACTCTTTAAAAAATGAACGCGTCTCTTGTTTAAGTGAAGATATGATGTCATACTCTAAAATAAAATTGTAACCATTGAATTAGAGATTATGCACAAAATCAACAGTTGGATGTTAATTTTCTTTTTAAAATAAATTAATAATGTCAGCGATTAAAAAAAGTGGTTTGCTATTATATAAATATTGTTTTTTATATTATGGTTAAGATATAAAATAAATGTTGTTGAATTATTATGGTAAATAGAGTTAAAGAAGTAGTTAAGAAGAGTGAAAAATGTTAAATATGTAATAAACACTTAAAAATAGGTAAATTTTGTTTTGTACTTCTATAATAAATATTATCCAATTATTAAAAAAATGATAAATATAGTGGTTAGAATTAGTTAAAAAAATAAAAATCTGTAAAAAACCACTTAAAATAGGTTAATATTGTTTTGTACTTCAGTCTTAATATAATAAATATGAAAATTATCGATGTCTAATATCTGATCCAATTTTGGATTTATAATTTCCTTAGACAATACGAATCTAAATTATATATTTTATAATATTTATGTTATATAGAAATTATTCAACTATAGAAAAGTTAAATAATAATTTGAAAAATCTAAAATAGTTTTAACATATGAGGTCATAGTTGGCAACATATCTGTTCTATGATTTTCATTAATCAACTTACATATATTTTATCAGTTTTTAAGACTATATATAAAATTAAAAAAAAACAGAGATCTTTTACTCTTAGTATAAATTAAAAAGCTAAAAGAATTTTGCATTTTAACATTTCAATTTCGTTTGTAAAACCTTTGGTAAGTTTTAATTTAAAAATTTACTTAAGATCAGATTCATATATCTAACTTTAATGATCTATTTTTGGATCTAGATCAGAATAGAAAAGTTATTGTTCTAATGAATCTAATTGGATATTCAAAAATTTAAAATTTCTGACAGTTATATGTTCCCATTCTTAGTAAAACTAATTTGAATAGGTTAACTTAGAATTATCTAACTTGCAACCAAAAAAGCTCACATGAGAAAATAACTTTTTTGATCAAGCTTCTTTCCCAAAGATATTCACATGACTGTTTCAGTTACAAAAATAAATAAATTGAGAAACTAATAAAAACATCAAATATGCATAGACTCATAAAATGTAAAGGTAAAAGTCACATCTTTATCTTCAATCAATTTCACTAGCTGGGTGCAACTGATTGAAGAGACTGGAGACACATATCCTTTCTTCTTTGTTCCAATCATTGCTTAAGGATCTGATATAAAATCCAAATTCTAACATAAATTTGTTGGTACAGTGAAGAAAAATATCAAACTTATTATGATTTTTCCAAAATTTTGAATATCTCTATTCGTATGTTCATATTTTTTTTTCAAAAAAAAGACTATTTTATATTTTTGATGTTTCTACAAGTTGCAGATGCAAATGTGAATAATTTATTTAGGACGTCTTTACTGTATACACATTTATGATTCCCTATATGATCGAAACATTCTTTAAACTTAACTATTTACTCGGCACGAATCTCATACATATCGGAGGCTTCACTCCAGCCAAAGCAAGAATCGACGAAGGCAAAATCCAAAGACCATCTCCACATATCAAACCGGAAGCAACCGCCGGTACCATTAAACCGGCATTAACTCGATCCCTCATATTCCACACAAACATTATCAAACTCCCAACACACATATCTACAGCAAAGTACCCTCCGACAAGAAACGGCACCGCCATAGCCATCGGCAGTGGGACCCACTTCCCAACCTTCTCCGGCGACAGATCCCTAACGACGTTCGCCGCCACCGCGAAAGCGAAAAACCCATAGCAAAGCTGTAGACAATGCTGAGGCAAAGCCGAGAAACCTTCAACTCCAAGAATCGCCATGTTTCTATAAACCAAAGCGTAAGGAGCTTTGTACTCTCCCTCAGGGTTTCCGACATCGAAGGCCTTGTAATACAGAAAGAAAGAGAGAGGAGCCACGACGCAACCTATCCCCGTCCCGATTGCTTGGCTCACAAGCATCGACCGCGGTGACGTAAGAGTCAAGTGTCCTGTCTTGAAGTCGTGCATTAGGTCGGAAGATATCGAGACGATTGATTTTATTAACCCGCATCCGGCAAGTCCCGCGACCACACCGTTTTGTTTCCCGGACATAGCGGCTAAGATGAACAGAGCGACTTTACCATAGTTGTAAGCCATGTTCATGTCTGTAAGTCCTGCTCCGTAGGCGTTACTGAAACCTAGCGATGGAGCTATCATGTAAGCTACCACAATGAAGTACCATTTGAGCTCGGGGAACATCATAGGGATGGCGATGATGGCGACAACTGAGAAAGCTGTGTATCCAGCTGCTGCAACCCATAGAGGAATGCTGTCTCTTACAAAGTTCTCATCTCTTTTAAGATCTGTAATAGATTGTTTATCTTTCTCCGAATCTGCAAAAATAATCAGATATAAGAACCTTAATTATATTGCAAGGCCGAATCAGGGCACAACCGGATGAAACATTAATCTTAGTCCCCAAATTTTTTTGAAGTTATTTACATATATATAAACCATCAAATTACGAATTCAAAAAAAAATCTTAAGTAAATGTCTAGAGCCTCTGAAATCTCATATCCAGCCTATGACATATTGTAACAAAGTTTAATATTTTTCGGTATATATATACTTACTAGATTTCCCAGAGTGACGATTCTTTAACTTGGAGTATATGTTTCTTGCTGTGAACACAAGAATCTTGATGAATTGGTAAAGCCCGTCTCCGAGGATCAATGAGATAGATACAAACACCTGTTGAATTATGAAGGGAATATGAATAAAATTGTAAGAGAGAGTGAGTTTGTTGTAGATTAGTAGTGTTGTTGTTGGAACCTTGTAACCACTGAGACTCCTCATGCTGCTTTGAGGAATAGTAGATGGGTACCAGTCTCCACTAAGACCTTTAATGAGAGGCCACATGATTCCCCAAGACAGAACCGCGCCGAAAAGCAAAGATAAGTTGACAATGTGGGAACAGATCATTCCTGCTCCAATGTATGTCATGCTAAAGTCGAAGTAGAATCTGTGAAGAGTTTTCAAGATCATCAAGATTCTTGTTTGATCAGTTGAGATATGTTAGGGTACATTGATCTAAGGATAAAAAACTCACGAGTTTTTCCAAGCTTGTAATCCAAAAGTTGGAAACTGAATGAATCCGCAATCTGTACCATCGGTTCCAGTGAAGAACCACTGAAAGAAAGCCCATATAAAGCTAAACGAGAAGTACTTCACAAACTCAAACACTTGTTTCCTGCATAGAAACAGATCAGACAAATAGAATTTATTCAGATCAGACCCTTGAGAAGCAGCAAGAGAATACGAAAAATAAGGTTCATACTTGGCCATTTTATTGCCTTTAGAAGTGTGGAAACCGTTGATTAGAACCGCGGTAGCTGTTCCACTCGGATATGTCAGCTTGTAGTCTATGATCATGATCTAGTTAACAAAACAAAAGTTTAATGAAAAGTTACAATAGAGAAAACTGGTTAAAAAGGAGATCATGTGACAAGTTAGACTAAGACAGGTCCTGAAATTTATGGGGCTTGAAACAATTGGGGAATTAAAGCTATAATCAACAAACATATGTTTCTAATTAATTTGGGGACCGAATGATCTACATATACTAACCACTAAACTTTTGGAGACGTTTCATCCCGAGTATACCGGTTTTGGGCCAGACCGAACCAAACCAAGCAGGGTTTAATTGTCCAAATTCAGCCTATATTAACCCTGGACAGACCGCAAACTTTTGGTTTACCACAACATCTATAATTACAAAGTGTTCTAAAAATCGATCTACAGTTAAATCGGGTATGAGTGATGATTTTTTCAAACCTATTTTTGAAAAAAATTAGTTTAGATGTTTAAAAAATCGGTTTAGGCGATCGTCTAAACAATTCCTCTATAAAGCGGCCTAGCAATTTTTAGAATATTACAACTAAGTGAAACATGAAGCTAAAGTCTCAACCTTTCTTAGAGGAACCAAAGCCAAAAGACCGACAAAGCAAGTAAAGAACAAGTAACCGGTCATCCAACCGATCCCGGGCTCTTTTGTGCTTCCCGGATTATTCCCTTTAGTGTGAGCTCCTGACTGTTCATAAGTCCTTGTGTTCAAACCAAGAAGGTACGAACCAAACCCACCTGCAAATCACACAAGATCAAGACCCAATGAAACTGATCAAACATCATTAAAAAAACAGTCAAAAGTTCACCAAAATTACCTTCTATTGCAACGCTGTAACAAGCAACAACACATGTTTGCACCACAGTGTTCTCTTGTTTAGTGAACGGTTTAGTCACAATCCCTGCCTTCGTGAGTAGCTTGGTCCAGCTTCTAAGGAACACGAATGCTAAAAGTGCTGCAGAGACGTTTAGGGTCGGGACCAAACCTGTGGTTAGGTTTAGCTTCATCACTATCACACTGTAGATAATACCAATGATCAAGCTTGCAACGATTCCTCTGCAAGTGATTTGACTCTTCCATGGAGGTATTGAGTTGAAATCATCTGGTTCGTTTTGCGTCTCTTCCAAGTCATCTCTCTCCACCTCATTTCTTGTATCTCTCTCCACCATGAAGGAGCTCCTCATGCTTTTTTTTTCAGATTATAAAAAAACAGAGTTTCTTCTTGTTTTATCTGAAAAATAAACAGTTGCTTAGCCATACAATAAGGTAAAGCTAGAGATTATTTAGATTTATTGCATAATCTGTAAAGCTAAACTACAGAATCAAATCAAATGAAGCAAATGATCACTTTTTTCATAGAGATCAAATATAAGAAGTATATGACTTCGGATTATACTTGAGAATCTGCCATTAATCTACAACAGTAAGAAGATACATTTTTGATACAAACCCAATATTTTTCTGAAAGTAAATATAACAATCTGTAAGACACCAAACTGGACTTCTCTTCTTGTTGGGGAAGACAAGAATATGTAAGAAGAACGTAACTTCTTTGCCAGACAGGAACACACGAAGACCACACTCTCATTTGCCAAAGAGATAAAGAAAAACAGGACCAAAAACATTAAATGCTTACTCGAGATGAAGACCAAAAAATAGCCAAAAATGGAATTTGATGTTAGGTGTTTGGTCAAAGTTATATAGAAACAGAGATGAAGAAGAGAGCTTACCTTGGTTCTTATGTACCGCACGTTTACATGAGTATACTACACAAGAGAGAAAATGAAAATAAGTGTTTTATGGGTTTATGTAGTACAATAATCATTAGGGCATCTCCAACCCACCCCCTCATTTTTTATGGGGTCCACCCTTAAAATAAGGGAATAAGGGGTAGTTTTCCAATGGTGTCCCTTCAAATATTTTTTCTTATTTTACAGTTTAGTCCTCAATTTTATTAATAATTAATTATAATCATTAAACTTTAATAATTAAATAATAAACACATACTAATATGTGATATTGACAAAACTAGTAAACACATTTAGTAATAACACCAAATTATTTATAAAAAAAATATAAAATTACATATAATAATAAAACACATACAATTTTAAATTACAAAATACATTTAACATACAAAACTAATCAATCTGATTATTTCCGTAATGGTTTCATATATGCTCAATCAATGCATTTTTAAGTGATAAATGAGCTTCTTTATTTTTAATTAACATATTATTATTATTTAAGTGAATTTTATGAGATTATATTATAATATTTAAGTGTTAGTATAATTATAATATTAAAATGCAGTATGAAAAATAATAAGTATATAATCATTAAACAGACGTAAATAGAAGGACTAAAGTGAAAAGTAAATAGTGTTTTAAAGGGGTGAACAGTGCACCCTCAAATTTGAGGGGGTACTGTTCAGCCTCTTAAAATTTGAGGGGATAAGAGGCCGTTGGAGTGGAAAACCCTTCAAAAAATGAGGGGATAAGGGCCCGTTGGAGATGCCCTTAAGGGATTAAACTTTTCAAAAGTGACTCATTAAAAACAAAAGAAGATATTATTTTTTTTGGAACAAAAAACAAAAGAAGAGTTATGGATATTTATTACAGTATTAATCATACTGCATATCCATACAACCTTGACATATGTCATTTAGAAATATAAACGTTACATACTAAAAATCAAATATTAAAAGTTTCAAATGCAGGACTTTTTAACAATATTATGTGGTGTTGTGTGTGAAGAGGAAAAATTCATTAATCTCACTTAAAGAGTCCCTTCATTTCATAAAGATGCAACTTTTAGAAAAAATTATGTTTCAAAAGATATACTTTGTATTTTCAATACATGTTTTATCAAATAATAGTGATTAAATGTAAATTTTTAAAATATTAACTGTGCTTATTAAATTTTATTGGTTCAAAACTATGAGAAGAAAGAATCATAAGAAGTTATGCATTTATAACTAAAATTTAATATGTTTTATTAACATGTGTGAAAATTATAAAACATACAACATTTTGAAATAAAGGGAGTGTCACTTATAATGATTTAAAATAACTTAGATGTACAAAATTAATATTATTGTACTTTTAAAGATATATTTTAAATTTTACTCTCTATGTTTCATTAAGGTATATATTTTAGACTTTTCACACATAATAATAAAACATATTAAATTTTGATTATAAATGCATTATTTTCTGTGTTTAATTAATTTCATTTATTAAAATTTTAGCCAATAAATTTTCAATAAATGAAATTAATTTTTTTTTTGAAGTTTACAGTTTTTCATTATTACTCAATAAAAAGTGTATTAAAATATAAAAATGTATCTTTTAGAAACAATTTTTTGAAAAATATGAATCTTTTTGTAAAAAGAGTATTAAATATCATGATACATGTATGATTCCCCAAAAGAGTTTTTTTTTTCTCAAATTAAAACAGATTACAATGTATAAATACAATTTATACTTATTATACTAATATGCTTTTTAATATTTTACAATTATATAAAATGTAAATATTGTTATTTTATATTTAACAATTCTTACATTTGATATTTCACCAGTTATAAGTATTCCGAAAACGCAATAACTTTTAACCGATGTACCAATCATTCAAGTCTCTTAATAATGCTTAAAATCGCAAACGTATGCATCCGCAAACGCAGCCTCAACCTCTTTGGTTACACTAGTCAGGTCATTAGAGCATCTTAAACATCTCTTTATCCCTTTTTTTATTTAAAGAATTTTGCATTCCAACGGCTCTTCATTTCTTTATTTTTAAAGTGGTGAATTGTACATCTTAAATATAAAAAGTCACTATTCAAACATTTTAAAAACTATTCACTTTTCACGTTAGTCCCTACAATTATATATGTCTTATAATTGCATGATAAATTTTTATATATCACATTTTATTACTTATCGTTATAGTTTTTTTTAAAACTATTTCAATTAAAATTTCATTATTATATTTTATACTATTTATAGTTATATTTGATTACATATTATTAACTTTTTTAAAAAAATACTTTATTTTAATATTTATCAAATAGTATGTTTTATTAGTTTTTGAAATTTAATAATTATAATTAATTATTATATTATATATGACTAAAGTGTGATATATTAAACATTTAAAGAAAATATATAAAATGTCATAGTTGGAGAACCACCCCTTTATTTTTTTTATTTTAAGTGGATATGTCTTTCAAAATGAAGTTCCTTAGTGGAGCTGTTCTTGCATAATATGATCCCAGACTTTTGACGAATAATGGTCTAATATCTAATCTTTTTCAAATAGATGTTTAAGTTTAACTCGATTACTTAACATTTGATCCAAAAAAAAAGTTTAATTCGATGAACCTGGTGGTTTCATGTGAACCTGAAAGGCTGTGATGGTTTTTATTCTTTATTTGACTGATAAACTGAGTTTATTTGAGTAAACCAAGATGGCGGTTTATGTCGCTGTGTTTTATAAACACGATGATGACATGTATTCACACGTAAACAAACAACAATTATACCATAACTTTTTTTTTTGTCAACTAACATTTTCTTTTGATGAAAAGGAACAAAAACTTTATTTTGTTGACACATGAGTAAACACTAACGCTCAAATTAATTTACATGTCAATATTCTTTATGTTTCATATATAGTGTCACCAAAATTTTCTTTTAAAATCATCTAAAACTTTATTAACTTCTATTCACACATAATTTTTTTTTTGTCTATACAAAAAGCCTAAACAGGATTTTTATTTAAAATTCTGAACTGAAAATATAAACGACATTTTCTGTGAAAAGAAAAGATAAAATTCGAAATGACATTTTCTATATAATAGAGGGAGTAACATATTCTATTTGGAATCTTGAAACTAGTCAAGCAAGAAACTGGTATATGTCAACTATATACCATGTGTTCAAACATAGCAACCCCAAAAGAAAATGGCAAGTTGAACAAATATACAAGTTTTTGGTTCTTTCGACTACACGTCAAATTCACAAATAGAACTGAACATATTTGGACGTCTCTAAAAATAAAATAAAAGCAATACTTGTTTTGGATTGAAATTTATAACCTCGTTCTCGTCGTATCGTTTTTAAATTTAATACACCAGTTGACAGAGTTGGACGATTAATGTAACAGCTATCGGTTACATTTACTGCATGTAAAGTTGACTAGAGTTTTGTAGTAAATGCACACCAAAACAAATATTTGTTTAAATTATTTAATCTTAAATAATGGCATTGAAATTATTTATTAAATAAATTAGGAAGTAGTGATAATTAGAATAATTCTTTCACCAGTTAGTAGCACTAGGTAGTTATGAAATGAATTTGTATGAAATTTAATATTAGATAATATTATGTGGTTGTCAATGATTTCGCGGATAAAGATATTATATGAAAAACATATATTATATATGCAATAATATTCAAAAGTTAGAAATATTAGGTAAATTAATTTTTAGCTCTAATTGATTTGAAAATAAAAATCTCAGTACTATATTGTTAGAAGTGTTATGAGATTTAATAATAATTCAATAATATTAATTTAAGTTGTTAAGATTTTTTTACATAGTTTTGATTAAATGATTAATCTATTACAATATTTTTAGTGTTCTCCAATGTTTTGTTCAGTTTTACAGTCAATGTATCCCTCTTTAATTGATTTTTATTTATTTTAGCCTTGTTTAAACTATCTGTCTAATTATTATTATAATATTAATAGTCTCCAATCCGTCTCATAGTTCTTCTTTAAAATATTATTATTTTTTTTGTATTTTCTCTTTCATGAAATATGAATTCCACTATGAATTTTTTTTCTCTTTTGATCTTTCAAATTGTATATTTAATTGTTGTGCATCTATTGGACATCCTTTTATAATATGCATATAATGGGTAAACATAAAACGTGTTGAGGTTTAAGTCAATTATTTAGCTGAATATATATTTTATTGTAATAGTTATTGTTATAAATATATTTAAGTTGCTCTATAATTTTGTATGTATATTCTATTTTTTTCTAATATAATTTACCAAAAATATAATTATAATTACATTAAATTATCGATCTTTGATGTGTTGAAGAAAGTGTGTCGACGCCGAACTCGGAAATCGCTTCTTCATTTTTACTTGTTTTTACTTTTTAAATTTTTTTAAAAACCAATTAAATTAATATTATAATTCTATTTTAAGAAATTAATATTATAATTCTATTTTAATTAGTATAGTTATTTCTTTTATAAAAATTATTTTAATTATAACTTTAAAGTTAAATAGAAAAGATTAAACTGAGTTTTTATTATTATTTGTACTAAGGGGACACATATTTGCAAAATCATTCTTAGGGGATAATAGTATATTTTCTTTTTTGGAAAATTTTCCAAATAAAATTAGAAATTTCAGATTTGTTTATTTTTGAAAATTTCGTAAATTTATTAATATTTTGAATAAAATTAAAATCAACATAATTTAAGTATTAAATGAACATAGTTTTAAGAGTTAGCGTACTAAAAAATATAATTAATTGAGATATAGAAAAAGTTTGAATATTAAAAATTAATGAAAGTTAGTTAGTATATTTTTATGATTTTATTCCTTAAGTAAATTAAATACCAAATCCCCACATCTTTTAGATGTACAGAAGATCATCATAATGACTTGATGGGAAACATCAAATCACTGCTTTCCCTGGTTAAAAAAGACAACAGAGAACTTCTTAATTTCTTTGTAAGTTGGCGGATACGGAAGATGAGAAATAGTATCATTTTCGATCAAAAAAGGCATCACATCATCAAAGTAATTCATGATGCTATAAGAGAATACAATCAATGGAAAGAAGCAAATGATCAAACTCTCCGGAATAATGATCAATTGGAAAGTTATAGAGAAAGAAATATGGAGATACAAAATATATTGCCTCAGGAATCACTTTACTATTGTCATGTTGATGCTTCATGAAAGAATCACAAAGAGCCTGTAGGTATTGGGTAGTCCTTACATAGTAGAGAAGTCACCCACAGAATACATGGATCTGCATCAATCAGTGCAACAAATTCTTCTCTAGAAGCGGAAGCACAAGCAATGCTCATGGCTGTCCAACAAATGAGAACACTGACATATCAAAAAGTTGTTTTTATGAGCGACAGTAAGCTGCTAATTGATGAGTTGAACCAGTCTATGACTGGATCAAACATCTATGGTGTCCGTAACACAAAGTGCACCTCTATGATACATGACATAAACACATGTCAAAGGAAAATGACTTTAAGTTTTATTATGTACCTAGATCTGTATTATCTACAGTATATGAACTAGCAAGAATAGCTAGAATAAATAAGAAAAATTATGTAATCTCTTGGTTCTATTAATAAAAACAGTTGACAAAGAAAGAAAATACCAAAAGGGTTTTGACGGGAGCTGTTCGATTTCACTTCAGCTAAGGGCTTTTGTTGTTCTTTGCATATAACAAATGGCTGCTTTACAATTATGTTCATCAGGTCGTACTGTTGTTACATCTGGGCTTTACTGGGTAATAATATAACTGGGCTTTCTGACCCAACTTGAGATAAACGCTTCTTCTTCTTCTTTTTTTTTTTTTTTGTTCGTTTTGTTCCGTGACTGTATTGATTGTCTTCAACCCCCAAACAACTGTCAGAATCTTCGTCCGTTTGATCGATTCTTCTCTCTCGCCATTGTCAGAAGGTACGTAGTTCTTCAGCTTTCACCTCGAATATAACTTCGTGGATCTCGATCAAGTCTCGCTCTCACCATTGTAGCATCACATGTGATTTGATCTTTCCTTTGATTGCTTTCGTACGAATTGAGATTAGGGTTTATCTCTATCCTCCATTGATCTTAACTTAACCCTGACCCCGAAGCTTGACCTGATTTTGTTTCTGTGTGTTGGATTCTTATTCTCCTGAACAGGTTACTGTGATCGGGATCGAATCTTCTGAATCATGGTTAGTGCTCGTGATACCCTTCTCTCGCTGCCTTTGTAAAATCAACTCAAGTTTAGCACTTTTTTTTTTTTGGGATTAAATATCACAGAATTATCTTCGTGGAGCTTTCAAGCCTGCTTGTAACATTTCAATAACTTTCACTGATGGCAAAAATCGTAAACAGGTACACACACACTCCCCTCTTTTAAGTTTTATTTACTTTGCTTCTCTTATTGTCATACTTGATCGCTCTCTTTTGCTAGGTTCCGGTTAAGAAAGATAATGGACTAATGGTTATGAACCCACTTTTCCAGAGTCAAGAAACTATTGCTGGCAAGGTAAATTGTCATCATCAGGATGTTTAGTATTCAGAGTTCATAGAATTGGTTTCATCTAGTTTTTGCCTTTAGGTTTATATTGAACCATATCAAGGGAAGAAAGTGGAGCACAATGGTGTTAAAGTTGAGCTTCTTGGCCAAATAGGTCTGCAATTGTTCTGTCACTTATCTCGGTTCTGTTATTTGTTTCTAACTTAGTCTGTATTGACGACATTCATATTGTTTTTGACAGAAATGTACTTTGACAGAGGAAACTTCTATGACTTCACTTCTCTGGGTGAGTGGGTTCTGTCTGTTATTATGCTCACTAGTCTCTTAACTCCTAGTAGCCCACTCTTAGCTGATCGGCCCTACTATCTTTGTTGTTTGAATCAGTTCGTGAGCTTGATGTACCTGGAGAAATATATGAAAAGAAGGCATACCCTTTTGAATTTTCGACCGTTGAGATGCCATATGAGACATACAGTGGCGTGAATGTGCGGCTAAGGTTATATATATCATATTCGTATTTGACATCATATTTTACACGTACATCATTTTGGTTTTGTTTTTCAGGTATGTCCTCAAAGTAACAGTCACACGGGGCTATGCTGGAAGCATCGTGGAGTATCAGGACTTTGTGGTATGTTTCTTCAATTTCTCTGCTATGCCTTTGTGACATATGGTATTTTTAAGATAAAACTTATAGCTTTTTCTTTCTTCTTATGATTTTGAAACAGGTACGCAACTATTCCCCACTACCTCCAATCAATAACAGCATCAAGGTGAGTTCAAACTCTCTCAGTTTCGTGCTTCTTTATCTCTCTTGCTTTTGATACTGAATCCATTTTCTCTTAAAGCCTGTGTTACCTTCCAAGTTACATGACCTCTGCTCTTATTCTTCTCACATTCCTATTAGCATTAGATATCCTTAATTCCTTTGGACCCTGTCTCGTTGTTCAGATGGAAGTTGGAATCGAGGACTGCTTGCATATCGAGTTTGAGTACAATAAAAGCAAGTAAGAAGAGAAATCTCATTTTCATTTATTTCAAGCTCTAATGATAAGGATAAACTTAGAAACAAATAAGCTAATTCCCTTTTGATATGGGTGCAGGTATCACCTGAAAGATGTTATCCTGGGGAAAGTATACTTTCTTCTGGTGAGAATCAAGATAAAGAATATGGATCTTGAGATCAGACGGAGAGAATCAACGGGAGCAGGAGCTAATACTCACGTCGAGACAGAAACATTAGCCAAATTTGAGTTAATGGATGGTGCTCCGGTTAGAGGTATGTCCCCAAATAATTTCATCACATGTTCTCAAACTCACTCAGACCATTTGCTAGGTTGGTAAGTGCTGAGCCATTTGTGCAGGCGAATCAATACCTGTAAGACTGTTCTTAACACCATACGATCTGACTCCAACGCATAAGAACATAAACAACAAATTCAGTGTCAAATATTATCTTAATCTTGTCCTGGTTGACGAAGAGGATCGCCGTTACTTCAAGCAGCAAGAAATCACGTTGTACAGGCTCAAGGAGGAGACATCTTGATGTTTTCAAAAGAGTTTCAGAACTTTGTAAAGTCTTTTTCTTAAGACTTTTTTTCTCTGTATGCAATTGGTTGGGGACTTGGTGGAGTCATGTAAGTTTGTTCATTGACCCATAATGTTGTTTGGTTTGTTTGGATTCAGGTAAGAAAACAAGCAACCATTTTCAATCTATCATCACATGTAAGCAATTATTTATAAAAAACAATAAAATAAACACATTACTAACACTGTAATGGAAAATGTATTAAAAGTAGTACAGTACATAACCAAATTAAACTGAAGCACAAACCATTAGTCTAGAAAACAGGACAACCATGAACAACCACACCTTTAGCAGTTGGGCATTTAGCAACAGGACAACCTTCACCAGAGTTTCCCCACCAATCAACCATAATGTCACTACGCTGCAACGCAAGAAACAAAAGCACAGACATAAACCCAGTTCCTGCATCCATCCCTCCAGACAGAACATAGTTGTATCTCTGCCACCATTCTCTTCTGTACTTAAACAGAAAGTGTCCAAACACAAACGCCATAACTAACCAGCTTGTGAAGTTAACCGCAGTTGCAGGTGGCATGATAGCCGTGGCTCCAATCAAAACAGGCACGTGAATGCTTGAGATCCATTTCTTGTTTGGGAAGATTCTAGTGGCTAGGTAGACCAATGCTGGAGCTATTGCACCTCCTAGGAAGAACCAGTTTATGTTTGAATACTCTCCAAGATCACCAAACATTCTTCTTGGTCCTACAAGCCCCCATATTACTGATGCGTCGAAGAAGACTCTATCCGTTGGGCATGTCCATTGACTTTCTGGTGGAAGGAGAGATGTGTCACAGAGGTTTGGGATCTCGGCCATTAGCCACCATGCTGTCAATGCGTAGACGAACACTGCTACTAAAGTCCCCACAACCTGTTAAAACATTAGCAAGATGTTATGTTGTTTAGAGATTAATGATACATTAGCTACAAGAACCCAATCCATGTATGGTCCGGTTTTTAAATAATAAAGGCTAGCTCGGCCGCATAGGGCTAAACCCACCAGGATTGTTTATGGCAACAGTTCTAGTAAGAATGTCGACATTGTATGTGGGAAATATTAAGACTAACCTGTGCCATAAACATGGTTCTTGGTGGGATCTTCATGTATGTACCAAGCTTCAAATCAGCAAGGAAAGTCAAAGACTGGGACATGCTGATGTACCCATAAGTCTTGAAGCATATGTTAGCAACGGGTCTCTCTGGATATGCATACCCAATGATGTATTCCGTGATAATATTCAAACCTGGAGCCTACAACAAAAGCAAAATATCCGGTTTAATCATCATAACCGGTTATTAAATGTATGTGATTGTCTCTTCTAATTACCTGGTTAGTAGTGGCCATGATCACACCAACGAGAGGAGTGAAGAATATAGCTATTAAACAAGCCAAGAAAGCTCCCCACCAGGGAAGCTGAATCTGTGCCTTATAGTAAACACACATGAAGACAATAACAGCAAGATTCACCGCGAAAATCGATAGAAACCACCATAGAGGAACCTCCTTGTAATTCCTTTTCATGATCTTTGTATGTATATCCATTTTCTTGTCCTTACGTAGAGCTCCTCTGGTTTGGTTCCAAAGATCTTTACCGTTGTAAAGCAAGACATGGACAACACTAGCAGTTAAGGTAGCAAAGCCTAACCCATAAGTAACAGCAAAGAAAGTGCTCATGTGGACTGGTCCAGTCTCCGCGTAAGCGTTGTGGTCAAGGCGAAACTCATCATTGATGATGCTCCTCACGTTGTATTCTTCACCGTTGGATACAAAGAGTTTACCTGAGAAGATTGGGAAGGTCTTGGCGTCGAAGAAGTCTAGATAGTAGCATAGAGGTGTGATTACGTACATCACAAGAAAGTATCCGACCGCTATGTTTGCTGTTGCAAAGAATGGACTAGCGAGTGGACTTCCAAGGTAAGAAGCGATGGTCGACCAGTCTAGACCAAAGGAACCGATACCGAGACCAGCTGACCCTGAACCGAGCTGGTTTACCAAAATTGATTTTGGGCTAATCCAACATAACCAAGAGACGGTGGTCATGAGAGTAAAGAGATAGCCTGGGAGAAGATAGTAGGAGAAGCTGGTGATAAGTGTGATAACAAAGAACTGGTTTCTAGTAACTCCCCATTTTGATCTCTTCTCCTTCTCATGCAAGGCTCTGTGTATGATCAAAGTCACAGATTCTTTATATTATGATGCTTATATATAAGAGATAGCGTGATTTACAAGGAATCGTTATGGTTACCTGAAGAGAGAGACTTGAACGAGGTTGCTTGGCCACCACATCTCACCTGGTTCAACTAAATGTTTCCTATACAAACCAGCCCAACCAAATCCCAATACCTTGCAACCCAAGAAACGTATAAAAATCTCTTTTAATTTTGTCACAAACCATTATAACTCTTTAATATTTTTTTACCTGAGTTGTGATCATGACGAGTAAAGCAGGAAAGAAATCAAGCCGTCTCTTGTAATAAAGCTTAACAGCACTAAGAATATGACTAGCGTAAACAGCTCCAGAGCCTGAGTTTGCGAACATGGTTATGAGAACATGTTCTTTGGTACTAAACGGACCAGGATTCATAGTGAAAGACCACCGTGTCCCTTCGAAGAACCTCCTTGTTGGAAGAACCCTAGCCATGAGATGACCAATGGGAACAACAGCAATCTGTGCCGACACAGATGAGATGGTCAAAGGATTGGTTCTGTACCAAAAGAACTGGTTCAGAAATGACAAGAGGACACAAGCGGTTATGCCCAAAACCCACATCCTGAATGTAACCGTCGGTGCAGTTGGATCGTCGGTTTTAGGCACCGTTAGTTCCACTTGTGGAACTATACTTACCTCATCGTCGCCCTGAGGATCATAGTTTGATTCAGAATCAGATCTCATCTCTATGATGTCTCTCATTGGTCTTCAAGAACAGAAAAGTAGCATGCATAAGATAAGATAAAGGGTATGTTATGTGTTTATTGAGTTTCTCTTTTGAATATGCAAATACACACACAGACACATTCATGAATATCATATATACATATATAGAAGAGATACAGATAAAGAAGCATACTCACAGACAGCTCATAGACAGAAGAGCTGTCTTCCTCGGATTGTGTTTGATTTGAAATCCTGTTTGAAATTAAAGTTTTGCGTTAATTTGGTATTATATCTTTAGTGATATTTCCATTAAAGGAAATATGACTCGGAATTAGGATTACATTCCAATTTGGCCTTTGATTAACATTGACTGTAACATAAAATAGTAAGGAAATATATTCTGAATTTCCTGAGGAAAAATGTTTAGTTTTGGCTAAGAAATATTAAATTATATGTTTCATATGTGTCAAATTATTAAATAATGCAAAGATAGACGTAAAAGCTAGTTTTAGTTCGAAAATTTGAGATGATCCCTAATTTGATTTACATGTAGTTTTCATCCATTCTTAAATATTTGATATTTGATTCTTTACTTATGGAATTAAATATTTGATCCTCTGTAAGAGAATCTTTAATATTTGGTTCAATGAAAAGTTTTGTTTTGGTTCAATGAAAAGTTTTGTTTTGGTTCAATGACTCTTAACGATGAGTACATGTTTATAGGAGATGAGGTCTTAGATGAATGTGAGAGCCTGAGTGACTGAGTCATGCCGATGCATTGGGCAGGATGGCTTCTTACTCTTGTCCTCATTATAGGTTATTGAGAAAATAAATGCACAAACTATTTCAACGTACTAAAACATTTCATACACTAATGAATAATTAAAACTATACATATTTTAAATAGATTTAACATGCTTTAAGCTTTGAACTTACACGGTGACACTCAACAGTAAAATTTACAGATAACATGCTCAGGTGGATTGATTTATATATAAAAAGAAAATATTACATTAAATAGTATACTCATAGATGAATAATATTTGAGTTACAAAAGAATAGTGACAGAAACAAAAAATTCATTTAAGTAAGGTTGTTTTAACAGTTTCTTTCAGAGAAATGTAGGAATTTATTTTGAAGTTTATTTTTGTCAAAAGATGATTACATGACTCAGAAGGGTAGGATAATTTATAAAACCCCAATTGTGTGTTCCTCTATATGTAGTCTGTGGTAGGTACCCGATTAGTGGTGGCGATGATAACAACATAAGAGGAGTGAAGAAGACGGCAGTGGCATAAGCTAACAAAATTCCCACCAAGGTAGTTGCACGGTTGCACTGTAGTACACAGAGATGAAGGCGATGAGCGCTATGTTGAGTACGAGGGTCACCAAAACCACCACGTGGGAACTTCTCTATAAATTTTTTCCCATGATTCTCGTGTGTATATCCATTTTCTTGTTCCTCTTGAAAGCTCATCTTGTTTGCTTCCATAAGTACCTAAAAATTAAAAGTGAGTTATAAAGAGATGAGTTAGAAACTATTACTAAAAGACTGGTCCCTGGTCTATGGAAACTGCTTCGTTGAAGAGTAAAACATGGACAATAGTTGTGGACAAAAAGAAATTTCGGCTTTACTAGAAAACTTAAAACCGGACTAGTAGTTGGGCACTATCTTCTTTATAAGATTAACTGAGCCTCATGTTCTAAAACTCAACCGAGTCACCGATTTTGGATTTGTGAGAAGCCGACCCATAGGGGTGGGCATTTTACCTGATACCCGAACCCGTATCCGAATCCGATCCAAAAAATTGAATCGAAATCCGAACTGAAATAGCAAAATACCCGAACAGATATTGATTTATGAGAGATTAGATATCTAAACCCGAACGGATAATATTCGAACCCGAACGGATAATATTCGAACCCGAACGGATAATATTCGAAAATAACCGAACATAAGTATACTTCACCATATATTTCTAGTTTACATCTCTTATTTTATTTAAAATAGTTATATTGATGTTACACAAACTTTAAGATCATCAATATACATATAATTATGGACAAAATAATATGATGCTCACTTAAAATGTATGTCAAGCTTTTTGTTTCATGTATTAACATAAGTTACATTCAAATTTTAAAAACAATCATATCAATGTCTTTGTTGTAAACCAGTTAGTATGGATGCAATAACCATCATGGAAATGGAGTCACATGGAAATGAAGATAAGGACAAGAGATCATAGCCAAGTATGGATAAGCATGGCGAGATTGGATAAGGACCAACATGAAGAGATAAACCTAATCCTAAAGGGTTTATACTTATCTATTCCTTAACTTATGGGGAATATACTTTGTAATAGTTATCTTATTCCTTGTTGTAGTTATCTCTAAGTCCCTATATATATAAAGGGCACATTGTATTCGAGACACACATTCACAAATCAATAAGAAAGACAAGTTCCCCCATATATTCTTAACACGTTATCAGCACGATCGTTCTACAAGCCCTAAGCTAAATTCCGATCTGCATACTCAAGCTAAGAGACCCAAATTCGTGATACAAGCTTCCTGCAACAGATCCATAGCTCCTGCAATCAACAATCATCGGATACCTATCTCTCTCTAAAAATCCAGCCGCAACCTAAACCCTAAAGGTAAGCCGGCATATACATGACTACCCGATACGGCCGATACAGCCAGGTAAGTTCCCATGGAACTATAGCACCATCCGCCCAAACTAATACATGCAGGTAAGTCCTTGTTGGACACAAAGAAACTTCCGATCAAGCTTGCACACACAGCCACCCGATACACCATGGTTCATCCCAATCTATCCGACCAAGCTCAAGCACTGCGATTTCAACCATGAGCAGATCCGACACCAAAGGCCACCAAAATCAATCAGATCCCTGCAGCAAGCAAACATGCACGTGATCAGATCTAATAAGGTTCAATCCTTCCAATCTCGGTGGTCCATAAAATCTATTGAAGGTTAAAAGGTAACTCTAAACCCTAGCTTTACATAAATCAGATTAGACAATTGCTAAGTTGCTGGATAGGATAGAGAACTTCATCCTGATCATCTAGGATTAGAAATTCGTTGATTGATTGAATGTTTGGCTGATTGTTTAGATTCAAAACAAATAGAAACCGGGTGCTAGGTTGCTAATCTATACACGATAAACCCTAGTCTAAACTCGCTAAATCCTAATGGCCATAACCGGCCACTAAGCATAAAAACAACCTAATTAGGTTTGCTAGAATGAAAAATATGCTTGCTTGTTTGATCAACGATTGTTTGAATGCATAAAATATAGAAACCAAAATCTCTAGATTGATAAACATATACAAGTATGAACCCTAAACCTAATTCGAAATCTAAACCTAATAATAAAACAAATAGATTTCCTAAAACATAACATGATTAGATTTACTAATTACAACGTGATTAGGTTTACTAATCATAACCAAATTAGGATTACCAATTATAATTGGAATAGGTTCATAAAACCAAAATACATACTTGCTTAAAACTGAGGTTATAAAACAAGCATCATAATCGTATTGGCCGCATGGCATACATATAGAAAACGATTTCTAAGTTGTCATGAAAACTATTAAATGAATCCAAAGCACATAATGATCTAATTATATCAACAATCTGGATTTGCTTCCCTAAATATCTAAGGAGACAATTATCTCAAATGGGCACTAGATGCAAAAGATCATATTGAAATCAAAAGGACTCGGTGAATGCATAAACTAAAGATAATAATGCAACCGAGAAGGATAGATACAGAGCTATCCTAATTATATGCCATCATCTTATGAAGAGTCTAAAAGACCAATAGAGAATTCACTTGACCTTTGGACAAAATTAAAATAAGATCACCAGAGAAATATGATCTTACCAAAGGCAACATATGATTGGAGAAATCTCATAATTCAGGATTATAAGTCCGTGGATGAACATAACTCGGCCCCATTTAAAATAATCTCGAAATTAAAGTTGTGTGGTGAAAAGATAACAAATAAAGAGATGTTAGAAATGACATCCTCGACCTTCCACGCTAGTAAAGTGTTGTTATAACAACAATATCAATAAAAGGGGTTTAAGACATATGCTAAATCATGTCTGCTGCTCGCTGAGCAAAATAATGAGTTATTAATAAGAAAAGTGAAACGGGATTACCTAAACATCTCCATGACTTATAAATTTAAAAAGTCAAGTACCCTGAAACCCCTATGGTCTATAAAGATGATGAAAAAGATTTCAATCATGAGAATGATGATCTATTAAAATATGAAACATCAGATTGTTTGAAAGGATCCAGTTGAGACATCTTAGAATCATTTGGTTGATGGAAAAATGACAACATAAGGATAGTCAATTTACAAAGACCACGAAATGATAAAGGCATTGCCTAAGGGGCACAAATTTATTCACCCAAATGAAAGACCCATTGAGTTATATAAAGAAGTTATAAAGACTTGAAAATGAATGGTTTCCACATTGGACCAATGGGCAAAGGAAACATAAGTTCCTTTCAGATTATAAGAAAATCGTCTAAATGCCTTATAAGAAAGTGGTCAAGACTATACCGATATGCTCTACTGATCTAGACTATGCCAAGGATCAGTATGATAAATGCAAAAGCCATAGTGGCTTCTAAAACCCACGAAATTTATACACTTAATGGCATTGACTGGATTAGCCATCCAAGTCCAAACTTGATGCAAAGAAAAATATCGTAAAAGGCACAAAGAGTTATCCCATAAAATCTCACGTTGTGTAACATGTGCACAAGGGAAACTTATTAGGCTCTATTGTCCTATAAAGGCCACGTGATGATGATAGTATGTCCATGAGGGGAAGTGAGGACAAACCGAAATCCATGAACATACTAAAATCATGTGTGATAAAGTCTCATAATGTGGGTTGGCCGAATTCAGGCCATTACTGAATGCACTTGGCCGAATTCTTTGAAAACATAATGGCCACTATCTAGTGCTTAAGGACACATGAATTTACATGTTTAAAGATTAAAATGCATCAGGCCATATAAGTGTGCATAGATATTCTCATCTCAGATTAAGGGTCATAATCTAGACACATACATAAACCTTATCATGATAATTTGAATATACCACCACAAACATATGTGCCATTTAAAACGAAACCTCAGAAGAGAATTGAGGATGAGAATATATGTTGGATGAAAATGCAACTTTCTCCCACGTTTTTATATGTCTTGAGCCAAACACGGGTGATTAAATTAGTGGCCAAGAACACAAATTACAAGAGATAAGTAATCTGATCATCCAACATTAAAAGGAGAAAGTTATAAGCTGGTAAAGAGATAAAGAGAATGAATGAAATAAGAATGGTATTAACCATCATTGTCTTGGCAATATCCTTGGACTAGAAATATAGACGTCCATATGAATATGATCAAATGATATAAAAGCTAGCAGAATTAAAAGCCAGACACATTGACCCTAAAATGAAAAGAAATGAAAATTTATACCAGCTTGCACCAAATGAATTTGTTGTCCTGGAAGACACACAATAAAGTTGCTACTGAGTCTATATAAAAGATAGACCAATATGTTCCATAAGATAAAGGAACCTCGGAAGGAAATGAAATGGTGCATAGAATTGATAAATTCCCGAGGTCATAAAGGAAATCATTCCCAGACATAGAAAATGGTCGGCCACAATATAAGATACCATACAATGGACTTTGGGACGCCAAAATCCATGGTACTTAAGGTGATTTGGGACGCCAAACACCATTATATTAAAGGTCATAAGATTGCAATCAACTATGTCATGACTGGAATACAATGGAACGCAGAAACGGGTATCGATACCAATGATATATAAAACTGCGCATATAAAGTAGCACTTAAAATATAAAGCGAGGATCATGAATCCACGTGAGATTACTCATGAATAATGAATCATAAAGATAAGGTTATAAGGTTCAAAGAAAAACGTGTGGTTTTGAAAGATTTAAAGAACCTATTGAAATGATGGACGTATTGGCCATAGAACGCCATCCGATAAACCAGTGAATGAGTCCTGTGAGAGTAAAGAAATCGTGAGATACGAGATATATTAGAAAGGCCACGTGATCTAAGGTCTATATATCTTTACTTAAAGCATTTAAAGAATGGCTTGATTACACAAGGTTACTCATAGAGACCAAGGAACAGATTATAAAATGATATAAGATATGTGGTGAAGGCTACTACGATTTGAAAATGATAATGTCTGGATATATGTATATGGAAAGATAGAAATGATGATGTAGTAAGCAATATATTAATCACTGGATATAAAGAGAATAATGGTACCACATGAAATGAGAAAAGAAATTCTCAAAGAACGGCTTTGTTCCTTAGCCGTCTATGAACTGATGAAATGCAGCTGCATAAGATATAATATAATATGATCGACCAAATGATAATCAGTGAAAGAGTTCAATAAGAACCATAAAATCAGTTCATGTATTATGGAAATGAAATTCCTTGTGTTTATATGAAACCAACTTAAAGGAAAGTTGATTGGTTTCAAACGATACAAGTTATCAATTGATTATGATTATAAGATCACATACTATATGGTTGGTCCATAATTTAGATGGTCGAAGAGAATGAAAATCCCACTAAAATGACCGTGGTCTAGGGATTGATATAAGGCATGACCAAACATACGGCCATGGTAACAAGTGTGGTCGAGGGATTTATAACCAAACCGATCATACGGTTGTGGTAATAGTTTTATTCAAGGTCTCTATTGACAAATTGATTACAGCCAGGATGGATGAAAATGTTGCCAAAAGTATTAAGGTAAAAGAAAATCAAATGGCTGACCATACGGCCACAAGTATCCATATGGGCCAAGCCCATCCGACCAAGAAAATTATGGTTGATGTACGGCCCATCACATGACCAATGGTCGAGTTATACTTATGAACGACCAAATAGCTATATAAGACCATTATAGTCAAGAAAGAAACTAAATATGGTCGTGGATAAGAAGAGGGTCGTGGTGTATTCATTGAACCACAAGACCCGACCACGAATGCTAAGGTCGTCGGTCATAGGTGCCAAATAGACAACCATTGTTTAAAATGGACGACCAGATCCATATCAAAATATTGGTCACGTCCATGATCCATCAGCATGCTTAATTTTAATAAAGCTGATGATAATGAAAGGTAATGAAAGGTTCTAAGGAACCAAAGGTAAATTTATACTTCGTTATTTATTTACAAGGAACGAAGGTTTAAGTTCACTTTATACTAACCAAACTAACCAACCCAAAGAGGGGTTAAGTGGTTTTGATAATACAGGTTTTTTTTTAGGTTTATATTTGTTCCATATAAGGAAATCACAAACAGGTTATGTACTTGCACATAAAATCTTGTGAAGACCCATGAAGTAGGCAAGGCCGCATGCATCAATCAACCATCCAGAAATATGGCTGCATATGAAGCAAGTGAATGACCTAGTCGATGAGTCTAAGTGTTATGGTCGATAGTGATCCAACCAGTGGAAGAAAAGGTTCGACCATTACCCTTAAAGACGGTGCAACTTACAACTAAAGAAGATGGTACAAGTTCCTGATCTATCATGAGAGATAGCTCAACTTGTAAAGACGATTTGTCAAAGGCAAAGAGGCAAACATATCCGACCACATTGATATGTACGCAACAACAAAGGACTTCAACAAGTAAGAACCAAGTAGATTTGTTCAACCTCTACGTTACGTTCAAGAAGTTATTATACAAGGTAGGATTGAAGAACATCCAGTGAGGTACAAAACAGGGGGAGTAATACGGTTGTACTCTTTTTCCTGTCTATGGCTTCCCTTTTTACCACATTGGGTTTTGGGTTTACCATAGAGAGGTTTTAATGAGGCAACACATCAAAACGTATTATGAACTCTAGATGGTTATAACATCCAAGGGGGAGTGTTGTAAACCAGTTAGTATGGATGCAATAACCATCATGGAAATGGAGTCACATGGAAATGAAGATAAGGACAAGAGATCATAGCCAAGTATGGATAAACATGGCGAGATTGGATAAGGACCAGCATGAAGAGATAAACCTAATCCTAAAGGGTTTATACTTATCTATTCCTTAACTTAGGGGGAATATACTTTGTAATAGTTATCTTATTCCTTGTTGTAGTTATCTCTAAGTCCCTATATATATAAAGGGCACATTGTATTCGAGACACACATTCACAAATCAATAAGAAAGACAAGTTCCCCCATATATTCTTAACAGTCTTTTTATTTTTGAAATGTTATCTCCAAATCAATTAACCATTCAATCTATTAAAACATAAAAACTTTGTCCAGTGAAAATAATATTTTTAAATATAAGAAACTTACAAAAATGAATTTGTTTTTAAATTCTAACTATCCGAACCCGACCCAAAATAACTGAATCCGAACCCGACCCGAACTACAGAAATAACTGAATGGATTCTATAACTTTATATCGAAATACCCAAAAATTCGAAATACCCGACCCGAACCTGAATGCATATTTGAACGCCCACCTCTATCGACCCATATCCGAATGATATCATCTGGGTCAAATTTAAGTGGTTGGATTGGTAATTTTATCAACTTTTATAAAGATAACAGTCATTTCTCTATTTTTTATTTTTAAAATGTTTAAATTAATTCAGAAAAGAAGAATTCATTTTAGAATTCATTTGGTCCATGTGATCCATTCAAGAATTTGATCCTTCCTGCCTTTGTGTATTTCAATCTAGAACTCCATCGTTCCATCCAAAACATCAAACATGGTCAAAAGGTAGTCCACTATTGAATAAACGCTAAGGCGCTTCAACAGATACTGGTCAGTTGTGAATAATTTCACCTGCAACCCCTCGTCAGGCTTCTCAACCTCAGGTTCTTATGCAAATTTTCCAAGAATCGTCAATCGGAAACCCAAAGTAGCTGCTTCTAGAAAAAAAAATCACAATGAGACACACACAAAAATGTACCTTCCACTCTATCCTTCCTAGTTTGCTTTCTCCCACTCGACATCTCCGGTTGCCTTTGATATCACTATCGATTTCATAGTTTTCTTCGTCGTTTTTTACCATGGTTACAACAGTAGAGAAAAAATAATATAACAAAACTTAATAAAAGAAAATAATATGTGGCTTAGAGCTAACATTGAGCAACCCATTGTTTAGAATTTAAAATTCAAAAACTTTCTTCGACCTTTGTATCAACCAACCAAATAAGTTACTTGTTCATTTACAAAAAAAAAAAAATTTCACTTTTAAATTTGGAGAACACAACCAAGCTTCATTGGTCGAGTGGTGCAAGGTAACTCGTAAAGGTCTTAAGGGCCGCGAGTTCGATCCTCCTCCTCAGATTACCATGATGCTTAGCTAGGCAATTGGGTATCTAATTTTCATAGTACCAAATGGGCTGCTTCGCCCCGAGGGGTTAGTCCCTTGGGGGAACTACCAGGCCTAGGCCCAGGAACCCCCCAAATTAAAAAAAAAAAACTAGGAAAACAATGACAATCAACAAAGGGAAACTATCCTAATAGTAAAATGTGTTGGATAATGATATTTACTTGACAAAAAGTGACCTAAAGTTAATCACTCTATAACTATACACCGACACGGTGACACCCAAAGACGTGCCTGTATAAATGCATACATATCGTTTAGCTTCATTCACGAATAGTTATATGCTCCATTGCTACTCTCCATTTGTAATTGTATTATCTGATGGTCAAAGGTAAGGACCGATTCTTAACTTTCGATAAGAACCCCAACCTAAGAAATTTACATTAATCATGTCTTTAAGATGCTCTTTTTTGTAAGCCTAACTCAGTCTAATACAAGAAGCCCAATACGCAAGCCCAGTACATCAACTCAAGTCAAGACAAGAGCTCAATCACCTTCAGTACAAACGAGAGACGTTGGAGAGCTCCACCTCCGTAACAGCTTCTCCCCTTTACAGCTATCACTGCTGACTAGAAAACTTTACATGTGTGACGTTAAGGATCAGATTGTTCTCCTCCTGTATATATACAAGTGTAGTGTTGCACTAATAAAGGGTAAATTTATAGCAAGACCTTAACGTCATTGTGAGTGGTTTGTCTTCTTCATCTTCTCGAGTCGGTACTGGGCTGGGCTGCTTATTAAGCCCATAAACGGAATAGGAATGGGCCAAAGTTTGAGCTGGAGCTGGGCCTCGTCATTTACCTGAAACCAAAGAAAGAAGTCCAAGGAGTTAGAACGACGCAGTTTCGATAACTCAGAAGATCTTCATCTTCTTAAGTCGTCAAGTTGAAGGGCCGTTGAAACAAACGTAACAGAATAGAGAGAGAGAGAGAGAATCTTATCTTGGAGTGATCACATCGGAGAAGGCGGAGAAGCTGATCATCGATCACTCAGATCAAGAATCCGATTGCCGGTGGTGCAATTTCGGAGGTAGCTACTTCACGGTTGCTCCGATGAGAGTAGATTAGTGATTGTATCAAAGTTACCGAGATTCTATACTCATTCTGATAAGCTAGTAAAAGCTTGAGAGTTTTGATCTCTCCCCGGACAGTAGGAAACGAAGTCTGGGTAAACAAATCGTGTGTTGCTTGCATTTTAAGTTTCTTGCTAGATTACACTCAAATCAAACTAAGAACTCATAGCTCTCAAGTAGAAGATCAGATAAACTCAATAGAAAACACTAACAAGTGGTATCAGAGCACTGTTAATGTGCAGGGACTGTTAGATCGCGTGTTACTAAGATCTAAGGTGCAAATCGATTCTAAGGAAGGTGGATCTGTGTGTTAAGTCTGATTGAATAGTGATGGAGTCTGTTACAAGGTTCGAGATGGAGAAGTTTGATGGCAAAGGGGACTTTGGGATGTGGAAGTTTAAAATGCTTATGTAGCTTGAGTTGCAGGGATTAGGAATGATCTTGCAAGCTGAATCACATGAAGAATTATCTCTGAAAGGTGACTCAGATTCGAAGGTGCAAGATGAACCAGATCCTAAAGCAAAGGAAAAGGATACTAGGGCGAGGAACTTGATATGTTCGAGTCTTATGAACATTGTACTTAGGAAGGTCATGAAGGAGCATACTGCAATGGGAGTCTGGAGAGCGTTGGAGGATGATTACCAAACTAAGACACTGCCAAATCAAATTTATCTAAAGCAAAGCTTTGCTAGTTTCAAGATGTCTGAACAAAAGACCATTGAGGAGAACATGGATACATTTTTAAAACTAGTGGATGATTTGGCAAGCCTGAACATCTTGGTATCTGATGAAGATCAAGCTATTCAAGTATTATCGAGTCTACCTCCCCAATATGATTCTCTGGTTCATACACTGAAATATGGAAATGGAAAGGAAACTTTGACTCTAAAGGAAGTCACTACTTCAGCATATTCTAAGGAAGCTGAGTTGAGAGAGAAAGGACTTGCAAGGAGATTAAAGTCTATGGCTGAAGGTCTAATGGTAACCAGGGGAAGAACTGAAAAAGGTTTCAGGGGAACCAGAGTAAAGGCAGGAGTAAGAGAAGGGATTTCAAAGGAAAAAGGAGCTTCAGAGCTCAAACACCAACTAGAACAAGAGAGTGCTGGGTCTGTGGTAAGGAAGGTCACTTCAAGAGAGATTGTCCCGAGAGAAAGGAAGGAAACAAACAGCAAAATGCTAATGTTGCTCACAACCGAGAACCAATGATCTTGACTGCCAGTGTACATGATACACGAGATCAATGGGTTCTAGACTCAGGTTGTACCTTTCACATTACACCCAACAAAGAAGTATTATTCGATCTAGAGGAAGTTGATGGTGGTAAGGTGTTAATGGGGAATAATACCTATAGTGAAGTAAAGGGAATTGGGAAACTGAAGATCCTAAATCCAGACAGAACTGAAGTGATACTTACTGGTGTTCGTTACATGCCTACAATGGGAAGAAAACTAATCTCGTTTGGACAATTAGAAAAGAATGGGTGCAGCTATGAAGGTTCAGGCTTTAATGTTACATTTTCTAAGGAGGGAAAACGTGTAATCACAGGAACCTACAAAGAGGGACTGTATTTCTTAAATGGAAGTGTTCAAAAGGGAGTTGCTGCGGTTGCCAGACCAGAGGTTGATACCACAAAGAGGTGGCATTCAAGACTAGGCCACATGGGACTTAAGTGCATGAATGAATTGGTCAAAGGAGGATATCTTGATGGCAAGGAAGTTCATACACTAGATTTCTGTGAGGAATGCGTTATGGGGAAGTCATAGAAACAAAGTTTTCAAGAAGGGAAACATAACTCCAAGGGAGTGTTAGAATACATTCATTCAGATCTATGGGGATGTCCTAGTGTTGAAGAAAGTCTTGCAGGGAGTAAATACTTTGTTACTTTCATTGATGACTATTCAAGAAAGGTATGGATAAGTTTCCTAAGGTCGAAAGATGAAGCATTTCAGAGCTTCAAAGAATGGAAACAACTTGTTGAAAACCAGACATGCAAAAGGGTGAAGTGCCTGAGAACTAATAATGGATTGGAATTCTGCAACAGGGATTTTGATGAATTGTGTATGGATTCTGGGATTAAACGACGCAAGACTTGTTCCTATACTCCACAACAAAATGGGGTGGCTGAGAGAATGAATAGAACTATTATGAATAAAGTTCGAAGCATGTTAGCTGAGACTGGGTTTGGAAAGCAGTTCTGGGCAGAAACAACGTCTACTGCGGTGTATCTTATTAACCATTCTCCTACGTTATCTTTAGGTTTTAAAATTCCAGAAGAAGTGTGGTCAGGAAGAAGAGTAAGGTTTGATCATCTAAGAAGGTTTGGGTGTGAAGCTTTTGTACACACAATTCAAGATAAGGTCAGTTCAAGAGCGACAAAAGGATATTTTCTGGGATATCCACAGGGAGTTAAAGGATATAGAGCCTGAATTCCTGAGGATGGGAAGTGTACAATCAGTCGAAATGTTGTGTTCCACGAAGATAAGGTGTTTAAAGACTCAATTGCAGCATAATCAAAAAGGAACACGAAAGGCAAGAAAGTATCTTTCAGTTTTGACAACAAGTTTGAAAATTCAGGATCAGGTGGAGAATTGCCTGGAGAGGAAAGTGCGTCTTCAAGTTCAGAGTCGGAAGAATCAGACAGCTCAGAGTCTGAATCAGCAGAACCTACAGAGGGTGAGTCTTCTCAGAGTGACTCTACATCGGGAAGTCTAAATGATTATGTGTTGGCTCGTGACAGGGCAAAAAGAGTTATAAAGAAACCCTCAATGTACGAGGAAGGAGGTGATTATGTTGTGGCATATGCTCTACTGTGTGCTCAAGATGTAGAGATTGAAGAACCTAAGACTGTAACTGAAGCGGTGAGAAGCAAGAACTAGAAGTACTGGAAGCAAGCTATGAAGGAGGAAATTGATTCACTGGCGAAGAACAATACATGGCTAGTGGTTGACAAACCAGGAAATAAAAAGATCGTTGGATGCAAGTGGATTTTTAAATACAAAGAAGGTATCTCTGGAGTAGAGCAACCAAGGTTTAAGGCACAATTAGTTGCTAAAGGGTTCACTCAGATTGAGGGTATTGACTACAACGAAATCTTTTCACCAGTGGTTAAACATATTTCTATTCGTCTTTTGCTATCAGTGGTGGTGAATTTTGAGATGGAACTGGAGCAGTTGGATGTGAAAACAGCTTTCTTACATGAAACTCTAGATGAGGAAATCTACATGAATCAACCTGAAGGTTTTATTGATGAAGGATATGAGAAAAAGGTGTGTTTACTAAAGAAATCTTTGTATGGTCTGAAACAGTTGCCACATCAATGGAACCAGAGGTTTGATGAGTTTATGAAAGGACAGAGTTTCAGTCGGAGCGTTCATAATCCTTGTGTATATTTTAAGGGAAAGACTTTGGAATAAAAGGTGTTCCTATTACTCTACGTGGATGATATGCTAATAGCGTCTAAAGACATGAAGCGTATTCAGAGTTTAAAGGAGAGCCTAAAGTCAAAATTTGAAATAAAGGATTTGGGAAAAGCTACTCATATTCTAGGAATGGATATTATACGAGATAGGAAAAAAGGAGTGTTGAAGCTTTCTCAAGAAAAGTACTTAAGGCAAGTACTTAGAAATTTCAACATGGAAGGGCCAAAACCAGTAGTAACCCCTGTGAGTTCACAACACAAGCTGAGAAGATTGACGGAAACTAAGATCAAAGAAGAAGCTAACTATATGGACAAAGTACCCTATGCTAGTGCTGTTGGGAGTCTAATGTATGCTATGATTGGGTCTCGACCTGATTTGGGATTTGCTATTTATCTGATCAGCAGATACATGTAACAACCAGGAAGGGCTCATTGGGATGCAGTTAGATGGGTGTTCAAGTACTTAACAAGAGCTTTGGATGTTTGTTTAACATTTACGAAGCAGGAGAAGTTTGAAATCGTTGGTTATAGTGATTCAGATTATAATTCAGATTTGGATCGGAGAAGATCAGTTTCAGCTTGTATCTTTCAGGTTGGGGGAAATACTGTCAGTTGGCGAGCCACACTGCAATCTGTAGTTGCTTTATCAACCACATAAGCTGAGTATATGGCTCTCACTCAGGCAGCAAAGGAGGGTAAATGGTTGATGATGTTACGCGGTGAATTAGGTTTTAATTTCAAGAGCTACAAGTTACTGTGTGATTCACAAAGCGCAATCTGTTTAGCTAATAACTCAATTCATCATGGCAGAACAAAACATGTTGATACTAAGTACCATTTTATCAGGGACAAAGTGAATGAGGGTTCTATCAACCTAGTGAAAGTGCACACTACCCTAAATACTGCAGATTTTCTCACGAAGTGTTTACCTGGTCTGGCGTTTCAAAGATGCCTGGAGATGGCTAAGCTCCTTGCTTAGTCAGTGAAGAAAGGAAGTCTGAGGTGTCTTTGTCAGTTGGGATACCTCGCACAGGTAACAAAAAGGAAACTGGGTTAGTTACTTGGTGGAGAAAATCTAACTAGGTTAGTTACTTGGTGGAGAAAATCAGATCAAAGTAAATATAAGAAGTAAAGGGTGTGAGTTACTTACTCGGACATGCATGAGGTTTGGTGTAGAGAATCCGTGCATGCGGCAGGTCGGTGAAGATCTCAGATGACGGTTGCTGGTAACACCTGGAAAAGAACAAGAAAACAAATTACTTTTCTCATCTACAGGTAAAAGGAAATTAGAGAGGAGATCTGTTCTTAGCTTATCTCGGAGGTGGAGCTAAGTTGGTTTAGGCCGGTGAGGTCATGGTAAGAGGAGGCATAGACTTGAACACCTGCGAAAGGTACATGATTCGGAGGTAGTCTGAGACAGCCTGGTTCAGGTGGAGCTTACGGTAGCAGCTGGTTTAACAGAAGAGGAAGGTTCGCCGTTCTAGGGTTTTCTGAGTTTGGTCGGAAGGAGAGAGAATGAAGGTACTCAGACAGATGAATCAACAAAGGTGGAGTTTGTGAGTGGTTTGTCTTCTTCATCTTCTCGAGTTGGTCCTGGGTTGGGCTGCTTATTAAGCCCATAAACGGAATAGGAATGGGCCAAAGTTTGAGCTGGAGCTGGGTCTCGTCATTTACCTGAAAACAAAGAAAGAAGTCCAAGGAGTTAGAACGACGCAGTTTCGATAACTCAGAAGATCTTCATCTTCTTAAGTCGTCAAGTTGAATGGCCGTTGAAACAGACGTAACATAATAAAGAGAGAGAGAATCTTATTTTGGAGTGATCACATCAGAGAAGGCGGAGAAGCTGATCGTCGATCACTCAAATCAAGAATCCGATTGCCGGTGGTGCATTTTCGGAGGTAGCTACTTCACGGTTGCTCCGGTGAGAGTAAATTAGTGATTGTATCAAAGTTACCAAGATTCTATACTCATTATGATCAGCTAGTAAAAGCTTGAGGGTTTGATCTCTCCCCGGACAATAGGAAACAAGGTCCGGGTAAACAAATCGTGTGTTGCTTGCATTTTAAGTTTCTTGCTAGATCACACTCAAATCGAATTAAGAACTCATAGCTCTCAAGTAGAAGATCAGATAAACTCAATAGAAAACACTAACAATCATTGTTTAAACTTTCTTAGCTCGTTGATGAAAGAACAAAGATTCATGATGACCCTCGATTTCAATTCCAAAAATATATTTAGGAGACCACAAATCTTTCATAGCTCTATTTAGTGGAACCGGTTCCGGTGGAGCAATCAGTGATTCTGGCAACGAAACCTCCGAATTTGTAGATTTCCGCGCCGATGAAGTTGCTCTACCAGAACGACGACCAACTCTCCTTCCGATCACCATTATTTATGCCTCATCACTCTGATAGCAATCAGTCCAACTCTCCTTTCAAAAAAACATCGTTAAAAAAGAAGTTCAAAACATAAAGAACTTTCTGTTATTTCATTTATGATTCAACGTTTACATTTTATAGTATTGAAACTCGGTTTACACATATACCAAATACAATCTTTTATTAAACCATATTCAAATCAACACATACATTAATATTGAGTAATATTGCAAGTGAACACGTCGGTAGGTAACCACGTTGGGAAAAGACAACGCAACATGTATGCACCTACGTAATCATATACATGCATTAGTAAATCTTTTTTTTTTTTGTCAAACTGCGTTAGTAAATCTGCAAGTAACAATAGTTATGAATATTTTTTAATAAATGGTTTAACTATGCATTTTGCGTAGTTAAGCCCTTTATAAATTACATCAAACTCTGTTCTTATAGTGACTACAATTTATAGACAATAAAAAAAAAGCGTTAAACATTTTCCTTATACAATAACAACATTATCATTTTGTTTGGTAAAATTAAGCATTATTATGCATATTACTCCCTTTGTTTCAATTTAATTATCATTGTAGTGTAGAGTAAAATTTTCGTGTCGTTTTATGATTCGAAGGAAAAATCTATAAACGTTCTATGTTAATTCTATTTTTATTAGTTGAAATATGGTTATTTGTATAGGTAATGATGTTTTTATTTTGAAAATATGTAAAATTAGATGTTTAATATATATATATATATTATATATATATGCAAAGTTAGATGCTTTTTTTTGTTTTTTTTCTTTCAAAAAAAGTTAGATATTTTTTTAATCTGTGTACACAAATATAAAACGACAACTAAAATGAAACAGAGTGAGAAGTTATCTACCAATTATTACAATGTGTATGTTTATGTAATTTGTAAACTCTTTATGTCATCATTATCTTTGTTTTCCAATGATTTTTGTTTGATTTTCAATCATTTTTTATTTTGTATCATCCATTAAAATTATCTAACCTAGTAACAAATATTTAAGTTGCATGTAAGCTAATACCAATCTGTGTGCATCCCCGAATTTGAGGGCTTACAATTCTGTGGGATCATACTGCTTAATCCGTCGTCCGAGAAAAATCGTGGTTTTGATATCACATGTCAAAAAGCCCAAATAGTTCACTAGTTAAGTTGCTAACCATATGTGATATATTTGCCAGTAAAAAGTGATGAAACTAAGCAACTCATGTCAATCATATTCCAACCAGTTTCATTAACATAGATGCCTTGAACATTTTTTTGTGTAAAGTTAACTAAATGATAATTCCAAATACAGTCATATGAATAGCAATTAAATTTGTTTAGCTATAACGTTGTAGTCTTCACTTGTAGGAGTGAAACTAAGTCTACACAGGACTATGATGGACATATAATACAATACGAAAATTTTTTACCCCAATCTTCCGGTAAGGGTCGCATACTAGCATGACATGCTAGTTTATTAATAACTGTCATTACTAAGGTTACTTAACACCACAAATTATGTTCACATAACAAGAGAATCTAGTAATTAATTTATAATTACGTACGAATAACATAATCTTTCTTAGTATCTCTAGATAATTTAGAATCTTCTTTTCTAGTTTGAAAGAATATACATCTTGTTTATAAGAGCATCTCCAATGGTGTTATTACCATTGGAGTCATTAACATTATTAAACTAATTTTTATTTATTTTTAGAATAGTTAAGGACTCCCAACAAAATTATATGTCCAATGGCGTTCTTCAATTTGAAATCCTTAGAAATAAAAAAATATATTAAATTTTAAAACATATAAAATTTAAAATTTTATTTATTACATCATTAAATATAAAGATACAATAATTATTAATCTTCATCACCAAATTTGTTACAAATGTTTTCAATTATATATATATACATTATGTGTTTTTGAAAAAAAAAGATGGCACCAATCAGACGCAGCCACGTGTTTTAAGGACTAAGTCCTAAAAATCTTTATCTAAGTACCAATCCTTACCAAATTGCCATCATTAATAATATTTTATTCTGATTTATGTTGGTTTACATGTTAAGGATTGGTGATAAATCACCGTTGCACTTGCTCTAAACAAGTATAAAACATTAATATAATGCGGTGGCCAGATAATTAAGCATCAGTTAATATTTTGTTAGTTTTATTAAAATGTCGGCAGAGTGAATTACGGTTAATCACCCCTTGACTCATTTCGTTTAAAACATTTTAAAGACAGAAACTCCGAACCATATACAATTTCATTACATCTTTGATCGCAACATTATTCTTTTTCTTTTTTTCTTCGCAACATTATTCTTCCTTCTATATATTTGGTATATTAACATATATAGATCTTTACAGTCTGATTTTAATATCTCTATTAAACGCTTTAATGAAGGTTCATCTGAACTATCAAAATGCCACTTAAAATCCCTGACCATTGGATCCAAAACTTCTAACAAGTATTAAAATGTTACTCATTGTACCATAAGAAAATGGAAAGCGTTAAATTATTAGTTACTAGCTACAGTTAAATCACTATGGTGATTTTTTTTTGTTTTTTGTTTTTTGTCTTTAAAATCTAAATTTATCTCCAACAAAAATACTTACACATGATCTTTCTTGGAAATAGAAGACAAAGTGGAAACTATATATTGTTTTATAACGTACTCACGTTGATAAATCATATGCCATGATCTTAACTAAAAATATTTTAGTCGTTCTAGCGAATGAAATAAAATTTTAAATTAGATTAAAAGTAAAACTAAGTCAAGACGGAACTATGATGAGGTAATAATGAAGCTGATGAGGTTAGGAGAATCTGGATAGGTTTGACTAACATGAAGGAAGAATATCAACGTTTCAACAACCAAAGCAATGAAGTGAGTCCATTCTATGAACCGTAGCTTTTGGAAAAAAAAAAAGAAGATTCTTTAACTCGATATACGAATATAAAAGTGTGAATCACAAGTATAAAATTCCTATGATAACCAAGCGCTCGTAGCTTAGTGGTAAGAGCATGTACATTGGGGGTTTCTTAGGAGAGTTCCTTAACTTTTCTAAAATACGTTTCTTAACTTTTAACTAAGAAAACCTAAGAGACGTCTCTTAAATAAGAGTCTTAAAAGCCGTCTCTTAACAAAAAAAAATTTAAAAAAAAAAAAAAAAAGAGTCAAATTAAGTTAAGAACCTCGTTCTAAGAGACGCTGATAAACATGGTCTAAAGGAGATACAGATGTACTGTCCGCCACCCGGGTTCGAGCCTTGGTCACAACGGATTTAACATCCTTTCCTTTGGGGCGTTGGATCCCTTTCGGGGGATAGTTGGGAATGTGGTTGTCCAGATACCAGAATTATAAAAAAAAAAAAAAAAATTTCCTATGATTATAGATGACAAAAATATCCTATGATTATAAATATAATATAAGACAAGTGGTCGTGCGCTATTTAAATACTATAACTTTTTCTTTTTGTCGACAGTCATATTCAAAAATAAGTGGTAGGTGAATTTGAGTCGTTTCGAAGAGATGCATTGTTCGGCTGAATCTGATTTATAAAAAAAAAAATACTGTTATTTCTCACTTTTTTGTGAGAGAATTTACACGCAAATTCCTAGTCTTTGGTATGCAGGTGATGCTAAAATCCAAGAAACTAGCTTGTAGGAGTCGGAATGAGACTAGCTCGGAGGTAAAGGCCGACCAAACGATAGGATTAGCAATCATGTCCATCAAATTGGAACAATCCGTTTTCATATGAATCGCGGTACAATGAAACTCTCGTAAATAAAACATCGCTCATATGAATTCTTCATTTCTGTATGGAAGGCTGATAGGATTTTCCGGTATCCTTGTAATCTAAATCTTTTGACTCCCATTTGATCTTTATAGAACCACTCTAGTCCATGGATCATGCCATTATCGATCCATAATGCATCGATTTAACAGGTCAGGCGTTGGGGTTCTACAAGGAGAGCCGAGATAATCGATGGAGTAGATTGTGCCTCCTCTTCCTCTCCGTCCTCGAGTAAGTTTACTTTATTTCCAGCACTTGGTTTTAATGGAAGCTAGCTGAAGGGTGTCAAGTGGTGATACGTCATTTCCATTAAAAAAATTGTTATTACGTGCTTTCCAAATATATCATAGAATCTATGAAAAAATTTTAATGAACGATTCTAAATAGGTCATCATTTTCTTCTTTCAAAAAGAAAGTTCATGTTTTGATAAATAGGAATATTTGAAAATCCACTCCTGAAAGGGGGGATAGCATTCAAAAAGAAAACAGTTAATAGTTTCTTCAGGGTCACGGCAAATAAGATAATTTCTACCAGTGTCCATGTATCTATAAGTTGATGTTTCTTGTAAAAAGAAAAAAAATATATGACTCCTTATTTTCAATTGAATTATAGATGCTACATATTACTGACGGTAATAGCGATTCTTTTGTTACTTTTTCGTTTTTTGAACTGCAATTGTTTGGTTACTTGAACACTAACGATTCTTTTGTTACTTTTTCGTTTTTTGAACTGCAATTGTTTGGTTACTTGAACACTAACGATTCTTTTATTACGACACAAAGTCTCATAACTTTACAAGGATATACGTTTTTGTTCGATTCTAGATACGATTGGACGAAAATTTGATGGCTTTATTCGGCAAACTAACAAATACTCTCTTTGTTTTATTAAGATAAATATATTTTTTTTAAAAAATTTGTTTGATAATTCTTTTTTGTGTGTTTTAATGAAAATATTTTAAACTTCAAGAAAAATAATTAATTTTATTAAGTTACTATTAGTTAAAAATTGAAATTATAAAAAATGACATATTTTTTATAATGATTTAATGTGTTTTTTTAATATGTATGGAAACACCAAAAAAATATTTTTATAAAACAGAGGGAGTAATTTACTATGTCCTTACAGTCAAAAAACATTTTGAGAACCTGAAATGCATAAACAGAATTTATCCACTATTTCGCACTAATAAGTTTTAATTGACCAGTAAGACTGAATATTTATTTGCAAGTTAAACATTCAATGATCACTAACACACAAATTTATTTGATTCACTAATCATCATAATATTTATTTTTACTGGTAAAGAAAGGAAACAAATAGTTTCAAAAAAAAAAGGAAACAAGATAAGAATTAAACAAAGCCAATCATTTTCATGGATAGGGAAAAACTGCTTAAATTAAGATACAATCTACCTATGGATAAAGTTAAGGGTTGGTGATGACTTACTACGAGGTTTTTATCAGACAACTGGTCTCATTTCAGGAACTTGACTTCTTACTTATCTGCCTATAATGGTTCCCATCTTGGCATTCCTTAGAAGGCGTTTTTATTTTCTTTTTGTGATAATGGCTCTTTGTCTATCCCGCTTGCATGATCAGAATATCAAGTTAATTTAGCATTTCACTTGACAACAATATGTTTGCAAGGCCAACAAGACCACTATGAATGGGATCTAGGAGATGGCGTTTCAAACTCCTATTCTACCAGAAGAGTTTATGAGGAAATCAGAAAAAAAGTTCTCCAACGGTTAAAGTGGCACAAATAAAGAGAGGACATTGTTTCCTAACCTGGCTTTTCGTTTTTGATAGGTGCCCAACAAAAGACAAATTGATCCAGTGGGGACTTCAAACTAATTCAACTTGTCTTCTCTATAACTCGGCGGACAAATCAAGGAACCACCTTCTCTTCGGTTGTCCCTTCAGTTTCGATGTCCGGTCACAAACAGCTTCAAGATGCAACATTGTGGCTAATCACTTATGGGACCAAACATTAATCTTCATGCAGAGCCTTCCACACAAGAACTTGGCCTCACAAGTCACATTTTGGTGTTGGCAAGCATCGATCTACTCAATTTGGAGTGAAAGAAATAATAGGCTTCACCGGAACCTTGTGATAGTGAAGCATATTGATCTCCTTATCCGCAAATGTGTCTCCTCGATTCGATCATCTCTTCCCCAACTTTCCTCTCAACTAATGCAACTTTGGTTATCAACGGCTTCGGATCTGTATCCACCGTCTCTTCACCTAAACTTTCTACTGGATATAAGTCATATGGTTTTAAACGAGGTTCTCTCTTATGAGCACTTTTGAGCTATTTAGGGTAATAACTAAGGGCTGGTACTAGACTTGGCCATACTGTAACTAAAGCCAATTATATGGCTATACTCTTTTATTTCTTTTTGCTTTTAATATAAGAATGCCAAGTTTTAAAAACAAAACAATATAAGAATTAAAACCATCCACATGAATGGTCTTTCACCATGGATTCTTCGCAAATGCTAATAGTTTTTAATTAAAAAGTTTTTCAAAAGAACGACAGATTCTTTTTTTGGGGAAAAACTTGATAGATTCATGTCAAAGGTTTTCATGTGAAAACTTTTGGATTGGATTTCTCAAGTTTTTGAAAGCTATCTGATTAAAATTATTACTTTTTTTACATGAAAACTCATGTTGAAAAAACTTCCATTACGGATATCCTAAAAGTAAAAACAATGGTTTAGAGTACCCTGAAATATCTTAGAAATACTTATTTGGTTTGGACGGGGTTGAACCAAACCGAGTGAACAATTGAAATTATGAAAACTAACATGTTAACTATTTAAGATGATACGCCAACATGACCGATCATGTCTGCTGTGACGGCCTTCGAACCATCTAGAACAATGTTGATCGGTTATCTTGATTTGTTATGGTGATCGATCAAGTCTTCTCCACAGCTCATTAGCTCTGGACAGGCTAAATTCTTGATCTGTAGGATCATTGGTTCAGATAACTGATCAATATTATCTTAATTGTCCTCCATAATTTAATGCTTCTTTGATTTCCCCTTGATGCAATCATCGTGCCAAGTTCCAGATATCAAGTGCATTCTCTTCCTCATGTATGATCTGAAACTCAAAGATAATAAGGATTGTTAAAGACTTCTACAACAACACAATAAAAAAGTCAACATGAATAAGAACTTTTTAGCAAAAAAAAAAGATGAAAAGAACTACTAAGAAAACAAAACTTCAGACAAAAAAAAAAAGAAAACAAAATTTCAGACAAAAAAAAAAGAAAACAAAACTATATTTCCTTTTCAAAAAAAAAAAACTATTCAAACTAGAAAAAACTCACACACACATATATATGTTTGTGTGTGTTTGCAACGACAAAAATCAATATATATGTTTTGGGTCAGAAAATTTTAAAATATTTAACATAGTAATAGCGAAAGAGTTTTGCTTGGAGGAAGATGAAAATAATTTGGAAAACACCAAGTTGCACATATGTGTATTATAATATAATGATGCATGTATAATAACATCATTATTATCAAGAAATCTTGAAGATCTTTTGTTTAACTGCTATAAGAAACAATAACAATATTAATAGTAATAAGAGTTGAAATAAATAATTACAAAATATGTAAATGGGACAGCCGACCTGCTTGAATCCAGGTAACCTGCCTTTGCAACTATATAGGTAGTACTTTTTATCATAGTATTATTAATTATTGCATTTTAAATTAAACCAAAAAAATAATTGCATTACTCATTTCTACTCGTTTGCTTTTGCTTAACATGAAGACATGCTTTGCTCAGCCATAACGGCCTTCAGTAGCCAATTATGTTATATATTACTATAATCTTTTTCTTTTATAAAAAGAAAACCTCACCTAACATATTTTGTTAATATGTAGTACAACTCGTTTTAATCTTGTCGTTCTTACTTCTGTTTTCGCCATTTTAAATCATATATGCTTTTGCCAGTTTGGCAGACACATTTCCTTATGATATACTTTTACTAATAGATTGTTAGCGATTTCAGTAGGAAGAATATCTTTAGTCTTACTTTATTTTTTATGAGGAAATTTTCAAAAATACCACTTTCCTTGTATCATTTTTCATTTTACCTTAATTAAAGAGACATTTTCAAAAATATCAAGATTGAAAAATTTTTTTTAAAATTAGTTAGAATCTTAAATTTTAAATTTCTAAACCTTACCCCCACCCTACACCACTCCTTAACTCTAAACCCTAAGTCTTAGATTAATTAATCCAAAGGTTATAAGTGTGTTTTTTCCTCTTAAAAAACAAGGGTAAAAGTGATTAGGGTATTTTTGAAAAGTGATACAAAGAAAGTGGTATTTTTGACAATTTTCCTTTTTTATTTTTAAATAGAATTTGAAGTAAAAACGGTTTTAATTTCACTCTGTTTTATATCATAATGAAGTGAAAGATGAATTTATTTTATAAATGGAACAATCTATTTTTATGTATTTATTTTTCTATTTTTATTCTGAAATGAAGTAGGGATAAAGGAAAATCACCTTCCATTATAAAAACAGAGTTTTACATTAGAAATGTATTTATTTTTCTATTTTTATTCTGAAATGAAGTAGGGATAAAGGAAAATCACATTCCATTATAAAAACAGAGTTTTACATTAGAAATGTATTCGTATAGGAGCAATCAACACAAAATTACAGCAACCAGAGTTGTAAATTCTAATAACAAAATTAAGATTTCTAAATAGACCTTGACCAAAACTCTCTAGTATACCATTTATTTTAATCTATACTAGAGCTGGACCCGCTCACCGAGCGGGTGTTAATTTAAATCAATTTAAACCCCGTCTAGAAATTTATAATATGAATTTACCTGGATCCGGAAGGATAAACTCAAACCCCGTCTAGAAATTTATAATATCTACATGTAGTTTAGTTTTAGAAGAACAAAAAACGATATCAAAAAATCGATTTATATTCGATGGATAGTTGGATGAATGTGAATAAATAAAAACTATTTATTAACCGGTTGGAATCTTTGTCACAAATGAAATAATTTTATTTAAACATATGAAATTATTATGATTAACACGTAAAATAAGTGATATTAATTATTATAATAAATACAATTAATGAATTAATTAGAAAAAGTAAAAAAAAAAGATGTAATAAAATATTTTAAAATTTGGATAAAACAACATTCCTAATTAGTAGCTTCATTAAAATATCAATTGTTTCATTTATTATAGTGTAATAAATCGATTAAGTTAATTTGGATAAGACAACATTCTTAATTAGTAGATTCATTAAAACATCAATAGCTTCATTAATTACTATTGTAATAAATGACTAAATTTTATCATTTTTAAATTTGTACTTCTGTTTTAATAATATAGATTTCTTTGATTACGGCTTGAAGAGTAATAAATATTCCATCTCCGCTGGCAAACAAGCACAGAGTATTAAGAGCCAAATAAAAATCAAAATAAAAGTTAAAAAGAAGATATACTATAAACGAATAATTAAGGTATCAAACAACTGGAGATTAAGTAGTTAATGTGACAGATAATTAAGATCAAAGGACTACAGTTCGAATCTTATCAAAGTGAAAGCAAACAGGGAACATGCCGCGTAGTCATTATGCAGGTATGTGGCTCCAACAAAGCATGTACCACATATATTTTTTTTTGGGAAAATTGCATAAAAAATCATGAAGTTGGCAAAAATTTGCACTTCAAATTTCTGAGCTCAAACGTTAATACTTTTAACAATGAAACTTGTATGAATGGCACATTAAACATCGAAATTAACTTACTTATTGCATACTGTTCATATCAGGTCAAATTAGTGGTGACGTGGCAGCTTTTTTTTTAAACATTTAAAATTATTTTAACTAAAAAACAAATAAAACTAGATAAAATTAAATATAAATTTAAAAAATTGATACAAATTCAGGAAAATCAAGAAAACAAAATAATAATACTAATAATAATATTCAAATATTCAAATACTAATAATAATACTAACAAAAATAAATTTAAAAATTCAAAAAATTATAATAAAATAAAAATAAATTGTAAAAATCGACTAGAAATAAGAAAAATTAGTAAAAATAATAGAAAGACAAAAAAATAAATAAATAAAACATGATAAAAACTTAGAAATTCAAAATATAAAAATAAATAAATTGTAAAAATTGATAAAAGCTAGAAAAATAGGAAATCTATAAAAATTTGGAAAACAAAAAAATTCAAAAAAATGAAAATTTAAAAATTTAAAAACCCAAGAAATTGACAATAGTTTACATTTTCATGTGTTTTGTTTGAGTCCAAATATTTAGGATCCGAAGGATCCAAACCCGACAATCGAACAATACTTGAACTCAAACGAAACACTTGAAAATGTAAACCATTGTCAATTTCTTGGTTTTTCAAATTTTCAATTTTTGAATTTTTATTTGTTTTCTAAATTTTTATAAATTTCCTATTTTTCTAGCTTTTATCAATTTTTACAATTTATTTCTTTTTTATATTTTAAATTTCTAATTTTATTTATTTTTTTTTTATTTTCATTTTATATTATTTTTATTAATTTTTCTTATTTCTAGTTGATTTTTACAATTTATTTTTATTTTATTATAATTTTTTGAATTTTTGAATTTATTTTTATTAATATTTGAATTTTATTTTGTTTTCTTATTTTTTCTTAATTTTTATCAATTTTTTAAATTTATATTGAATTTATCTGATTTTTTTTTTAAATTAAAATAATTTTAAATATATATTTTTCAAAAAAAGAAACCGCCACATCACCCCTAATTTTACTTGCTATGAACAGTAACCGGTTATATTTCTGAAATGTGCAACAAGATAGTTAATTTTAATGTTTAATGTGTCATTCAAACAAGTTTGATAGTTAAAAATGTTAGCGTTTGAGCTCCAAGGTTTAAAATGCAAACTTTTGCCAACTTCATGTTTTTTATGCAATTTTTCCGATATATTTTTTAACTACACAATTAAAGAGACATCTACGCATAACAAATATAAATACTCCCTCAGTTTTTTTAAATGTCACTTTAACACTTTTAACAAATTAAAAAATGACTAAAATATATTAATGTTCTTATCAATAATATCTATTTGACTAATAATATTAGAGAAAATTGTTCGTAAGATCAATGTAATTTATAATTAATATTAAGATGAAAGTAAGTATAATTTTCATTAAAAATTAAAGTATCATTTTTGTGTAACAAGAAAAAATTTCAAATAACAATTTTAAAATCAGGAAATATTTCATTTAAAAGGAAATAAACAGAAGACGAGACTAATAGATGTAATTAAGAATCTATTTTTAATGACTCGTATCTCGCCCTCAGTAACCTTGCTGGTGTAGTAACCACACATAACGAAATAAAAATAAGTCGAGTGCAGATGAACACTCGACTGTAGTTAAGAAAAATACATATATCATCATTATCGAATACAATTTTGTTGTGTATTTGGTTATATATAATCTTTACATATATTAAAATTTTAAATTAATTCAATTTTCACTAAATATAAAAATTATGTTATTTGAAAACAATTCGGAAACAGGTTCTTTATAGTTTCAAGTTAAAATACATTAAAATGATTAAAAATATATTATTTATAATTACTTCAAATTCCACTCAATATAAAATTATGTTATTTGCAAAAACAATTCAAAAACATATCTTTATAGTTTCAAGTTAAAATATATTAAAATGATTGTAAATATAATATTTGTAACTTCAAACTTCACTCAATATAAAATTATGTTATTTTTAAAAACAACTCAAAACATATTCTTTATAGTTTCAAGTTCAAACTATTATAAAAATTATTTTATAATTAGTTAATTATATATATATTTAATTATTCAATAATAAATGAATAGAAATGTCAAAAAATATTCTTAAAATTTGTAATATCTTTCAAAAATTCTAGTTAAAACTATATATCTGCAGCATTTTTGTAAAACGTTAAACAAGACTAACCATAGTAATTAAGTAACAAAATAGATGTGTTGTCAAAAACACTCTCTATATAAAAAGAATTCATTTATATTTTTATATTCAATTTTAAAAGAATAGCATTCTATAGTTTCAATGTGATTTTACATATATAATCTTTACTGTATCCTTTTAAATAACTAATGATTTTTATTTAATTGATTTATTTTAGCTAATTAAACATTAAAAATATGAGAAAGAATTTTACCTTTTTAACATAAATGGTCTTGAAAGCTATGGTTTGTGGGTTTATCCCATTACATTAAGCTTATAGAAACAAATTATGTGTTTTGGCTGGACCCTAAATTAATTGAAACTGAATCCAGATGACGATTGGGAAAATACTGAGTAGGCAAAGAGACAATAATCACTTAGAATTTTCATAGTGGACGATAGAGAAGAATTTTAGTTATTCAATCAGTTATGAAGCATCACCGAGGAAATAAATGAATTGTCAACGCATAAGCTAGAGATGTAGTTTCTGAAGAGGGAATCTGCTTGTTTCGCGAGTGATGAGACAATATGAAATTGATGGCAATAATGTATATTATTTCGCTCCGACTAGAGAAGATAATTTTTTTTCCAAACAAGTTGAACAAAAAGTTTATGAGATTTTGAGGATGTCAAAGGCTGCATGCACCTTAGTCGTCTTCTTGTCCAGTTCCTTGTCGGCGTCCAGTTTGCCTTCTTAGCCAAGTCTAACCAAAGACTCCATGAATAAGAGTAGCTAAAGTAGAGGTGGTTTCTTGATTCTCTTGAATTATTACATAGAATACACCCTGGACATTGTTGAATACTCCAGCTGAGCATCCGATCTTTTGTTGGACATTTTTTTAACACAATAAACTAAGTTAGAAAATTATGTTTTCAGATACCTCTGGAAGATTAAACAACCTTATGCAATGTAACTCATTGCTGATGTTGTTTAGTTTTACTATAAGTCGTCCAAATAGAAACCAAAGATACGGGTGAGTCAAGATGACACTAATCAAATGCATCATTATCAATTGTAAGATTGAGAGGAAAGATAGGCGTGGAGGCATAATTGATTCTCAGATTGAGGATGGGAAAAGAGCATAACATCCACCTCGGAGAGATCATTAAGAATTGTTGATGGACGAATTCCAAAACTTGGTGTTGGAGGAAATTTGAGGTACACTCTCAAGTTACCAAATTGACTCCACTAGAACAGTGAGCTTCTCCCATTCACAAGTAGTATCTTAATCCAATAGTAAGCACATTCTCGGACCCTCAAACTCTTCTTAGTTGCTGATGAAAGAGTTTGTTTTCCCCATAAATGCATTAAAATTATATTGTTTTGAGAAATGAGGGAATATATTACTTCTTCTAGCTAGTAATCTGGAGGATGGTTGATTTGATTGTACAAAACAAATTGGAGAGTGTGCTTTATCCTGTAAAGAGTTTGTTTTCCCCATAAATGCATTAAAATTATATTGTTTTGAGAAATGAGGGAATATATTACTTCTTCTAGCTAGTAATATATTACTTCTTCTAGCTAGTAATCTGGAGAGTGTGCTTTATTCTGTAAATTTTATTATTGTAGTTGTATGTTATTTTGTTATAGACATTACTATAACTTTTAAAACATTTTGATAGTCAGTTTAAGAACAAAAAAAATAAAACATGAATAAATAAATAAAAAGTTGTAGATAATAGCTAAAATTTAACTTTTAAAATAAAATTACATGGTTTTTAAATTTAAAAATAAAAAAAAATTAAAGTAATACGTTAAAGTTTAACCAATCATGATCTATATCTTTGTCTTTTTGAATCTGAATTATTGGGTAATTAATATATTACCCCCACACATAAAATAAACGTGCTGTCAAATGAGTATATTACTACAAAATATGCTCGTGTGGGTTAATAGATTAATTACCGATTAATTAGTGATTCTAAAAAGGACAGAGAGGTTAAATAAGGCAAAACCAACGGTCACACACAAAGATTCGTGTCTCTCTCTCTTTCGAAAACTCTTTTCCCTTCTTCGGACAATTCTATCTTCTTTCCTTACTGTCTCTTTCTTCACAGACTTCAAGTCTTCAGTACAACCTTTGATCCTTCCTTTAAATAAATAAAAATAATAAATAATTATAATAATTGTACTTTTTTTTATTTTCTCTCTGTTCTGGTCTCTTCACCATAGAGAGACTTCACATGGTCTCTATGTCTAGACTCTCTACCATTGCTTCTTCTTCGGGGTGTGTTTGTTCCAGTTTCGAAGTAACCGAGTAAAGACGAACAGACCCACGTACGTACATTTTTTTTAATCTTTTCTTTTGTTTCCTTTGATCGATGAAGCTCGTGGTAACGCAATTTTCTCGTGGTGGATTTGTTTCTTAGGATCTAAAAATGAGATCTTTCACTTTTTACTGCTTATTCAACTTCTCTGTGTGCTTAAAAATGGTTCTTTTGATGGTTTTTGTTGCTTTCACATTGATCGACCACATAAGCTGTTTGTGGAAATGCCTCAGAGAGAGAAAGAGGAGACTAGATTCAATGGGTTTTGGATTGAGATTGATGTTTATTTAACTCTTTTGATTTATTTCTCAACTCATTTTCTTGAACTCTGTGATTGCTTATTTTTATAAACTTCTCTTTATATTATAATATTTCTAAATTTAGTATATATAAAAGCCATTGCAGGTTGATTGGTTGTAAGTAAAACTGGCAGTTGAGGAAGCTCCTCTTTTGAGAGAAAGCATTGTTCTTTGAGGTGGGTTTCATGTACTGAACAAAGCTTAAAGGAGAATACTTCATGGATTACTTGTCTCAAGAGGGAGATTTGCAATTCTTTGATGCCAAGGAAGAAGAGAAGATGATGATGGCATCAAATCCTAGTGGTTTTGATTTTGATGTTTGGAATGATTCACCTGCAAGTGTTGTGGAGCGGCGGAGGAAGTTCTTGCAGTGGATGGGAGTCCAAGAAGATCTTCCTCAACCCATGTCTGAATCTGGTCATGATGGAGCTACAGAGAATTTTGTTGAAGCTGAGCACGTATCTGGAGGATTCAGCTGTTCTTCTAGTCAAGTATCTTCCTCTTCTACAAGCCTAGTACAAGTTTCTGAGGAAAATGTTGGTGGGTGCGATGTGACGAGAAGGCAAAGCTCTTCAATGGCATCATCTTCTGGTTCCACATGTTGCCAGGTTAAGGAAACTGAGAAGCAGCGCAATGTCAAGAAGGGATGGTTCACGAGGCTGCGGTCTTTTGGATGTTCGGCAGATACAAAGGTCGAATCAAATGGTGGAACCAGAGCTTCTTCTTTTAGCTATGGTGATGTTATCTCAAGAGTTAAGGTCAAGCATTGTAAGAAACAGACCAAAGAGCTTTCAGCTCTTTATCAGAGTCAAGACATTAAAGCTCACAACGGTTCCATCTCGGCTATGAAATTTAGCGGCGATGGGAAGTATCTTGCAAGCTCTGGTGAAGATGGGATTGTACGCATTTGGGAAGTCATTGAGGATAAGAGATCTAGACCACCAATGGAGTGCCTTAACGAGATAAACCCTTCTTGTATGTACTTTGAGGTAAACGATCTTTCCCAGTTGAAACCAGTTTTGTTGGATGAAGAGAAACCAAACAAGACAACAGAAAGTTTCAAGAAAACATCTGATTCAGCCTGCGTCGTCTTCCCTCCTAAAGTTTTCCGGATAATGGAGAAACCTTTACATGAATTCCGTGGCCACACTGGTGAAGTCTTGGACATCTCATGGTCAAAGGATAATGTAAGCTTTCAAAATATAACTTGCAACCATTGTTTAAATGGAAGTAAGAAACTGATGCATTTGTTATTGTAGTGTCTTCTCTCGGCGTCAATGGATAGAACTGTTCGTCTATGGAGAGTTGGTAGCAACGATTGTCTTGGAGTTTTCGCTCACAATAGTTATGGTATGCTATGCTTCTTCTTCTTGGTGAATACATAATCTCAGTTAATCCGTTGATCTGACATTATCTGTTGCCTGTGTTTTGCAGTAACCTCTGTGCAGTTCAACCCGGTTAATGAGAACTACTTCATGAGTGGTTCAGTTGATGGGAAAGTTCGAATCTGGAACATTTCTGGTTGCAATGTTGTTGATTGGGCTGATCTCAAAGACATTATATCTGCAGTGTGCTATCTTCCTGATGGAAAGGGAGGAATCATCGGTTCTTTGACCGGAAGTTGCAGATTCTTTAACATGTCTGGAGACTATTTAGAACTTGACTCTCAGATACATTTGCATAGCAAAAAGAAGTCTTTAAATAAACGAATAACTGGTTTTCAGGTAATATTCTCTCTTTGTTTCCCCTGGTCTTGATGATTTGCTGACTTCTCTTTACATAGTGTGATTATAACAAACCGATATGCATGTTTTTTTCTCCAGTTTTTACCACAAGATCCTACCAAAGTCCTGGTTGTTTCTGCTGATTCCAAAGTCAGAATTCTCCAAGGCAACGAGGTTGTCAGAAAATACAAAGGTATGTACCTTGAACTTTCATGTTCTTTTGAATGTCTCTATGATTGATACTAAACTAATCTCTGTTTAGGTGTTTGCAAGACGAGAAGCCTCACATCAGCGTCTCTCACGTCTGATGGAAAGCTCATTGTGTCAGCTTGTGAGGACTCCAATGTATATATATGGAGCAGTGGAGAGGAATCTGATTCTTCCTGTTCTTCCCAACCCAAAAAGATTCGATGTTTTGAACGTTTCTCCACCAATGCATCCGTTACAGCAACCTGGTGTGGATTCTCAGACCACAACACAACTCTCCCGTTTACTTCACCCTCTTGCTTATTTGTCAACGAAGGATCAGTCCCCAAAGGAAACGCAACGTGGCCAGAGGAAAACTTACCCGCAAATCCTCTTTCTTTATCCACAATGACTGCATCACACTACAAGTTTCTCAAGTCCTCGTACCAGAGAGCAACGAATAGCTCTCTAGCTTGGGGTATGGTCATTGTCACAGGCGGTTGGGACGGACGGATCAGAACATTTCAGAACTACGGCTTGCCTGTGACTACAACTTGAATAAAACCAGATGCCATTGTTCCTTTCTTGTTAGGCACAAAGCACATGGTACTGGCAGGTCTTTGGAGGCTATGGTAGGTCCAAAAGAAACCTAGATCCATATTATCAGACTTATGCTATTTCCCAATAGTCAAGAAAGAGATTCAAAAGCAAGTCCCTCCAGATTATGATCCTGTAGAAGATCTTTCAAGAAGGGGTCAGTGGGAGATTTTTCCATTGGTTGATGTAGACGCAGGAGGTGAGAAGGAAGATATGTTTCTTTTTTTCTGGCAGTAAGTGGCGGTTGGGGATGGTTTCAAAGAGTACGGTTCTGTCTGAAAAATATTGTCAGACTATTGTGGGGTCCAAAGAAGAGGCAAAGTAATCATGGTAAAGGAGTGGTTGAAGGTGAAAGATGTTGATGTTACTTCCACAGAAAAGATCCTCCTCCATGGAAGAGATATCTCCTTGATATCCTTTTGATATGAAACTTCTAACAGTAGTTAAGGTTTTGTTTGTTACCTATTTGTAGATTCAGTGTATTTTATTCTAACGAGTACAGTTGAGTTTATTTTAGCTTAATACAGATTTGATTAGAAAATAATCAATTGATGTTAGCTCCCTCCACCTCAGAGAGAGGTTCAGGAGCTTTATATTTGTAAATTATGTAACTTGTATAGCAAAACTTTAAAAAAAAAAATTAATATGATTTCAACTTTTACGATTCAGATATTTTACAAATTTCCATAAAATCACCACCTAGATATTAGTAATAATGAATTATTTAAGTATACGAAAAATAATTTACTGATTTTTACATCTACTGTAATTTTGATAATCAAAGTTCAGTTGAGTTATTTGTATTAAAAATAATGAAGATGTATACTTACATAGCAGCAGTAAAGGCTTAAACAGTATGCAAACAATGTGAAAGTTTGGAAGAGGCTTCAAGTAAAAGTATAACAACATATGCTATTTGGAGAGCAGATTCTAATGCTTGTGGTTGGATTCTAAAAGACTCTGAGAGGATAATGAAGTGTATAATGGAGCTAAGGCTTGCTACCAAAGATTTGTAATCAGTTATGTAACAAAGTTTAGATGTAGAAGCTACTGCTTTGACATAGGCTATGACATGTATTGATGTTTTGTGTCTTGTGGAGTAGTCTTTGAGAGGGATGCAGCGGAGCTAGTGAAGAGAGTTCACAAATCAATAAGATTGGTCGTATATCATCATCTATCATAGGCTTTACAAGAAACACTCTTAAGCAGTTAAAACTCTTAGGTTTAGAAATTAAACAAACAAGCGCGCATTTGGTGTAGTGGTATCATTGTACACTCCCACGGTACTGACCAGGGTTCGATTCCCTAGATGCGCACATTTTTTGTTCTTTCTTTTATTTTTGCTACTGATCTGTTCTTTTAGTTTTATGTTTAGTTTTGTGACATCGACAGTACTCAGAGCTATTACGATCTTTCTCCGTTTCTATTGTTAGTACATACATATGTCAATGCGAAGAAAAAAATGATCTTATAAATGGTAGCTCAGCTGTGTAGAGTTTTCTAATAAAATATAAACAAAATATGTAAAATACGGACGTATTATATTGCAATTCGGGATTACCTCGGCAATCGCTATTATAGTACTCTAAATATTATCATTCCGAAATCCTAATGCTTGCATCAGAATAATTAAGAAGTCAAGTAAATTAGTCTCTGTAATTTGGTAAAGCGTTCAATTTATTTGTTTGAAATCCTACTACTCAGCTTGTGTACAGAACATTAAACTAACTCACTTTTAAACATTGTAAATAAGTGAACTTTTGGTTTTACTGGTCATCTCATGGATAATGGGAACTACGTATACGTGCACTTAGGGCCAGCCCTGGACTAAAGCCCATAAAGCCAGAACTTTAGGCGCCAAAGAGAATAAGTATTTTAGGAGCGCCAGATTTCATAAAACTGGCTTTAGTCTAGTGGTCTGTTATAAGCTTCTTGTCAATGTGTCATTTAGCTTACAAGTTTGAATCCTGAATAAACCTTTTTTTTTCTGTTTCTTTCATAACATTTTTATTTATACATATTATATGAAATGATATGCTATTAGAAAGATAATTTAAACAAAAGAAACCTAATTGTTTCTTTTTTTTTATTAAATAATGATTTATCTTTCTCATCTTTATTTTCATTATTTGAATAAAAACTATTATAACAATTAATTAGAATTACCAGTTTGCTCATGTTCCACTATATCATAATTGTTGTCTTTGAACAAATTGTTCTGTGGGAGTTTCATGTACATCTCTTTTTTCTTTCCTTTTTGTAAGTTTTTGTAATTTAGGTAAAAACTTGTGAATTCATCAAAAAAGTAAAACTATTGTAGGGTTCAAATATTTTGAAAACTCTATGAAAACAATAAAATTTTCGAAATTGATGTGGGGTATTTTATTATATGTTTTGCTCTATCAATAGATTATATATTTTGTTTTTCTGTTTTTTTTTTTGTATTTGAAGAAAATGCTATTATAATAATAGAGAAATTGTTTAAAATACCACAAGTTAAGTATTATTTTTTTTTCAAAAATACTTTCAATCAAAATATACTAACATTTGAGTTTATACTTTAGTGATTATTGTTTAGAGTTTAGTATTAAAGAGTTGAGGTTGGATTTAAAAATATTTTAAAAAATTGGTTTTGTGTTATTTTATCACAAATAATCATTCATTAATAATAAATTTGGAATATGGTATCAATATTGTGGTAGAAACAAAATTTCTCCATAAAATAGTATTAGAAATTAAATCAACCAACTACACTTCAAATATAAAGGAAAACAATAGATAAAACGAGCTGCAAATAATGTTTTGATGTTTTGTACTTTTTAAAAAATCTTAAATTTTAATAGTATATGATTTTTATTTTTATTTATATGTTTAAATTATAGTAAAATTTTAATTATAATTAAGAGGCAACATATTTTTTTTGAAAGAGGGGCAACATATTTCTGATCTGCTTTAGGAGCCTGACAAATCTGGACCGGCACTGTGCACTTTAATAAATCTTTTTTTAACAAAGCCACAATACTCTTTATTTAATATCCGATATAACAGAAAATAAGAACTATATATGTCAATAAAATAAGATGATAATCAGGGGCAGCCCTGGATAGAAGCTGGTGCTTCTGGCCACCAATAACTAATTACATTTACCGGCCACTGTTTTGTATAAGTTTTCAATAGCAACAATTTTGGCCACCAATAAATAATTAGGCATCGGAGGTTGCGGGTTAAAATCTCATGAGCAATTTTTTAAAAAATATTTTTTTCATTATAATAATTTTTTTTTCTTTACGGGCTATTCTGATGATAATAGTTAATTCATGGTTTAATCTATATAATGAAAACTAGTCCCCCTTTCACAAAATGTTTCCTAAAGGTATTATGTATTATACACCGATTTTATCCTCAAACAAAATGTCAGAATATGAACACCCTGTTGATTGTGCATAGATATATCACATGTGTCTTGAAAAACCATGTTATCGACATTCTCCTTGCGAGGTGGCCATTGCAGATTAGATTTCTGAATGACTCCAGCTTGAACTTGGTTATGCGAGTTGGAATGAGCCTAAAGTCTTATACCCTTGCGGATAACCATGTAGCTTATAGCATTTATTGACTGTATGTCCTGCCAAACCACAATGAGAACAATAGGACGAGGCATGTTCTTGTTATATCCATTGGTATAAGCTGCCACATAAGATTCATCAGGAGTATTCTGAGAAACATTGAAAGCAACAACACTCATACTCTTCATCAACCATTGCCTTTCCTCCTGAAAAGCGAGATTAAACATTTTAGAGATGTTTGGCCTTGGCTCCATCATAAGAATCTGATCTCTAGTCACAGTAAAAGTATCATTAAGGCATGTAAGAAACTTCAAGATATGCTCTTGTTCATCACGATCAATGATTCTCTTGGGACTAGCACAGTCTGGACGACGTACATCAACAAGTGTAAAGACTTTCATGGTTCCTTAACTCCTACAGAATTGCTCCAGCTTCGTATAATAGTCACTCACACTTTGAGAACCTTGTCTTTCAGCAAAAATTTGTTGTTTGATATCTGCAGTTCTTGGTCCATCACTCTTTTTAAACTGGTCATGAATATTTAACCACATCTGTTTCGCAGTATCCAAGTACATAATTCTCTTCGCAATTGATTTCTCCACAACATTAACAATCCAAGTGCAAACAATGTTGTTGCAACGAGACCAAGAGCATAATCTAGATGATTCTTATCTACTTCTGGATAGGTTCCATCAACAGATACAACCTTGTTCCTAGCTCCTAATACCATAAGCATAGATCTACGCCAAGTATTGAAGTTACCTAAACCATCTAGTTTCTTAGAGACAAGAGAAATACCAGCATGATCAACACTATGGACGTAGAGAGATTAGAATTAGGATCTTGCAAAGACAGTGATGGTTCACAAGTTTCATCATGTACATAATCCATTGTAGCCGAATGCATCATATACACCAGAATAATCCAAGAAAGCGATTGCGTCAAAAAGAAACACAAATCGAAGGTCAATGAAAGAAAGAAAACAGAATCAGAATACCAAAGACTCTCGAGAAGAAGATGTAGATTGCGAAAATCTCCAAAAAAAGAACTCAACTAACGCAAGAACCGAAATCGAGATACTCATGAAATTGATGAAGAGAGTATCGATTTAGAGCTATTCGTCAGTAGTGTAAGAGTTTCCGATCAACTTTCCCGAGAAAATGAAGCGAGAAACGCGAATTTTATCGCTATGATACCATATTAGAGTACTTGAGGTCAAAGTAAACAAATTTGTTGTAAAATGTAAAATGCTCAAGTGATTCAATAAAGTGTTTGTTACAACGTTTATATACATCTAATGTGACCGCTTTAGTACAAAACCAACCGGTATAATATACATTATATTCCAATACTTGCATCAAAATAATTAAGAAGTTAAGTAAATTAATATCTGTAATTTGGTAAAGCGTTCAGTTAATTTGTACAGAACATTAAACTAACTCACTTTTTTCTGAGCAAACTAACTCACTTTTAAACATTGTAATTTAGTGAACTTTTGGTTTTACTGGTTATCTCATGAAACTACATATTCACTTTAATAGAACTCCTTTGTGTTTTTAACAAAGCCACACCAGTCTCTAATTAATATCCGATAAAACAGAAAATAAGAACTATCTATGTCAATAAAATAAGATGATAATAGTTAATTCATGGTTTAGTCTATATAATGAAAACTAGTCCCCCTTTCACGAAGCGTTTCCGAAGGGTAGTGTACACCGATCTCATCCTCAAACAAGATGTCAGAAGAGGATACATACACTCATATAGATAGATACTAGTGCCTGTGTTTATATATATAGGCTAGTTTATATAGAGAGAGAAAGAGAGAGAATGGTGTGTTGAATAATTCAAGGCTTGCCTCCGGGCCTCCTTCTTGGGTCGTGCTTAGGGTTAGCTCCTGCGTCGTCGTAGTCCGTAGTCGAGTGGAACATCAACTTCCTGTGGCTAGAGATCTTCTTCATCACTTCCATCTCCTCCCTCTTTATAAAAATATAAAATATCACATATATATATATATATATATATATATTATTAAGAATCTCTTCAAACAAAACAGTATTAATAAATATTTGCATATAAAATACAGCACCTACAAAAAATATATACAGCACCTTGTAAAGCATGGAATTCTCATGCATCTTTGCGCCTTCAAGCTGGATAGAGCCTTTCACTATAGCGAAAAGAAAACTTTATATCAGCGGACTCTACATTCTTATTCAATAATCAAAACAGATTGAGATATTGCAACCCAAACAAGTTATGTAAGATGTGTTTTAGTATTCTACATATTCACCAATCACCACCAGTCCAATAGTAATTTGGTAATGATGGTAATAATTAAGGCTAGTATTCTACAGTAGTTAAGCATCCGACTCCACAATATAAAAGAGAGAAAATGTATGACAAGATAATATCAAATGCTGATCCCAGACTAGGATGTATTAAATTGGGCCGCAAGGCCGAGAAGCATACCTTTACGCAACGTAAAAAGGCCAAAAAAATCGAAAAAATATGAAATAGGGATACATTTACCTAGTGATGAAGAGCAAACAATGAGCATGAGGAAGAGGAAATATAAAGGTTTGGTCCTAAGAGGCATATTATATTGTTAATTACTCTTTGTTCGTTTAGGGGAGAAGATAATTATTAGAGGAAAATGAGGAGAAATGGGTTTTGATATGGAGAAGAGTGGAGAAGCCTAGGTTCCATTTTATAAACGGTCAGTTCTATGTGGTGGAAACTGTTTTGGTCCATATAGAATATATTCGTGCTAGTGATGATGATCATAACTAAGATGGTTGCTTCTGTGTATGATAATGAAAACATGTTAAGCCGTTATCAAAAATAACTTTATGAAAATAAAGATTATTACGTAAACATTGTTTATTGTAATAAAACAACCACACAAAAGGTTCAAAATAGTGGTGAGATGCACATCAAGATGATGATGATATAGTAGCAAGAATTTTTTTTTTAAATAAAAGAATAATGACATCAAATCAGATGATACTGGGATAATGCAATGAACCCACAAACCCTAGAAAAGCTAAAGGAAGTCAACTCAGCTGTTCATTGTGTTACGTCTCCTAAAAAGGACACTTAACGCTTACCTATATTTATGCTCGTGGACAAACAAGTATACAAAATTTTTACTCTTTAAGACACATTATGACTTTCAATTTACACATAAAGACACTTGTTGCTCAAGACACACTTTTTTCCTAGTGCAATGCCTTATATACCCTCAAATATGATTCAACTACTTCTAACTATAACTCCTTTAATCAAGCTGTCAATTTCCCAAATCTAAACATTTTAAAACCATTAAAAAAATAAATAAATAAATCAGTTTTTTTATTTGTTTCGAAAAGTTTCTTATACTCTCTCTCTCCAACTTTACTTTCGAAAATCAGATCTATTTCATCTACTTTCCTAAATTTTACGTTATTTTTAGTTCTTAATCTTAATTCCCGTGAACCCTCTTCTTCTTCATCTTAAAAATTTTCGAAGAACACCATGAATCTAGAGCTCTTGCCATAATTTTGTTTACGTAATCTCCTCTCCACCTTTTAGTTTTTAATCAACTTTATCCATTTTCCTATGTTCTTCGTCCCCCTTTTCATTTATGTATCAAATCATGACAAAAAAGATGGTGACAAATGGATTTCAATCTCAACATCAACGTCGATGAAATCAGTGAAGCTATGGTGGTTCGAGCGCGTCATAATCCTCCACCACGAGATTTGCCTCCACGCCTTGCTCAGCTCATCTCCGCAAAGTCTTGCCATCATTTAGGTGAACTTATGGTGGTTTTACCTCGGTATCACCTTGGATGAAAGCTTGATCGGATCTGCAATGAAAATCATTAATTTGCACATTTGATCCTTATATTTATGTAAGTATTTGTTTTATCCTCAAAATTTTAAATGTGTATATATGTATTCTAATTAGTCCCATAATTTTTAATTATACACTACAACTATGTCTTATACAATTATGTTCCTCATGATTATAAAATCCATATGAACATGTCCTACTCCATCTCAAAATATAGAGGAGAAAAAAATTATAATTTATTATATATCAATTTATATATCATAGTATCAGATAAAAAATAAAATCGGTTGGAAACAAAAAAAAAAACTTAAAGGAAAATCTTTAAATCGTTGGAGCCTAAAATTAATAATTGTGAAAATGGATGTCCACATCCATATCTGCCTATTTTTTGCGTCAACAAAATTGTCCAACATATTTTAGTTTGTGTTAAAATATAAAAATATATCAAATGGGTGTTGAAATATAGATTAAAAAGTTATTATAATTTTTTATTAAAACAAATTTAACTTTAAATATTAATAATTACATATAAGTAATGAAATACATATTATAAAGGTGCAATGATAATAATAATAATAGATTTTCTCTCTCAACAAGAACAAACTATGGCATTAAAGACAACTCAAATCTACTTCTCAAATAAAAGTATATCTTCTGCAAACCGTAGAATCTCTTTAAGCTTTTATAGTCTCATGTCCACAATTAAAGCTCATTATCTTATAAATCTGAGTGGCTAAATATACACTATCATATAACTTAGTTTGGCTAAAGGAAGGAATAACTTTTTTGTCCAGAATTTCATCTCTCTCATGAGTAATGTGCCTCAGAGGCAAATTGTGCTCTTTAGTGTAATGAAAGATACAATTGTGTCTTAAAGTGAAAATCACTCCAAGTATATTAACTATTAACCCCACTATTTTTTTGCATGACATTGCTCACAATTTTGATGTTTAATATTTAATTCTCTTATTATTGTGTGAATTAGACGACATTAAATGTACCGTAAAAAAAATACTTCGAGGTATATCGGTTATCAACATGGCTAGTTTTATTTTTTTTTTTTTTGATTAATCAGGGGTGTCCGGCGGCCGAGACCAACCGACTAAATCCCCTGAGAGCCTCCAACCCGGGTACAGGTGGGTAGGAAATTAAATCCCACCTGGGAGGTGGCCAGCGCGAGTCGAACCCGGGACCGTATTGGGGCCTAAGCTCCCTCAAGTACCACTGGGCCAACTAACGCTGGTTAGAAAACTTAAAATTAGTTTTATTTTCGATACAAAAACATCTATGGCCAACTACTCGATCGATAACGTTTGCATATGGCATGCAACCAAGTGAAATGCGAACCATCGAATATTTGAATGTAAGCTGTGCAAACCCATAAGGTTATTTGACCATATATACATACATACAAGTTTGGAAGGACTAAACGGAGTTAGGTTAATCTTGGCTACCAAGTTCTAAGTAAGCTTTGGCCATGTTTATCCACGGTTTTTTAAGGCGAAGTTCTTAACTTAATTTGATTTTTTTTTTTTAAATTGGTTAAGAGACGTCTCTTATGTATCTATTTATGTATCTTATTTAAGAGACGATTCTTAGGTTTTCTTAATTAAAAGCTAATAAACGTCTTTTAGAAAAGTTAAGAATTTCTAATAAGAGACATCCAATAAACATGCCCTTAAAGCACTAAAATGACACTGATGGTTATAACTTTCACATATAATACTAATTGGTTTAATTGTTGATGTTTTTGGTTTTACTTTTTTTCTTATACTGAACAGGATGAAAAATATTTATATTTTCGAATGTAATTTGGTTTCGTAAAAGAGTATACAATTTTACGATAATTTTTCATATGAGTAAGCTAATCAAATTAGCTTTTGAAACATGTTTTACATTCTGATCCCAAAAAAAAAGAAACATGTTGTCAAGTTAAATATATTTATAGATATTCGACTATCGAAATGCGCATCTGGTGTAGTGGTATCATAGTACCCTCCCACGGTACTGACCAGGGTTCGATTTCCTGGATGCGCATATTTTGTTTTGGCAAAACTGTCATACCTTTTTGTAAGCAATGACTGTCACGGTTTTGTTCTGTTAACTAACGTGTAATACCTCAAACCATTATAAATTGAGTATCTACCTTTTTTCATTATAAAGATTCGAACTATTTTTAACAATATAAGTTTTCTGTTCTTTAAATTCTTTACCTTTTGAACTTGATTTTTCACTAATAAATCAATTTCGTCCGTATGTCACTATTTCCCATCGATTCTTTTACTTTTAAGCGCATTGGTTTCACAACTTTCTCGCCATACAGCTAACAGCTGTGCACCACGTGTGCTTATAAATCAAGTTTACTTACCATGTTTCCATTGAAATTGCACTCTGCGACTAAGGATAATTGGGTATCCACTAAACATTATATGTGAATTGGATTTTGCAATGTATTATCACTTTATTTAATTTTACCAAAAAATAATGACATAGCACACCAAAAATGTGACATAGTTTAAAGTAAAATATATCATGAACAATGACATTTAATATATTTTTTGATAAAAAAAATAATAATACTTTATATATTAATATTAAATAAACTTTCTAAAATATGATAATAACTGATATATTATTATTAAAATAATATTTTTAAATATAACATTAAATAATATGATAATGTTTACAAATTTTGAAATATTTTTTTTTTATTTTTATAATCCTTTGGTTTTTATTACTTAACAAAGTTTTATACAATCTTTTTTTAATAATAAATTTTTATTAACAGCATTTATCTTTTTTTGATATCTATGAATTTAAATTTTTCTTAATTGTATCTTTTATCTTCTGATAATTTTACACTTTTATATCATTTTCCTAGTGTTATACATATTTATTTAATATATCTTAACCATAAGAAATATCTAAAATTATAATTTTAAATATATATTTATATATTTTATATGTAACTTAAAATAAAAAAATTATATTAATTTGATGTCTAAATAAATGAAAAATATATTAAAATATTAATATAAAATAATAAAATATATGAATCAAATTACATTTTATAATATAATTTAAGTTAAAATATTTATCCTGCACATGGTGCAATAAAACACTTAGTTATCAAAAAGTAAGATGGTGAATATGGAATCATACCAAACTCGTACGTAATTATTAGTTTTATTGATGTTAGTGATTCATAACGCAAGTGAAATTTCAAGTAAAGAACCTACAAATATTATATTCTGAACACGCTATTAATGTTGGCGTGACGGACCATATGTTATTCTCAACCAGATGCTTAAACAGAACAAGACCATATGATTTAGGAAAATAAAAAAAATTACATGAAGAGATACATTCTCTCTTTCCAATTACACCTAGAGTCACATTTAACTTGAGATACATTTTTAAATTATTTTTTTGTCTATTTTATCTTTTAGTTAAATTACTCTCACCATTTGTCTTTATTAAATGAACTACAAAAAAAGTAAAAATTATTAAACAAACACATGAACACATTATTTTTCTTTTGAATTTATTTTACCTAAACACATGTTTTTCTTTACTTTCTTCTCGCACATCTCCTTTTCCTAAACATTTAACTAGCTATCTTTGTACACACAACCCAATTCCAGAAGTCAAGCAATATTTTTTGAATCATCATTCACAAACACCCATGTATCACTGTCCACGCAACTTCAAAGAAAGAGATATGCAAGATAACAAAAATACTTGTTCACTATTAGCCATCCACAAACATCAATGTTCGTTTGTATAAAATGATATTTACATTTTTCGACTATAACGTGTTGAACAAAGCTGAAAATTTGGCTGCAGAAAGTTGTGGACACGAGCTTGTGTCCACAACTCTGACATCCACAACTCTCTGTCTATCACACTTTTATTTATATCCACACACATATCTTCATCGTGTATAAGTTTTTCCGTCTATAGTTTATCTTTGGCTCTTGGAAATCAATTTAATTGTTATATCTTCTTCCTTTAATCTTAACCAATTTTATTTACATACATGTACATGTTTTTTGTCCATGTATTTGTCATCCACGTTTCTCATGTCTACGATAAATTCATCCAAAATTTTCATTCATATTTTATGTGTCAATAATAAAATATAAAATAAATATATCATAATGGATGTTGAAATAAAGAAAATGAAAAAATTATAATTAATTACATTAATAAAAGTTTATATATATATATATATATATTGAAAATAAAATAAATAGCTAAATAAACATAAAGTGATAAAATAAAAGTGTAAATTGCCAAAGGGCAGAATGGTCCAAAAAAAATTCTGAGAAACACAAATTGTGCTCCTCAAGTGGAAAGTGGCTCTAAATGTTAAAGAAAAGATAAAAGTGACTTAGAATGTAAGTCACTCATGATTTAGTTGGGGCGAACGTTTTACAAGAATGATGTTTGTTACCTAATGTCCAACCTTTTGTTGATTATTATGATATCGTTTACAATGGGTTTTAACTCTTCCGAAAAACTTCATAATAAGACCATGTTTATCTTTGATCTCTTAAGGTGAAGTTCTTAACTTGATTTAACTTTTTTTAAATATCTTTTTTTGGTTCTTAGAGCATCATTAACCCAAAACCCCACTTTGGATCTCTTACTGATTTTTAAATCTTAAATGTTACTTAAAAGACTTAGTTAAGAGACACTAATATTTTCATACTCCAATGGGAGTCTCTTATTTAGGAGTTCTTGTTGACTCAACTTCCTTCTCACCAAGTGCAGCTCCATGGACACAATATGAGTTTGCCTTGTTTGGAGATCCATAACCAATTGTAGTAGTAACCTGGGACACAAGGAAAATGGTAATTAATAATACCAAAGGTCTTTAGACCAAACCAATGTCTGATGCTCTATCTTAATTAGTGTAGGTTTGTCTGTAACAGCTTTAACTTCCTTGATAGCAGCACGGATCTCATCATACCCAGTGTTACCATTCTTCAACCAGATGATATGCCATCCAAGTGCTTCAAAACGCTGGTCAACATTCTCAGTAAAGGCAATCTCAGTGTCTCCATCAATGGAGATGTGATTGTCATCATAGAAAGCAATGAGCTTTCCAAGTCCCCAGTGACCAGCTAGAGAGGCAGCTTCATTTGAAATACCCTCCATCTAAAAACCATCTCCAAAGATCACATACCTAAAAAATCATTCCAAGACAATCAGAGCTTGAAATAAACCAAAAATGATTACAAAATCCAAATATTATGGTAGTACGTGTAGTGGTCGACAACTTCAGCGTCAGGTTTGTTGAACCTAGCAGCTAATGCTTCTCAGCTAAACCAACAACATTGGTGATTCCTTGTCCAAGAGGACATGCATAGATACAATTATTTTTAGAACATTTGGATAGGGGTTCTACACTATTTTGTGGGCCTCACACCTACATACACTTATATAACATATATATATGCATCTTTAGAACTTTCAATGGGTAGAACCCCCACTGGAGGTGCTCTTATATTTCTTATTTAAGAGACAGTTCTTAAGCTTTCTTAGTTAAAAACTAAAAAATGACTCTTAGAAAAGCTAAAAACCTCATACTAAGAGACCCGCAATAAACATGTCCTAAGAGGAATTAGACATAAGATATATTAGATTATCTTTATTGTAATATAAAATGTAGGATTTGGATTGCTTATTTATCCTAATAATTGTTTACATTAACCAATGACCACAAAACCTTAGGTGGTGTTATTGGATAGTGGATTTAAAATTAGTTCTCTAAGTGTTATAATTTAGTGTTATTCAATGACTGATTTTAATTGTTAATTTTAAATCTAGTGTTATTGATTAATGTATTTAAAATATCTCTACTAAATGATTTTAAAATTTTGTGTTATTGATTCTTATATTTTAAATCTTTTCAATGAGATAATTTTAAATCTATTGTTATTCAACTAATGATTTGAATGTAACATTTCAAATTTGGTGTTATTCATGTTTGATAGATTTCTACAATTCATTTGACTTGAAATATTTTTAACTTGATTTGGATTTACTTTTATGTGTAAAATCTCTCAATCCAAATCTTCCCTTTTACCTTCAGATTTTATAAAACAAAAATTTATCTAACAGAAAACTCTAACGTCAAGCCAATTAAACAAGAAAAGAAAAAAATAGAAGGAACGTCTACTAAAAACAAGAAAGAAAGAGCATATATAAAATATTTTGTTCTGCCATCTAACCTATTTTCCAACAGAAAAATAATTGTCATTCTTGGAACAATCCCATATTTTCTTGTATAAAATTCAATTTTTCCAAACGTGATCCTTTCTTTTGATAATTCATGTGTGCTCTTTAATTTCTGACTTGTTGATTCACATGAAATTAAATTATTTCCTTTTCACTGTCGTGATATTTATATAAAATTTCATCGTCTCTTAACTTTATGATAATATATGTTTAGTATTTAAGGTATTTTAGTTTCAGTTTATATTTTGACAAAATTTCCTTTTCAAAATATAATCCGTTTAAAATGGAATTCATTACTGTTATAGAGATCAAATGATATCTTGTTGATTTTATAAATAAGTTGATAAAGATTTTAATACTTGTAGATAAATCATGTATCTTAAATTGTAAACTGAATCAAAAAATTTAAAATCTTATCTAGTTTAAATCTAGTGGAGTTGATTTAGAGTTATAAAAATAATAACACCCCCTTAGAATTTAATATCAATTTGTTGTGATAGACCACATGTCCTAGTTGGACAAACATATTGTCCATTATGAATTTGACGATTACAAATTTGCTTTTAAGTCTCCTTAAAATATTTCATATTAAGTGAAACTGAACAAAATATAATATATTTATATATTTATATATTTATATATTTATATATTTATATATTTATATATTTATATATTTATATATTTATATATTTATATATTTATATATTTATATAGTTATATATTTATATATTTATATATTTATATATTTATATATTTATATATTTATATATTTATATATTTATATATTTATATATTTATATATTTATATATTTATATATTTATATATTTATATATTTATATATTTATATTAATTTTTTGGTGTAATATTCGATGTGGAATTTGGATTGTCTATTTTTCATAACAATTTCCCTCCAACCAAGGGCCAAAAACTTAGACTCTAATACTAATTTCTTGTGACAAACCATATGCTTTTCTTTTATAGGGTCAAAGCTCTATTTAAATCAGATATTCGTCACTAAATGTTCATTTCCTCGATTAGTGATATTGTGAGCTTTGAGATCAAGCCTTCAAGATTTTTTTTTCTGGATAAGTTATTCTCTGAAACTCTTTACTAAGTGGAATTAAACCTAATATACATATTAGATTTTCTCTTATCTAATATTCGATGTGGATTGCAAATGCAACTATTGAATTTACAGGTCCCTTTATCTAATCAATATGTAAATGAAAATTTTAATTATAAAATATGTAGCAGTCAAGGTACGTTTTACTTGGTAAAAAGTTGACACAAAAAATCTGTAAACATGTTAGACAATTGCTAGGCAGAAAATAAACTATTTAAAAGTTGACTTAGATAAGTAATTATGAATTCATAAAATGTTTACGGAAGATTTTAAATCCGTGGTACCAAACAAAATAATTATTAAATAAAGAGAAATAGTGGAACTAATCCTTCCATTTTGGCCTTTACAACTTTATAAGAAGTCAACTAAGATTGAGGCAGACATAGCAAGTGGCCTGCAAGTTTATCAGTGAGCTGCTTTTTAAGTGACCCCTATAGTGAGAGACCACTATCTCCCCCAAATCTTATTTTAAATTAAGATCTTGTTTTCATAATGTACTTTGACCTAAACATTCTACTCTTAACGATTGAATGTTTTAAGATCTAAACATATCTTAAAAGTTTTGATTGCCATAAGAAACACATATGCTTAAGATTTGACTTGCTATAGTCTTTGACTATTGGTTATAACTTATAAGTTTTTTTTTGTTAACCGTAGGGGATCCCAGACGGTAAGTCCAGACTAATCCCTACGAGGCCTTCCATTCAAGCACACGATTATAGGTGGGAAGGTGGCCAAGGCGACTCAAACCTAAGGCGGACACTCCAGCTAGAGTTCCTTTACCAATAGGCCAAGAGCTCTTGGTTAATTATAACTTATAAGTTACAACTAAGGTTTTTTGTTTGTAATACTTAACAATTCTCTGGATAATTATAGATCTTCTGTTGGTAGGACTGCACCCACACAGATAATGCAATAACTTAAAGGTTATAATGTCTTTACAAAAGAAAAAATAGAAATTAAAAGAAAACATGACTAAGAAATAAATCTCTATAACATTGATATATTGCGTCTATATGTAATGATGAATATGTAAGTAATGGATCCTTGAATTAACAATGGTTTTATTGCCATATGAAAAAGGAGAAATCAATGTTTTTATTGAGCTAGAGCGTTAACGTAGTGTCTTTAGAGTTAAGTCTTACCATGTGTTGTGTCCAATGTCCACCACATATGTTCTCATGATTTAGCGATAAAATTTGGTTTAGACTTCAATGGAAATATGACGAGAAAAAATAATTGTGATAGTGTGGTGGTAAAAAGATGAAATAAAACACAAACCATTTGCTTTCTGTTCGAAAATTTTACCAAAATTAAATTGCTATAGTTTTACCAGAGAAAAAAATCATGTCTTAAACCATATTAAAAACATGTAATCTTACTAGTCATTGATACTGTTTTTGTAGAGGATTAGTTGGTTTTCGATCTAAATACCTCATGTCAATAAAAAATCTGACAAAAAGGCTAAGTACCAAATCGTAACATAAATAAACTACTTATCACTGTTTTATATCTTGCCTTTCTAATTGATTATTACAAGGGGCAAATCTCCTAAATAACTCTTTTTGAAGTTTTTGTCACAAAAATAACCCTCAAGAACAAAAATGACAAATCTAATTTTTTTTATTTTCAAAAAATTAATTTTTTTTTCAATTTTAAACTTCACCCCCAAAACTCCACCCCATAACTCTAAACCCTAAGTCTAGATTAGTTAACCCAAGGGGTATAAATGTATATTAGTCATTTTGTTAATCCTTGGGTTAACTAATATAGACTTAGAGTTTAGAGTTATGGGGTGGGGTTTTGGGGGTGAAATTTAAAATTGAAAAAAATAAAATAAAAATTAATTTTTTAAAAATAAAAAAAAACTAGATTTGTCATTTTTGTTCTTGAGAGTTATTTTTGTGACAAAAACTTTTTTAGGTTATCTTAAGGTATTTCTATATTACAAGACAATTTTTTTTTATAAATACAAGTAAAGCATTTATCACTGTTTATTGCCTTTTTGATTGATTATTACAAGCTGACTTTCTTAAACATTTTTAAACACAATATCTAATCAATCACTTATAATGTCTAATCTCTAATTAATTTCTCTTCATCACTTTTTGGTTGCATGGACAAGAGAAGTTGCAGCAATAGTGGAGTTAGTGGGAACAATAACTTGCCATGGGACAGTATACTGCATGCATGACCACAAACTAACCTTAAAATTAAACAAACACATCCTTTTCAAAGAAAAAAAGTAAACGAACACATCCAAAAAATAATTTTTCCCTGACATTGAAAATGTATAATATCAGTATTTATATACCTTCAAAAGTTTTTTTCCTTTTGAATTTTGATAAGTTAGTCTCTAAACATAAAGTACAAACGTAGACCTTTATATTAATTAAGTATGAAGAAAATCTTCTCAGACCACATACATGTGCTGTTCTTTTAAACTCTGGGTGTGCTGGACAGTATTTTTGACAATATAAAGGGCACATTTCTAATTAGTACGATATTTTTCAACTCCACTTTTATTCTCAAGAGTGGTTTAACCTATTCATATTAGATGCTTTTAGCTATATTCTACGATTCTTTTTTTTTTTTTAATTTTTTTCTCTTTCTAGAGGTAATGGAAGATAAGATTCATTTGATTGAATTCTAGATGAGCATACCATCACAATAGATATTAAAGGTTACAAGTTACAACAAGTTTGTGCAATGACTCATATTACTTATTAACGAATATTCATTTTGTTTCAAAAATATATGTTCGGGAGTTTTCACACATACTATAAAAATATTTTACTTATAAATACACTATTTTAGATTTACTATTTCTCATAATTTTTAATCAATGAAAATTTAATAAATACAATAAATTTCTTAATTTTGCAATTTACCATCATCACTTAATAAAACACAATAAAACTTTTGTCCTCAAAATCCACTGGAAAACAACTCAACAACTCCATCCAGTCTAATTATTTACCCAAAATCTCATCTCACATCCATAACTCAACGGTTCCCTAACTAACCCAGTGTAATGTTGATGATGCAAAGTGAAATTGATGGGACTCTCTGTTGTTGCAGCTCTACCCTCCCCGACTAAAAAACTCACCCAGAGATGCCTGCAGACTTTACTAAGAAAACCAAAAGGATCTTTTTCTTTCCTTAGAAACAAAGAAAGAGCCTTCAAACAAATGGCACGGGCGATGGCATTCTTTTCCCATTCAACCGCTTCTTTAAATGTGTGGACTTCAGAAGACAAACATTCGTTCAAGAACTCTTTACTTGACCCTGAATATTGTATCAAACCACCTAGATGACTCCCTAGTGTATCTGCTAAATCCCCTAACACCCGAATCGTTGTCTTCACATTGTGCATGTCATAAAACCAGTAATCAAACAGTTCACCAACTTTTTATGTTTATATAGTTGTGGTTATGTTGGATTAAAAGAAAAAAGTTACATGTCTTTTTCCATGTATATACTATCTACAAAATAGAGGACATGGGGTGTGAAAGGAATCATGAACTGAGTTTTGGGAGAGTTCTTAAACCATTGGATATATGCCTCAGTAAGCCTCGAGGATTCTGTTTTGCAACAAGTTTGTGTACTCCGTCATTTCATCATTGAAGCATGGGTATCGAATAATTGAGTTTCTTCTCGAAATTCATGTTTATGTCGTCAAAATAAAAGAATATCGGCGGCTTCACAGATCGGTTCAACTGGTTGCTCGACAAATCTTTTAGAAGTTGTGTCGTAGACTCATAATCCCACCGCATTAAGGTAAAATATGTTCCTCGTATTCCATGCAGACATCCCCAACAACACACATAATAACATCACACACTTGGTATTCTTCAAAGTTTTGAAGACCCATTTCCAAGTACTTGTAAAACTCTCAGGCATGTAGTTGAAAAATTTGGGACCTGTTGCATAAGAAGAGAACCAATGGAAAGCATGGCTTCCTCATTTTCAGTTGTACTTCTACAACCAAAAACCCTTAGGAAAAGTCCCATAATTTGATTTGCATGCTGCATGAAAATATACTTGGTCGGTTCATATCCCAATTTCTGTATGATGACCTCCAAACACCCACATAGAAGTCCATGAAACTCGTTTTGCCTTCCACTCTCATGTGACGACAACTTCTCCCCTTCAAGTGTATTGTGAAGCTCCATCATTATCACATGTACTAATTGCAGAACCATGGTTGATGTTTCATCAGTCGAACACTTGGAAACTTCATTCAACGCCTCATGCGTTGCGGTTCACAAGCATGATTTAGTTGCATCCTCTTTGTGTGCAACAACTAGAAGCAACTGAAGTTTGCATGGGCGAATCCCAGAGCCATGTATAAAGCACATGTTGGAGAAAGTCTAACATACATTATTTCCTTCAGCAACATTCATACCTTGAACAACAATTTGTGAGTATGTTATTTACATGCTCTTGCTCTACAACATCTGGTGACATTTCTTCACATAGGTATCCAAGAGTCTCCAAAGTGGCTTGTTTGACATGATCTTGTAACTGGTGAATGTTGGAGAGAAGAGATCTGATAATCTCATGCCATTGGTTCTGTGGCAACTCAATATCTACAACTTTAGCAATGACATTGGGAACATGGGAAGAAAGTGTCTTCAACAAAAATGTTATGATCTAAGACTTTGTTGCCATGTCAAGAGATAATCATCTCTGGACAAGCTTGTGCTTCCTGTGATGTTGCATGGCATCAAGAGAATTTTAAATGACTAAACCAACACGTTTCCTGCTATCAAATGGCTTCTCATCGTTGGCAAGCTCTCCTGTAAGATTTTGTTCCGGGAACAGTCTGAAATTATCTTCAGTCATAGTTCCATCAATCGACTGAGCATCTGGGTAACCTCCATTGCCCTCAAACTAATATGAAATAGTAAGATCAGAATTCAGTAAAAAAATGGAAAGGTCTTCATTTTTCTTACAAATTCCCCAAAACAAGAAGAAAGTTCTTTTAAATTAAATACCATTACATAAACCAAAAGCAATTGAGAAACATAATAAACACACAAATAGCATCAACATACGAGATATCTTGACCTATCAAGACTCTAACTTCATGCACAAACATAAGAAGAAAAAACAAACAAGGTAAGCAACTAGAACAGATTTTTTGAATCATGGATCATGAAAAAACATGGATCGAGAAAAAAAGCATGCTAAAGATGAAATAGTGAGACCCAAGAGACTAAGAATAAGAGCTAATAGAACACAAAAAAGCAAGTCTAAATGCAAACGAGAATCAAAACAAAAAGATTACTAAACTGAATTTGAAAACAAGGGGATGGATCTCGTGGAAGCATGTTAGATAGATGAAGTGAAGAAGCATACCTACAATTTTGGAGATGAAAATAATTTTCTAGCAAGAAAAAACTAGAAAAAAATAGATTAAATGGATTATAAGGTGTAATATTAAACATTTCTTTTAATATTTTCAACAAACAATTATTTTATTTTTTCAATAAACATTTGATTTATTTCTGCCACTACAATTATGATTATCTTATCATTTTGAAAATAGTTTTTTTTTCTTTGTCAACATTCTAACTCATTTCATGAGTCCAGTGGACTAAAGTATAAGAGATACATGCTTTAGAAAAGAGAAAATTACACTCAAAGACAGTTTATGAGTTTATTTTACACTTTAAGGCAGTTTGGACTACTAAGGTAGTTTTTCGTAACCAAACTCATTTTCTAGTTATAAATCAACTAAATATGTTTGAAACTAAGTAATATCTACCTAACTAAATTAACATCTTATTTTTTTACGGGATTTGATTACAAGTTTTCCTGTCAAACAAAAGAAAGTGGGTCCCATGTTTTTTCTTCTTCGTTTTCCTCTTCTTGATTCCTTTTTTTTTGTAAAATGAATGTTGTTTTTTCAAAACTTTTTTTAAGAAATCATGTCTTTAATCAGTATCTTTATTATTTAATTTATCTTTTGAGATATGTCAAGATATATCTTTGATGGTGGTATCTGACAACGTCAACAACGTGATCGACTAATGTAAAGCTTCAACCATGGTATTATGTCTTCTCGCATCGCTGTACTTTGTTCTTACTTCAAAACCGCATGTGAGCCTCAACCAAGCTCGATCTCCAGGCTGCCGAGTTCATCTCGATCTCTAGGCTGCTGAGTTTATCTTCCTCATGGTGTCACACGAGATTGAAATTGGTCCGTCCCATCTCATTGTGGCTCAATCCTTTGTGTTGTGGCTCTTTTTTTCTCGTTGTGATTCATCATCTTCGTGATTTACGTTCCTCTTTAGTGCACCCTCCAACTGGCACAAAAAGCTTAAGAGCAACAATGGTTAACTTTGGCGTTTTTGCACGTTTATTCCTTCAATTTTTGTTTCATTTCAGTTTTGACTCTAATATTCTTCAAACGTGCAAATTGGTCCTTGATTTTGCCTTTAAACTTCTAAATTTGCATCTTAGCCCATATGATATGCAAATAAATAGACAATGCAATATATACACCTAAAAATATAACTTAAATTATTAAAATTAATTAAAACAAGATATTCAAAATTATTAAAATTATAAAATATCATAGTTTTGAATCACTTAGTTTCCACATGAATCGCAAATGAATCGCTTTTGTTTATGTTTATGATTTCAGTTTCTATTAGACAATATTGGTTGTTTTAATATTCAATTCACTAAATGTTTGTTAAAACTTGTTTGTGTACAAATAGCCGGTGTACATGTAAGTTTTTTGTAAAGCAATGCACATATAGATAATGAAATATATGTATACACATTGATGATTTTTACCATACATAAATTTAAACTTGAAAAAAATATCATTGATGTTGTCCATAATATTATTGTTGTTGTCCATAACAGAAGCAAATATAAAACTTCAAAAGAATATCAATGATTTTTAATGTCCATATGAACATTATATTAAGGGTGACTGGCATAAATGTTCTAAATTTCCATTTTATCATATATGATAACTTAAGAAATGTCTACATGTATACATGTGATTTTATTTTTATTTCAGTGTGTGTTTTCATGCTACCTTCATGGTAGGTCTTAGTTTGATTAATTTCTGATTGTTTTATATATGTACATGTGCACAAGTTCAGTGATATGCAAATATAATGGAAACCTAACTTTCAATACTTAACCATGTGTCTATGTGAAATATGTATCGCAAATCTTATCCCATTGATTTGTTTCAATATGGGAGCATGCTTCCATGTAGAAAGATTGTTCTTTTATGTTATGTTTCGAATGGATTTTACCTAATTTTTCAGTTTTGTACACATGTACACTATCATAGTTTGTTGGACACATGTACGCTACTAACCTTTAACGTACCCATGTACACTAACAGATGTACACACCTTTACAACATGTACATGTTGAACATCTAACATATATCTCAAATATATGTGTAAATGTAAATATCTGATAAATTATAATATGTACATTGTATACGTTAGCCTTTGTTGATAATCAAAAACATATGTACACATGTAATTTCTTTTGAAAGTATATATGTTAAACACACAAACACCTTCAAATGTGTTTAAAAAAATAATCGTATTTAGTACAATTTTGTTCAGGGAATGATACTAAATAGCTTGTACTAAATAGGTGTACATGTGAATCATTACATAAGTTAAGTGGTGTACATATGTGTTTTAGTAGATTATTAATCATATATACATGATGCTTTTTGATTATGTGATATGTTTAGAATGAAAACAAAGTTTTATTAATTTTTTGTCATCTAAGTCAAACTTTTCAATCTTAGCATTCATTGCATAATTATGTGTCTTTTTCCACATACCTCGTCACATCAACCTGTTTCAATATGAAGGTATGCTTCAATGTAAAAAAAATGTTATTTTGTGTATAATTTTGTGGTGTACACTTTGTAACGTGTACACGTGTATATCAAAAAATGAACCAACATATATAAAGAAATTGTACACATATAGGTGAACTGACGGGTTCTTACTAATTAATAAGAAGAAGAAGAACGATGAGCTCAAAGTTGTACTAAGTGGTGTACATGTACACCTATTTAGTACAATTTTGTTCATGGAATGATACTAAATAGCTTGTACTAAATAGGTGGTACATGTGAATCATTACATTAATTAAGTGGTGTACATATGTGTTTTAATAGATTATTAATCATATGTAAAAATGTTATATAATGTATATTTTAATCATTATACAAGTAAATTGGTGTACATTTGTATCATTGTACATATTTATAGCTAATTGATATGGTTTTGATTAAAAGTTCTAATGGAAATTAAATCTGACTTAACAGTTTTAAGATTTTAATAGAACTAATCGTCAGGGACCATTTGTGCAATTATAAGAAAGAGTTGAAATGTTCATTTTTAGAAGTTTGGGATAATTCATAAAGATTTATATGCAATTTGGAGAGTTTGAGATTAAACTGAGTATTACTACAAAATTGGAGGACTAAATGTGCAAATTGATGGTAATTCACCATTGTTGCTCGAGCTTTCCTCTCTGACGTGAAAACTGAAGCGACGCGACTCCCAACAGATTTATGGCGAGGAAGAAACTTCACCATGAAAAAATAAGTTTGGTTGTGGTTGTGAATCCAAAAAAGGAGGAGATGCAGCGGAGATGGTTGCCAAGATTTAGCACAATTTAAGAAACTCAGTGACAGAGGAAGTACAATGATTTAGCATGGTGACCACAAGTTATCTTGACAGAGAAAGCTACCATCGTCTCTTTCAATGATTATAAAGAAAATTACATCGAGAAACAGAAGAAGAAAAGGAAAAAAAATGATGGGTCCCACTATTTGAAAACCCACGTCTACTTTCATTTTAGTTGAGATAAACTACCTTGGTAGCCTAAACTGACTTATTGTGTAATACAAACGTAAAAACAGCTTTATATTGTTAATAACTCTTTAGAAAACAAGGCTCAACATTAAACAATTCAAATTAGAAAGACTAAGTCCTAAAAAAAGTAAACTAAAATCCGCCTGCAACGTGTTACTCTTGTGAAGTTTTGTTTCACACGTGTCAACCATTCACAGCTTGAGCAATTCTCCACCGCTGAGTTTTTCCGTGAAACTTCACAACCATAGCTTTGTCGAAATTAGTCGTTGGACCTTTCTCTTTCCTTCATCATCTCCAGCTCGCATCAACTTGTAAATCCTTTTTTTTATCGCCGTTTATTCCAAGACGCCCTTACTCTAATCACCGGATTTAAAACGCAATGAAAAAGCTTCAAGGGACTTAGAAAGCAGAGCCTTTGTTGAAACACTGCCCGAAAGGATAACCACAACTCTACTAGTTCTGAACTCAGTCAACGATGTTTGGCTGACCAACTTAATTCTTCATTCTTCAAGGATATTTTGTTTAACACAAATTTAAAAGCAAAGATCGATTCTAATCAAAATAAAAAACTAAGGATGCCCAACAAAAGAGGAGACTCCATGAATTCAAAAGAAAATTGATCATAAAGATCGAACATATTTTTCAATAAAAAAACATAAAACATAAATCTCTCTAGGCTCCTCTGAAAGAAAGAGATTAAGAGGAAGACCAAGAGAAAAAAATTTTCTTCCTAAAAGTTAGAGAAAGACAACGTTTGAAAATGGTTTCTAATCATATATTTTTTTTTTAAATTATAAGAATTTTTTTTTCATCTGATATGATTTGTATACATCGCGTGTTGGGTGGTCGGACCACCGTGGTCCCTTATCTTATGGACTTACACCAACTGTGCATATTGTTTTACGTTAATGTTTTACAACTAGATGCAAAGAAGCATGTTTTCTGTCTACGGAAGCTAGAAAACCAAAGGTACAAACATTATTAAATGAAATACTACAAGGATACTTAAATTTCATAAGTATTTTCCATAAGTAGTACTAGTAGTAAACTGCTACGGAGTAATCAACAAAACTATTTTAGACTGATAACAATAGCTGAAAAAAAACATGCTGGGCCGTACACGAAAGATAATTATATGAAACTTTTAAAGAGGAATTATTGGTTAAGAATTCTAAAGGAATTATAAAATTTTGAGAATTCTTTGTTATTAGTTTCCATTGTTATTGGTTTGAATATTTTAAAATTCCATTTGTTATTAAAAAGGTTTAGTTACTATTAATTTTGGTATTCTATTAAATTTTATTGTTATTGGGAAGCAAATTCTTATAATTTTATTCATAAAATTAAATTTTAAAAATATATTTGAAATCTATGTAATAATAAAAGCATACACATATTTGACTTCTCATTTTGAGAAATTTTTTTTTTTGTCGTGAAAACGACAGTCGTTATTATCATAAAAAGACAATGAACACCAATCCAAAACTTCCTCCAACCAAATTCAAAATCTATTTGTCTACGTGAACACACTAAACATAACACAAAGAACTATCCCATAAAATCTATTTGTATACGTGAACACACCAAACCATAATATCAATTAAAATTTACTGCTCGCCATCACCTTCCATTTCTTATTTCTTACTGCATCTGTCCACATATTGGAAACTATCATGTTTCTTCAATTATTAGTGTTATGACGAATGTGAGAAAAAAAAATTAACAGAATAAATGAACAGAAAAGATTGATGCAGAAATTTAACCTAGTTCACCAATAGGTTACCTCCACGGAAAAAGAGAGTACTTTATTGATGGAGGAATGACAAAGATTCGTCTACAAAAAAAAAACATACCTGGTTTTCTTCATATTGCTTGCTATTAGGTTTAGAGGAGGCACAACTTATATATAGTTGTGTCCTGGAAAACTAGCACTAATGGACCTCAAATACTAAGGCATTTATTCAACAAATCTTCACCTTGACTTGAATCCTCTAGAATCAGATTTACCAGAATGCACTTCTTTGTGCTCAGAATACAGATGTACCAGATTCTCTTTTTGCCTTAGATGTTCCGTCGAACTCATATATCAGATGTCCCGTCGAACCAGATGCTCCTTGGAGCCAGATGCCCTCACTTGGGCCAAATGCCCTCACTTGGGCCAGATGCTCCTTGGAGCCAGATGCCCTCACTTGGGCTAGATGCTCTTCCGAGCCAGATACCCCTTAGGGTCAGACGCCGATCAGGGCCAGAATTAACAGCTTGAAATATTCAGCAAGTCAAGACAATGCTTGAACTTGCTATGAGGAGCCGGCTTAATGAACATATCCGCAGGATTATCAGTTGTTCCTACCTTCTTCACTTCAATCCTCTTCTAATCTCTCAGAAAGTGGTATCTTATATCAATATGCTTGGTTCTCTCATGATGAACCTGATCCTTGGCTAAACAAATAACACTCAAGCCATCACAGTATACAGTAGCCTGATCATGATGAAGACCAAGATCACTGACCAATCCTCTCAACCATAACGCCTCCTTAGCAGCTTTTGTCAATCCCATGTACTCTGCCTCAATAGTAGACAAAGTTATTGTCGACTGCAAAGTCACCTTCCAGCTCACAACAGAACCACCCAAAGTAAATACGTAACCAGTCATAGATCTCTTGCTGTCCACATCTCTTGCATAATCATAATCAAAATACCCAATAACCAGTCTCGGATCCTTGTCTCCATAGACAAGACCAACATCAGGTTTACCCTTAAGGTATCGGAAAATCCTCTTCACAGCCATCCAGTGCTCCTTGCGTGGCTGAACCATAAACCTGCTAACCACACTCACTTCATGTGCAAGATCTGGTCTTGTACATACCATATCATACATCAGACTTCCTACAGCGCTTGCATAAGGAACTCGTGACATATAGTCAATTTCTCCTTCAGATATTTCATCACTCATGGTAGGATGAAAGTTTGCAGCACATGGAGTATCGATATGCTTAGCATTAAGCATCTCGAATCTCGTCAAAACCTTCTCGATGTAGGATTTTTGTGACAAGAACAGCTTCTTCTTCGACCTATCCCTGAAGATCTCCATTCCTAGAATCTTCCTCGCAACACCTAAATCCTTCATATCAAACTCATAACTCAGTAGCTCTTTAAGTTTCTGAACATCACACTTCTTCTTGGCAGCTATCAGCATGTCATCTACATAAAGAGCCAAGTAGATATACGAACCATCCTCCACCTTGCTCATGTAGACACAACAATCATAAGGACTCCTGTCGTAGCCCAACTTGACCATATAGCTATCAAACCTCTTGTACCACTGTCTAGGAGACTGCTTAAGTCCATAAAGTGACTTCCTCAACTTGCACATGTGATCTTCTTTGCCAGGAACCAGAAAATCCTCAGGCTGAGTCATATAGATCTCCTCCTCAAGCTCTCCATGAGAAAAGCAGTCTTCACATCAAGTTGTTCCAACTCCTGATCCTGACGTGCTATATCGCCAATAACACTCTGATAGAAGTGTGTCTGACCACAGGTGAGAAGATCTCATTGTAGTCAACGCCTTCTCTTTGACTGAAACCTCTGGCAATAACTCGTGATTTATACTTAACTCTCTCTCCGGTGACTGACCGTCTTTTATCCTGTAAATTCACTTGCAAGTCACAACCTTTCTCCCAGGTGGTAGTGTGACCAGATCCCATGTGTCATTCTTCTCATGAGATTCCATCTCATCTCCCATTGCAGCAAACTATTTCTCAGATGCATAACTTGAAATAGCTTCTCTGTAAGTAGACGGCTCGTAAGTGTCCACTTCCTCTGCAACTTGTAGTGCATAACCCACCATATCATCAAACCATATCTCTCTAGTGGCCTGACATCAACTCTCCTTGGTCTATCTTTAGCAATACTGCCTTTTTCACACCTAACACGTTGATTTCTAGAATTAGAAGACTCAGGCTGCTCATCAGAGGTTGATCGCTTGATCTCTTCTTGAGGATCAGTCGATCCTGTGTTGTCGGGCATCGATCGCTCGATCCGACTCATACGATCATTTGATCCTTGACCGTCGACTGTACTTCCTGCATCTCCACCTGCTTGTCAAAATCCTCTTGCTCTGCTTCTGAAATAGACTCAGCTGAAACTTTGAACATAGAACTCTCATCAAACACAACGTTCCTGCTCATTATAACTCGTTTCTCAGATGGAGACCAAACTCTGTATCCCTTGACACCATCTCCATAGCCCATAAACACTCCCTTCTTAGCTCTTGGTTCCAGCTTTCTTTCATCAACATGATAGTAAACTGTAAAACCACATATTCTTAGAATAAAGTAATCAGCAGACCTACCTGACAACACCGCATTAGGTATTCGACACTCGATCCCTGTATGTGGTCCCAGATTGATCAAATAACAAACCGTGTTAACTGCCTCAGCCCAAAACCTCTTCTCTAAACCAGAATTGGACAGCATGCACCTCGCTCTCTCCAACAATGTTTGGTTCATTCTCTCTACTACACCATTTTGTTGTGGTTTATACCTGATTGTATGATGCCTAGCAATCCCTGCATCCTTACAAAACTGATTGAGCTCTGATGAACAGAATTCCAGACCATTATCAGTACGAAGCCTCTTAATCTTCTTCTCAGTTTGATTTTCCACCAGTATCTTCCACTCCTTAAAGCTGTTGAAAGCTTCACTTTTGTGCTTCATGAAGGTTATCCAAGTCTTCCTCGAATAATCATCAATCATCGACACAAAATACTTGTGACCCTTCAGCGACTCCACCTTGGAGGGACCCCAACAATTTGAATGGATGTAATCCAGCGTGCCTTTTTTCTTATGAACAACTTTCGGGAACTTCTTTCTATGTAGCTTCCCAAACACACAATGCTCACAAAAATCAAGACTCTTGGTCTTATTACCACAAAGAAGATCCTGCTTTGACAGAATCAACATCCCATGTTCACCCATATGTCCAAGCCTCATATTCCACAACTTGTCTATATCTTCCTTGTGAACCTCTGGAGATGAAACATTTGCTGAACCAGAAACTGTAGAACCTTCCAGCAAATACAGAGTACCATGAATGAGGCTTCTCAGAATCACAACGGAACCTTTGTAGACATTCAGAATTCAATCTCCACATGAATACATTAACCATCTGCTATCCAATAGACTAATTGAGATCAAGTTCTTGGTCATAGACGGAACATGTCTAACTTCAGTCAATGTACATATTCTACCCTCATGTGTCATGTGCTTAATGGAACTGATTCCTGCAATATCGCAAGCAAAGTCATTCGCCATCTTGATCTTGCCATCAGTTACATTCTCATACTCCGAGAACCACTCTCTTCTTGGACACATATGATAGGAAGCGCATGTGTCTAGGATCCACACATCTCTAGAATGTGCTTTCTCATGAGAAACCAGCACAATATCTTCATCAAACTTAGCCTCATTCTCGGCTACAGCAGCAGAACCAGCTTGCTTCTTCTTCTTAGGACAATCCGACTTCCAATGCCCTCTCTCTTTGCAGTAATTGCAAATATCAGTTGGTTTAGGACTCCTTGGAAAGGGCTTTTTGTCTTTCGAACTCTTGCCTTTTCCAAAGTTCTTTCCACCACTTACAAACAACCTAGAAGCTTGGTCATATGTACCAGAACCTGAGCCTTGTGACGCAACTCCCTACTATGAAGTGCTGACCTGACTTCCTCCAAACTCATTGTATCCTTACTTCCTATGAATGACAGAACAAAGTTCTCATCGGAGTTAGGTAGTGACACCAACCAGATCAATGCCGCATCCTCATCCTCCACCTTAACATCAATATTTCTAAGATCTAACATAATAGAATTTAGACTATCAAGGTGATCTTGAAGTTGTGTACCTTCATGCATCCTACGAGCGAAAAGACGTTACAGAAGTAGCTTCTTAGTCAGAGACTTCGTCATGTATAGACTCTCTAACTTAGACCACAAACCAGCTGCATTATCAACACCGGAAACCTCGATGATGATCTCATCTGCCAGACTTAACAAAATCGTTGAATACGCATTCTCTTCAGTAACCTCCATCTCAGCTGTAACAGGTTCAACCTTCTTCCCTGACAATGGTGCCAAAAACCTTGTTGCTGCAGCAACGCCTTCGTCTTGATTTGCTAGAGACTGAAATTGTTTCTTCTAGTTAAATTTTCGATCTTCATATTCATCCCATATATCTTCTCACCAGATTCAACCCAGAGCTCTGATACCAGTTTGTTACGACGGATGTGAGAAGAAACATATTAACATAATAGATGAACAGAAAAGATTGACACAAAGATTTAACGTAGTTCACCAATAGACTACCTCCACAGGCAAAGAGAGTATTTTATTGATAGAGGAATTACAAATATATGTCTACATGAAGAACATATCTGATTTTCTCTCTACGACTTGCTATTAGGTTTAGAGGAGGCACAACTTGTATATAGTTGTGTCTTAGAAACCCTAGCACTAATGAATTTCAAATACTAAAGCCCAAAGATTCAAGACATTTATTCAACAATTAGCATACTCCTGTTGTTGAGATTTAAGAGTACCTATTTCTTTAGTGCCTACATTTCCATTTTCTTCTTTTTCTTCACTGTTTTCATGGATCACTTCTTTTGGAAAAATATCTGATCAACACTTTTTACGTAAAAGAATTATGCTATCTGGCACATGCCAAAACTAAAAGTCTATAATTTATATATGGTTTACATAGAGATTTTTGTTTTCTTGAAAAGTCCTAAAAAAATTGTTATATTACCTTGTAAAGAGAAACATTTGGAAAAACAATTATTCTGCAAATCTATAATAATCAATAAAAATATATAGAAATCAATACAAAATATTTGTTAACTCTAAGTCTCTACTTAACTTCTAAAATTCCGTCGACTTTTAAAATTTCCAAATTCTGATTCCAATAATCCTCCTAAGTCTGCTGTCAAAGAACTGTTTAAGAAAAACTTTTTGAGATTTATTGGGTTATTATGATGGTGCCTCTCTGGTTCAACCTAGTAAGAAAATAAAACAGTTACATTATGCAATGCATTGAGGAAGCCTAAGACTCTTGGTCAAACAGAAGCAAAGTAACAAGAAAGGTATAAAAATCATCTCAGTTTTGAAGACATTAAAACACAGTCTAAAGACAGCAAAAACTTAATCAGAATCCTTGTTCTCTCGCATCCAGGACCACTCTGATTCACAGAGATCAAGAGGCGAGTTTCCTTCTTCATCTTTAATGCTTGTATCAGCTTTCTGCTTCACTAAAAACTCTGCAAGAGCTTCTCTTTCGCACACAACAGCGTAGTGCAGAGCGGTTTGGCCTTCATTGTCCTACCCAAAAAACAAAAGTTAAAGTCATCCAAAGAAACACACAAATCTTGTATTTAAACGAAAGACTTGGTTAATGGTTTTGAATTTACTTTAGCATTAACATCAGCGTTCTTATCAACTAGGGCCTTAGCAACATTCAAGTGGCCACGGTCTATAGCCCAATGCAGCGGTGTCCGACCTTCACTATCTGAAATTTCACAAGTTGAAACTTCAAAGCAAAATCGAAAACGTTTGAGAATGATATATGAGGAGGGACTAAGTAACCTCTTGCATTTACTGGTATGCCACTTTCTATGCATTTCACCAGATTCTCCACTTCTCCTTCTCTGGCAAAGGCGTGAATTGCATCAATCTTCCTGTAACATGGAAAAAAAAAACAAGAATGAACAGAGCTTCCCCTAATACTAATAGCTGACTAACTGATGATTCAATTATAAACGGATCCATTCATGGTGACTAGTATGAAATATGATTCTCCATGAGGTGTGTTGTATACACAGAGTCCTTCTGTGAGCTAAATTGCTTAGAACCTTACAACTCATTTTCGGTTTCTTCTTCGTATACCAATGAGCTAAAAACCGGTCCCATGGGTGCTTTGGAGTTGGACCCTGAAGCATCACCACTACGATTTCTTCCTTTCTTAACATCAGAAGCAAAGCAAACAATCAAAGAACAAAGTTAGAGATCTAAGAAAGGAAACAAATCATCCTTAAACAGTCCAAAGAAACGAGAAATAAACAGAAGTGGTACCGAGCCACCTTCAACCCAAGCTGGGTACAAGTGAGTCACAAGGTCGATGTACTTCTCCATCGCTTCCTCAGCTGGCATAGCACCCATTTTATGCCATGCTTGCCTAAACCAAGAAGAAAAAAGAGATCATAACAAGTCTCAGTCAATCAACTAAACAATCAAATCTACATCATAACCACAAAGTACTGACAGAGATGACAACACAAGCAATCAAAACTTCCAATACTTTCGCAATGCAAGATGTGAACTTGGTGATACACACATGACTCCAATATAAAGATACCTCACAACTAAACATGATCAAGCAATCATCAGATAAACCAATCAGGGGCCACAGACAGAAACAGAGTAAGAATCTAAGAGAGAGAGAGACAAACCACTTGGCACGAGCAGTCATTTTAAGAGCTGAAGGTTGTGGAGCAGTACAAGCTCCTTCAGTAGCAATCTTATACAACCCATAAAGCTGAAGCTGCAACTCGTTTGATACTTTCTGCGAAAGCCTATCAGACGCAGCAGCCGCAACAAAGGCAGTCGCAGCACTGAAGGCTTCATCAAGCTCCGTGCTTTCCACACCTTCCCAATCATCATCGTCTTCATCATCATCTTCATCTTCATCACCTCTCAAGCTTCCTTGCTCCGCCACAAGAGAATCAGTCTCTCCGGTTGAAGATTCGACCTTTCGATAGTCATTCTCCGATTGGGTCTCGTGGTTGCGAGTGAGGGAGAGGTTGTCTTCTTTAAACGCGACGAGGATGGAGATTAGCTTGGCGAGAAGGTAAGCGAAGATCAAACCGAAGATTAGAGACTGAGCGAGCTGATACCAATCACCCATTTCTCAAATCGGAGAGACGAAGAAAGACCTAGACTTTCAGTGAAGGGTCACAGGAACGCATCTCCAGAAACGAAAAGGAAGCATCTGTTTTCTTGTTTTCACCGCCTCGCTCAATAGACAGAGGATGATGGAAAATGACCAACACAACCTTAAACTGTGTTGGGTCGTAAAAGTTCTACTTTTTTTCGTTGTTAACATTCTAATTCCACATATGTTACATGTCGAAGATGGATTGCATTCTTCCACACGATCCATCCGATAAAAGACCGGCCTAGTAAGTATGAGTATCCAGAAATCGCAGCTAAAACGCTATCAAAGAAAATGACATCGGTTCAACCTGAGCCGAAACCGAACAAATGGTCTTGTCATTTTATGAGACCCGTTGAGTAACCAAACTCGGCGCCAACAAGCCGACGAAGCCGAACTCGAACTAGGAACGGAGAGAGCCTGACCCGTTAAGACCCAAATTCGGATTAGGGCAAACAAGGAGGGCAAACTGCCTATAAAAGGAGACTAAAGAATCTGGTAGAAGTGGAGAAATTTTAGAATTTTAGATCTGATCGAACACTTGTATCTAATTATTAATCTTATTGAGACTGTTACCTTCAAGTTGTTATAACGCATTCCAGCTAAACCCACAATTGAGTTCGATTTACTTTCCTCCCTTTCGATCTAGCTCAAACTTAACATTTGGCGCCCACCATTGATGCGACCCGGTTCGAGCACCGACCTGCTTGGATCATGGACACGGCTCAAGATGGCGATCTTGTCGACCAACTCGACTCAACCGAGGTTTTACCATCAGATCATGCTGATCATACCATGATTGAGCCAGGATCTAACTTGGAAAAGGAAGGATTTACTAAGTGGAAGCAACGATCAATTAACCTTAAAGATATCATGGAAAGCAATAATGATATATGTTCATTATTTGACTCATATCTTCCAAATCAGGAGGCTTCTACGCATGAAATCACTTGGAGAATGTTATCAACTAAATTATGGAGCTCCTTGAAGAAGAATCAGATCAAACGGAGTTCATATGTGGGAGTTATGCCATTTACAAATCAGGTGATCTTCAGTTCTCGCGAATTCAGACATGTGCGCATTCAGGTGAGCTGGACCGACACTGCCTTGGAGCTGGATGAGCTAATGGAAACTATATTGGATGAGCTTAATACTCAAGTGAGTTGGAATGAAATTATTCTAGGCGAGCTGAGCTGGATTGACACTCACTTGGACGAGCTGAGGAGCTAGTTCGATCTTCCGAGCTGGTTCGACCACCCAAGAAGCTGGAATTGGCTAACCTTATTTCTAATGAACCAATGACCAATTCAATAATTCCAAAGGTGATTATCCATGTTCTAAATGTCCAAGAAATCCTTTGCGTTGATGGTTTTCAAAAAAGATTCAAAAATAGACTTGTTTGGGCCAAATGGAGAAACCGATCAAATTTTGGCTAAGGCAAAAGATGGATTTCGACCAGGCCTCAAGTGGACATGTCTTGGCCCATATCAGGAGCATATTCTTCACCTTTCAAAGTCCTGGTCGTGGCTATATCAAGAGGCATTCAACAACATACTTATTTCTAGTCAAAAGTCTTAGTCTTTGTTTGTGTTTTCTAAGTTTCTAGTTTTCCACAAAAACTCTTAGTCTTTCTTTGACCACAAGTAGTATAAATATGTAATCACAAGCCACGAAATAAATCAGATTGTTTTCCCCTTTTTATGAGTTTATCTCTTTGTTCTTTGTTTAGAACACTTCTTAGTTTCTTGGTGAGGTTATCTCCAAGTTTCCGATCCTTCTTTTGTTGGACCGGTGCGTCACATCCGGCAACGATTGAAGTCTGGTAGTATCATTGGGCCTTCCGCAACCCTTTGTGTCACCATTCAACCCATCAGTTCTCCCTTTTGGCGAGATCATATCCATCAAAACCGTTTGAGTGATCCTTTCCGAATCTAGGACGTATCAAGTGGTATCAGAGCCACTCAATCGGTATCATCTATCCATTCTTCTCATCTTCCATTTAAATTTCTTCAAACACTTCTTCTTCTCTCTATCTTGAATCTGGGCCCCTCATTACCATCCACCATATAAAAAAAAAGAAAAAAAGAAAAGAGAAAAAAAAAAAGAGTCAAAAAAAAAAAATCGAAAAGTTTGATTGTGGTTAGGTGGTGGAAGAGAAAGCCTGCTGGCCGAGGAGAAATCCGGCCTTTGAGGAGGTTAAAGCAGATTCCAAATCCAAATTTTCTTATCTTTCTATCTCATCTCATTGTTTGATTGCTTGGGAAACCCATTGGAAACTTGGATTGTCTTTCTTAGAACTTTGAGAAGAAACTTGAGTGATTACCTTAAAAATCAGAGTGAAACACGTGTGTGGGTGAGGATAAACACATTGAGAGTGTGAGGATTTATTTCCTAACTTTTGGTGTTGAGATTTTCAGGTTATGATGTTTGGTCTTCTCAAGGAGAGTAACAAGGAGAAACCCCAACGAAATTCTAACTCTCAAACCCCTTTTAAATATCCCTTGGATTATTTTGATGAGTTTGTTAGTGTGCAGGAACAGCCACCTATAAGGAGAAAAACAAGCAGAGATGTGGCTGATCCAAAGAGGCAACCTTTTCAATTTGATGTCCAACAATTTTGTGAAAACTTTGTGAAGGAAGTGGACAAAGCCCTCAAGGACGTCAACAAGAGCCAAAAGAAGAGCACTTCCACACGTGCTCCAGTAGCTGAGCCATCCTTGTTCATCAGCAAGAAAGCCAAAGGTAAATCTGAAAACAATTTTGAAGAGTTTAAATTTTTTTCAGATTCTTTACCTATCTTTGATGAATATGAGGAAGAGATAATTGAAAGCTTGATCACTTGTGAGGATAAATGTGATCTTCCTTCTCTTGAACCTGAGTTTGTGTTTGAGAATGAGCAAGCTAATGTAGAACTAATTATTTTGCAACCGGAGCTTCCGAGTAGTCTTGTTTTGTCTCCACAGGTTTTTGAGGAAAAGCCACTGGACTATCCACATCAATGCCCATTTCTTGGCACTTGGATATCTTTGGATGATGGTCCAGATCCTATCTTTGATGTGGAGGACGAACCTGATCCAGTCTTTGATGAAGAAGCAAGAAGCATCACATCCATTGCTATGGAGAATCATCTTTGCTTTGACCCCGACACAACTACTGCTCCTTCATCTCCCGCCCCTTTGCCTCCTGATCTTCACAAGCACCGTGAGAAACCTGATTTGATTAATTATCTGCCTGATATGCTTGTCAAGATCAGTACTCATGATATAACTCGTTTTGGTCTTGAAAAGATGAAAGAATTTTGTGTTTCAAATTTTGTTTTTGATAACATGATTAATTCTTTTCAAATCTTAAAACCTGATGAACTTCTTGATCATAAACGTTTTCAAAATGATAAAGGCATCAACTCTGGAATTATTTTGACCTTTGATCAGTTCTTGAAGCATAGCAAAGGCTTTGATCATTTTGAAAAGTCTCTTGAGATTGATTTGAAACAAACTGACTTTTGTATTAGAAAATCTTTTGATTCGTTTGTTTTCAAAGAAAATAGTTTTGATCTGAGTTCTTCTAGACATGCATTGATCACTGATGATTTATTTGCATCCTCTTGTGCCTTGAACGAAATTGTCGTTAAGAAGTTGCTAGAACATGAATCACTTAGAACTGAAAATTATTTTTGTGATCTTGATTCTTGTGATTTTGTTTTGCAGCCTGATCTTATGTGTTTTGAAACTGATAAGACTTGGCATTTTATGAGATCATTTCAAGATAATTGTGTTGTTTTGAGCCTTGATGATATTGTGGTTTACAACACTTTCTTTGAAAAACATCTTGAGTCTTTGATAGTTAATTCTCAATCTGAACTTAAGCTTGTGTGTTCAGATGTTGAGCAGGATATGCCCGTCTTAGGAATGAATACTATTGTTGCATATCGTGATAAAATTTTGTTCTGTAATGTTTATTTTGATTTGCATCTTGACAGGCTGAAATATGTGCTACTTGTTCTTGGAAAAGATATCTTGATTCATGATTTGAACAAGTATTTGTCTTGCACATTTGATCCTGGTATTTTAGTGTTTGTTTTGAGTATCCAGGAAATACAGGTTCAGACTCTGAGGAATGAAAGCATTGACCGTGCCCAACATGAGTTTTGGAGAAGCTTTGTTGAAACCGGCTACCTTGGAGATGTCAGCGACAGAGGTTCACTCCAGGAAGGATATCTCGGCCACCAGAAGGTCTTTTGTCTTGAATCCAATTTTCTCGGAAAGCCAACTCAAAAAGGATTTATTGTGGCCTAGAATCGCATGAAAAGTTTCACGGATGAAGAAGTTATGAATTTTCCAAATCAGAGGTTCTTCAATCCGTCTATCCTCGAGTACCAGATTTCTAAAAGAGATTCAGGACCAAGAAAGAAGCGTCCTGAGCCAAAACCGATCCTCCATGAACCAAAGGTGTTTCCTCAGTCATTCTCCTGTCTAAACCAAAAGCACTGTAAGGATCATGAGTTGATTGTCTCTACTCTTCATGAAAATGTTTTGAAACCGAGAATTTCAAAGAGAAAACATATTCTTACTTGGTTGAAACACGTTTTGCTCAAACCTTTTCATGAATTTTTTTTTTTTCATGGAGCTGTGCTTTGAAAGAGATTTGGTGTAGGAATAAGCATGAACCGAAATTGCTTAGACCAAAAGATCATTTTGATTTCGTTCATGAAGAAAATCTTTTAAATTTGGCATTGTCTCTTGCTTTTCCTATCAGTTTGACACCTTGGCCAAATTTTGAACTTGATAAAACAATTTTTGGTGATCAGTTTACTTGCTTGATGCTTGCCCACGTGCTTGATGATTATCCTAAGAGCTTGGATCCTGTTTTTGATGTCTTAAGGATAGAGAAACCCTTTGATTATTTCTTTCGCAGATTTGATGTGGTTTCTCTAGTTGTTTTGAAAGTGCAGGATATAAAGGAGAACCAAGCAGAGGAGAACGAAACCACACTTTTGTTCTTGGAACATGGAATTGGAAATACTTGAGGGAAATAAGTTCAAAACTCCAAGGAAGTTTCTCTCCAAATTTATCCTTCATTGAATTTTACTTGTTTTCAAAATTCTTTTTGTCTGATTCATTTTCTTTTGTTTCAGGTAAAATGGATTTGAGGTCAAATCCTTTTGAAGAGGGAGGGAATGATGCGACCCGGTTCGAGCACCGACCTGCTTGGATCATGGACACGACTCAAGATGGCGATCTTGTCGACCAACTGGACTCAACCGAGGTTTTACCATCAGATCATGCTGATCATACCATGATTGAGCCAGGATCTAACTTGGAAAAAGGAAGGATTTACTAAGTGGAAGCAACGATCAATTAACCTTAAAGATATCATGGAAAGCAATAATGATATATGTTCATTATTTGACTCATATCTTCCAAATCAGGAGGCTTCTACGCATGAAATCACTTGGAGAATGTTATCAACTAAATTATGGAGCTCCTTGAAGAAGAATCAGATCAAACGGAGTTCATATGTGGGAGTTATGCCATTTACAAATCAGGTGATCTTCAGTTCTCGCGAATTCAGACATGTGCGCATTCAGGTGAGCTGGACCGACACTGCCTTGGAGCTGGATGAGCTAATGGAAACTATATTGGATGAGCTTAATACTCAAGTGAGTTGGAATGAAATTATTCTAGGCGAGCTGAGCTGGATTGACACTCACTTGGACGAGCTGAGGAGCTAGTTCGATCTTCCGAGCTGGTTCGACCACCCAAGAAGCTGGAATTGGCTAACCTTATTTCTAATGAACCAATGACCAATTCAATAATTCCAAAGGTGATTATCCATGTTCTAAATGTCCAAGAAATCCTTTGCGTTGATGGTTTTCAAAAAAGATTCAAAAATAGACTTGTTTGGGCCAAATGGAGAAACCGATCAAATTTTGGCTAAGGCAAAAGATGGATTTCGACCAGGCCTCAAGTGGACATGTCTTGGCCCATATCAGGAGCATATTCTTCACCTTTCAAAGTCCTGGTCGTGGCTATATCAAGAGGCATTCAACAACATACTTATTTCTAGTCAAAAGTCTTAGTCTTTGTTTGTGTTTTCTAAGTTTCTAGTTTTCCACAAAAACTCTTAGTCTTTCTTTGACCACAAGTAGTATAAATATGTAATCACAAGCCACGAAATAAATCAGATTGTTTTCCTCTTTTTATGAGTTTATCTCTTTGTTCTTTGTTTAGAACACTTCTTAGTTTCTTGGTGAGGTTATCTCCAAGTTTCGATCCTTCTTTTGTTGGACCGGTGCGTCACATCCGGCAACGATTGAAGTCTGGTAGTATCATTGGGCCTTCCGCAACCCTTTGTGTCACCATTCAACCCATCAGTTCTCCCTTTTGGCGAGATCATATCCATCAAAACTGTTTGAGTGATCCTTTCCGAATCTAGGACGTATCAACCATGGAGCAGCGCCGAAGTAGCGTTCCGACCTGAACGATGACAGAGATCATGGACACAATCTTGGCGCGCTTCGCTCAAAAGAACGAGGTACTAAAGGCGACGAACGAGCGTCTACATCCTTGCCGCCGCCATCACCCCTGCTCGTGGGACCTCCAGCAACCCGCCTACAGTTCGCATGCAGCTCTTTTCCGTTAATCCTTTGACCGGTGCACCCGAACCATGTACGGACACTGCAGAACAGATAACATACGGCCCCATACAGAACTTAGAAAGTTTAGACCCAGCCATGAGTCGACAAATCGCTCAACTCCAAAAATCGCTCAGGGATATACACTCCAAAATCCACCTCGTAACCACCCTGGCCCCTGAGATCGAAAGAGTCCTCAAAGCCACCTTGCACAACCCGTTTACCCGGTGGATTACCGACGTCAAGATCCGACAGACGGACAAACTCTGCATCTAGCCGTACACCGGAAACTCTGATCCCACGAACCATATGACGAAGAAAAGGACGCCATCTCCTGCCAACTATTCGTCGAGAGCCTCTCAGGGCCAACTTTGATATGGTTCTCTCGCTTGGAGGAGGGGTCTATCGAAAACTTCCACGACCTATCCACGGCGTTCTTGAAGCACTACGTCAAGTTCACCCGCGACGGGGGCTCCATCTCGGACTAGTGGAAAATGTCTTAGTCGTCCACTGAGAGCCTCAAAGATTACATGGAGCGGTTCAAGTAGGTGGTGTCGAAGGTCCATGTTACTGACAAGACCGCAGTCGAAGCCTTGCGACATACGCTATGGATAAACTTCGAGTTCCGCAAAAATCTGTACTCGCATCCCACCGTCTCTCTACAAGATATCCTCCACTGGTCAAAAAAACTTCATTATGCTGGAAGAGGATAAGCGGACATTCTACACTAAACAAAATACGGTCAAGCAGACAATGTCAAAGCCGACAGATCTCCCTCAGGAACCACGACAACACATGCCGTACGCCAAAAACAACAAAAAGAAATCGTATATGCCGTACCTGGAGATGACCCGCTAGGCATCACTGTCATGGTCACAGAACCAGGGTGGAACGTCTGAGTGAGGGACACATACGAGAAGGTTATTCCTCCACGTACTGGCACATCCAACAATCCGACTGCCACTTTCGACGAGAGCAAATATTGCGACTATCACAAGATAAGGGGGCACGATACCAAGGAATGCAAGCAACTGCACAAGCTCTTACTCGCAGCATTTGCCAGCGGACAAACTAACATTGAGCCGTCGAAGCCAAAATCAGCAATGAGCAACAAGAGTTGGAGCAAGATTAAAAATAAGAAAAAGAAACCTCAGGGCCGGAACAACCCAGAAGTTTTACTGGGGGCCGAAGCGAACATTTCCCGACACGAAGGTAACTCGTCTTCCGAAGATGACAAACCAAAATATCGCCGAAAGATCTTCACGATCCTCGCTAGCCCGTTGTCCCCATCTTCCGAAGAGGAACCACAAAAAAAGGATCTTCGCAACCTGCTCAAACAAAAAGTCCAAACCAGTCCATAGAGCCCTCGAGCAACCATGTTTTCTCGACAGCCCCTCGATTTGCGGGAAAAACTCGAGCAAGCTATATCGCCACAATTGACTGCGGTTAACAGCAGTAGTAGCCCGAAGCTAACCGACTTATGAGCAAAGTTGAACTCCAAATTCATTGACTTGCGAGCAAAGTTGAACTCTAAAGTCACCTACTTACGAGAAAAACTGAATTCAAAAGATCCTGACCAGCGAGCAAAACTCAAAGCCTCCAGAAGCGAGTAAGAAATCATGACGATTGACAAACATCCACCGACCAAATCATCGATTGACTTGCACGCAAAGCTGAAACGATCAAAAGAGTCTAGATTAAATGTCATCATGGGTGGATCCCCTCCCTGCGGTGATTTAGTGAGATTAGTCAAAAAGTTTTGTCGCAAAGCCGTTGTCGTGAGAAATTGGCCCGTTGCTCCGGAGAATGATTCGCAGATCACTTTCTCCGCAGCTGACTTGGCCGAAGTCCATACGCCACACAACGACCCTCTCCTCGTCAAACTCGGAATCGAAGATTGCGAAGTCACCAAAATATTAATCAACATTGGATGTGTAGTTAACAGATGTACCAAACAGCTTCTGATAGGTGTCTGATGATTGGGCAAGGTTGAAGTTGGCAAGAGATTAGTCAAGAAGGTTGCAGTGAGTAAGGCATCAACCCAAAACTTCAGTGGCATCTTGCTATCAAATAACATGGAGAATCCCAACTCAGTGATATGATGATGCTTCATCTCAGCAAGTCCATTTTGCTGAGGGATGTGGGGACAATAAATCTGCTGCTTAATACCATATTTTTCCTAGTGAGACAGGAACACTGAACTGATGAATTCACCTCCACCATCACATTGAAAGGTATTGATTATGCACTTCAACTGATTTTCAATTAGAGCTTGAAACTTGCAAAATATTGGATAGAAGTTTGATTTATTTTTCATAGGATAGATCAAACAATATCTTGACCAATGATCACTAAAGATTACATAGAATCTAAATCCTTGAACAAACATTGTAGGAGCAGGTCCCCACAAATCGCAGTGAACCTTTTCCAGAGGACTTTTTGCAAGAAAACTAGAAGATTGAAATGGTTATCTACTGCTCTTTCCATACTGACATGATGAACACATCTTGTTGGAACTTGAAATTATTGAAATAAGCTGGTTTGATGACAAGTACTGGAGAATCTGCTGGTGAGGATGCCCAAGTCTCCTATGCCAAACAACATCTGACGCCGACTGTTGCCTAGAGGAATAGAGAGCCTTTATTTGTAGCTTGTTCTCCAACTGATACAACCTGTTAACCTTTCTTCCCTTGGTGAGTAGTCTCTTTGTGTTTTTGTCCTTAACATGAACTTCAATATTGTCAAACGTAATAGAGCATGGATAATCATCCGTAACCTTAGAGACTGACAATAGAGATTTAGTTATTTTTTGACAGACAATAACATCTTTAAGTGGTATATTACCTTATGATGATCTGATGACAGTTGAACCCGTATGAGTAATAGGGAGATAGCTGCCATCACCAATCATTACTGTATCTGATCCTCAATATGGTTGAGACTGTTGCAGATTACATGTGGAGCTGGTGACATGAGCTGTTGCTGCAGAATCAGCATACCATTCTGAACCTATGTCATCTGTGATGTCCGTTATGCGCATCGCAGCCATGGCATGAGGAAGATCTTCGTACTGATAGCTATTGTCAAATATGTGCCAGCATTTCAAAGCAGGATGACCATGTCTGCCAGACACACTAGACGTTTATCTCCTTCAGAAGATGAAGATAATTGTTGAGTAAACCCTCTTCCTTTTGTGGTGTAGAAGCCACGACCACGACCCCCAGAGCGCCCCCTGTTTCCACGTCCTCTTGTTGAGTAATACTGAGCATGTTGATTAGAGCGTATAGAAGTCAAGGCCAGATGAGGAGAGGCTTCCTGACAAGTGTTGTAGCTCTGGAGTCTGTCATCAAAAGCAACAAGCCAAGGTATAATGGACTCGAAAGTAGGAGACATATGAGTATCAATAGCACCTTCAATAGTAGTCTTTACTGGTTCATAGTGACTTCCTAGACCCCTGAGAGAAGTGAAGATCTTCATGGCTTCAGTCATGGGAGAACCAATGGAGGTAAGGTTCTCACTCAGAGTTTTGATTTCTTGAAGATAAGTAGCCATAGATTTGTCGGTTTCGGTAACTGTCTGAAGCTTGTGTTGTAGTTTAAATAGACGAGAGTTTGATGGGCCATTGAAGTGACTTTCTAGGGTATACCAGATCTCATGAGACGTTGAGCAGTTAACCACCACATACTGAAGCTGATCAGAGGGAGCATCGATAAGCCATGACTGAATCACTTGGTCTGTCTGGTAACATAGCTGATGGTCAGGGTTGATGACTGGTGTATCTGTTCCATTGATAGCCGATGCCATAATGGTGGGGGGGGGGAGGCTGAGGTATGGAGCCAGTGACAAACCCAAACAAATGTTGCCCACTAAGAAACGACTGAAACTATCGTTTTCAGAAAACAAAATTTTGCTCATTGAGCTTTACAGTGATGGATTTAACTATATTGAGAGAGGGAGGATTGTATGGCTCAAGATCCATGGCTCTGATACCATGAAAGCGTGAGACACAAAGGAGTAAAGATAAGAACTTTCCTTATTATTTCACTCTTAACTTCTTGTTACATACAATACTCTTATTTATAGAGTGATACAATTAGGTTTCTCTTCTTAGGACACATCATTGTTGAGCTGAGCAAATCTGTTATGGATAGGGATCAGCTGAGCTGTCAACAGTGACGACATCCTTGCTTTTCCGTTGGAGGTAAATTTTGTGGCAATTTCATGTGCATAGTACATTTTGTCTTGCTCCAAAAGTGTAGAAGAAGACCGTTGCAGGGTTTCATGTAGGTTTTGACTCTTGGGCCTTTGACTGAGCAAGTGTAGACTCTTGGACTTTGGCTGAGCAGACTCATTTGATGGGCTTGAACTGATACACGAAACACACACAAAACCATAATTATCTCAAAATAAATAATACTTGTGTAACTAGGCACACAAAACATATAATTGCTAAGCTATAAATATATCAAGCAAGTAGTTTCGGTTTAAAGGTAGTTAGCAAGAGATTGGTTTTTAGTAATGCAAATTAAATATACAATAGTTAATAAATTGCACATACACCAAGCAAGTAGTTCTGGTTTAAAGATAGTTAAAGATTGGTTTTTAATTACACTATGGGGGTTATGAACCGGAAAAGGAAAAGAAAGAAAAAAAAATTGGAAAGTTGCTCTTTGAAACTTTTATAAGTATGGCTTTGAAAGCAGCTATATTATTATTATTTGAGATTGATTTTGCTGGTTTGTCATCTTTTCATTTTGTTTATTTCCCATGTTTTCAATAATAGTATATATATATATATATATATATATGTTATATAATAAATATAATTACTACAATTATACTTAATAGATAATCACCTTTTACTCATTATAATTTAAAAAGAGTCTAATATTAACAACATGATATTTATATCTGCACTACATACGAATATTTAGGTTAGTTTTTTTACTTTGTTTTAGAAATATTCTATCAAACATACGAAAGTTCTACATATGCTCTTTATCATATTTAATTTCCTTTTGATAAGTTTAGTTGTCTAAGTAATTTACTGCATGAATAAGAAAATTATAATAGGTACAATCGTTTATTTTTGTTTATTTCAAAATTGTAATTTTGCTTAAATAATTCAGAGATTGTCAATAATAAAATAATTTGATCAAATGGTAAAGTTAACTCCAAAGCAGTGCTGGTAGATTAGTTTCTCTGAATATAATGAATCTGATTCTATAGATGATGCTAAAATTAATCATAAACTAAAGAGAGTATTCATTAATTCTCATAATTATCATTATCTAAAAATATTGTATATTGTAATATTCAAGAAACATGTTCCATCATAATTAAATATTTGATGACAAAAAAAAAAATCATAATTAAATATTTAAAATTGACTTAAAAATAAATCAATATTTTTTTCAAAAATATATTGTTGATAACATAAAACGGTAATCACTCTTTTGATAAATACATACTTACGCATAATAGAAACACATTATCATCTTATTAAACCTAACTTTACATACATTCACATTACACAAAAACTGAATCGCATATATACATAAAATAACGTATATTATATACTCTTTTAAAATTAATAATCTGCAAAACTTATACTCACGTTTGGGTAAATTTATATTCACCTCACTTGTATTATAGATCTGAAAGATATACTTTTCTAGTTTGGGGTTTAATTCCCGTTAAACATACATGTGGCATAATAGATGTTATATATGTATATAAATGAATGTTTTTAATTTTATTTTATAGTACAAAAATTATTTAGGTTATGATAAAAGTTGGCATATATAAAAAATATATTTAATTTATTAAATATTTTAAATGTATAAATGTTTCAAAATTCATTTTACGCAATAAAAAGTATTTCTATTACAACGAGAACTTTATTTTAATGTTCAGTTGATCATTAAATATTTTGGACGCATGAGCAATATAATGATCTTTAAATTGATAATTCATTTATTTATTAATATTTGTTAAAATATTATGTTCGCATTTGCGGGAAAAACACTTAATAATAAATAAATATATAAGTGAAAGTTTATATATATCCACTTGGTTATACCTTAACGAGAAAGCATACGAACGTCATTCCTTTTGTGTGGTTATTTTTATTACGAGGTTAATTAGAATGATGGATTGTTGTTGATATCATTTTGCAATATAAAAAATTATACCCTAAGACATATTATGACTTTACAATTATACAAAAAGACACATTCTACTTGACACATATTTTTTCTAGTTAATTGTCTAATATACCTTTCAAGTGAGAGTTTTATCTAGTTAAATATTTTTATGTATTTAGGGGGTGTTATTCAATTGTGTATTTTAAATCAACTCTATAGGTTTTATAGTCTTATGTTATTCAATAATTGATTTTAAATTTTCTATTAAAATCCAATGTTATTGGTTATTGTATTTGAAATATCCATATTAAAAGATTTTAAAATCTAGTGTTATTGGTTTTTATATTTACAATCTTTTCAATTACAAAATTTAGAATCCATTGTTATTCAATTAATGATTTGAATATAAAATTTAAAATCTTGTGTTATTCAAATTTAATAGATTCTTATAACTCATTTGATTTGAAAGATTTAACTGAATTAGATGATAATTTTCATGTGTAAATTATATCCCTCAAAATCTAACCTTTTACCTACATATTTTAGAAACATTTTTATTATTATTGTAAAAAAAGTTTTTTTATCACCCATAACAATAGAAAAACGTGATTTTTTTCATCACACCCCAAACCTATACGTCTCTCTCTCTCGTCACATCTGATTGTGTTCATCAAATCCCAAATCTATAAAGTCTCTCTCTCGTCACATCTCTCAAGTTTTTCAATCATCATCCAAATCCATGTGTTGTTTTGGTAATCATCTATCTCTCTCTCACATTCAATCACTTGCCTTGCAAAAACATTTATATCAAGATCAAAGTTTAGCTATATATATATTCACAAACTTGATTGCATTTTATTGATTTTAAGAGATTCATATAACTTGTGTAACAACGTAAGTATTGAACACGTAAAAAAAATTCTTACGCAATTGGCTACTATGGAAACACAAGTGTTGCCTCTCAAGTAACTTACGTGACCTAACATCATCTGTTTTGTTTTTCATTTTTATAATAACTATTATATAAACTATTATTTTACTGTGATCTTGTGAAAATATTGTTATCTAGGTTTATAAAATGGAACAAAACTTTAATGAAGAAGATGATTCAGATATTGATATTGTGCTATTGATGCTTTTGGACTCTTTTGAGAATCAAATTCCACGTCGGGTAAGGCGACAAATCACAAGAGAAGGACATGATTATATACAAAAGGCTTTGAAAAATGATCCTCATCATTTCCGACAGTTATATCGTATGTATCCCGATGTATTTGCGGATTTATGCTATCTCATCAGAACAAAGACAGGGTTGGAAAACACACGATATATGTGTGTCGAAGAGATGGTTGCGACTTTTTTGATGACAGTTGGCCAAAGTTCTAAATACTGTCAGACGATAGACACTTTTAAGAGATCAAAGTTCGCAGTGAGTACGAATTTTCATAAAGTTCTTAAAGCTTTAAACACACTCGCACCAAGTTTGATGGCCAAGCCTAGTCATACCGTTCCTGCAAAAATAAGCAAAAGCACAAGATTTTATCCATACTTCAAGGTATATATATTTTATGTTTAAAATGTTCTTTTTAGTTTATATTAACAATATGTACGTTTTAATTTAGGATTGTATCGGAGCTATTGATGGTACTCATATTGCTGCAATGGTAAAAGGTCCTGAAAAAGCAAGCTACCGTAATCGAAAAGGAGTAATTTCACAAAATGTATTAGCGGCTTGTAACTTTGATCTTGAGTTCATATATGTTTTAAGTGGATGGGAAGGCTCAGCTCACGACTCGAAAGTTCTACAAGACGCGTTAACAAGAAGAACTAACAGACTACAAGTTCCAGAAGGTAAAATTTGATTCAGAAATATAATATGAAACTATTGGATATAATGTTTTCTAGATCAAGTGTTATATAATGAGTTTCGATCTTTCAGGAAAATATTATTTAGCTGACTGTGGGTTTGCAAACCGGCGTAATTTCTTGGCTCCAATGCGAAGTACTCGATATCATCTCCAAGAATTTCGTGGTGAAGGGCGTGATCCAGCAAATCAAAATGAATTGTTCAACCTTCGACATGCATCCTTAAGAAACGTTGTCGAGAGAATTTTTGGTATATTTAAATCTCGGTTTGCAATTTTTAAGTCTGCACCTCCATTTTCTTTTAAGACCCAAGCAGAGATAGTGCTTGCTTGTGTGGCCATACATAACTTTCTTCGCAAGAAATGTGGGTCAGATGAATTTTCTAGTGATGAAGAAGAAGACGAAGAAGATGAAGAAGAAGCTAATATTGAAGCTGCAAATCTAAATGAAGAAGAAAATGGTGGTGAAGAAAATGGCGGAGAAGAAAATGTTGGAACACAAGAACAAGAAAAGGAATATGCACGACAGTGGAGAGCAAACATAGCTTCAGATATGTGGAGAGATGCTACTAATATTGGTAGCCAAAGATAATTGAGTCATTAGCTTTCTTTATAGTATTTATCAGGTTGTAGTGGTAATGTTTTTTGGTGTATTTGGATCCACAAATACATTATTGAATTCTTTATAGTTACCTATTTTATGAATTGCAGCTGTCGTGAAGTATGTTTGGATAAATAAGTGGTCAAGAAATATATATATTATATTGTGTTGTTGCCATAATGTCGAGAGAAAGAATTTTGCAAGAACTGATAATAGTTACAAAGAATAATATAATATATGTAAATATACACAATGTATCTACATATAAGTTTTTTGATAACACTTCATCAACACCTATCAGTCTTTAGCTTCCAATGTAACCGTTGTTAAGAGCATCGCCTGTGGACTAAGAAGACACCACTAGATTCCTTGTGTGCTGATTCCACTTGTTGGTGAGGAAGTGGAACAACCCACGAAATAGACTCAAGAAGATTGCATCACCATTAAAAAAATTACCGTTACAATTATTCACAACTTTATTAACAAAAATTAGATCTAAAAAATACCAACCCAATGTTTATCTTGATACAGCTACATATTTATCTAGATATAATTACATATATATCTTGATATAATCACATGTTTATCTTTAAATAACTACATGTTTATCTTGATATAAATACATGTTTATCTTGATATAAATACATATTTTACTGTAACCACAATTTAACTATATATATATATATATTTCCCACATTCATCAAACTCAAGAAAAATCAGTTTATTAACTACGTACATGTTTACGTAACGGTTAGTTCTCGTTAGCTTTTATGCATATACACATGGTTAATGAACTCTTTCTATCATGTTTGTTTAATCATTAATGTGGTTTGTCATTTAGTGCATGATTATGGCGGATTCACAAAAAAGAAAAAAGAGAAAGGTGAGTACAATCCATGGAGTCCCGATGAAACTAAATTGTTGATACAACTTCTTATTGAAGGGATCAACAATAATTGGCGTGATTCTAACTGCTTGATGAGTAAATTTACCGTTGAGACCAAACTTTTACCAGAACTCAACAAAGAAGTCAGTCGTCCAAAAGATTACAAAAACTATCAAAGCAGAATGAAATATTTAAAGCAACAATACCAAAGTTGCACTGATCTTCAACGTTATTCTTCTGGATTTGGCTGGGATCCTTCAACAAAAAGATTTGCAGCATCTGACGAAGTTTGGGATGCGTATATAAAAGTATGTGTCTATTTTTATTTTTATTATTAGTGTGTACATGTTATTAATATATTGTATTATTTTATAGGCACATCCTACTGATAAAAATATACGTTATGAAACATTTGAATTTTTTGATGAGTTGCAAATCATATTTGGGGAAGGAGTTGCTACTGGAAAAAATGCTATTGGGTTAAGTGATAGTACTGATGCACCTATATACAAAGTTGGAGGAGATTCAAGAGAAGAACGTTTGAATGATCTAGACGGCATATGTGAGTTAGGCGCAGAAAATTATCACCAAGAGTCTCCGGAGTTTTTGGGACCATTTGATCGTACCGAGAAGCTTCAACCAAAGAAAAAAGCTAGACATGAAAAAGGTACATTACAAAAGGATGAAAATCCATCTGTGGCAATTAATACTCAAATCTTGAATTTGATACAATAAAGAGAAGAAAGACAACAAAAAGAAGCTGAGAAAAAGAAAAATAACGTTTGGGATGCTATCAAAGAAATTTCAGACTTGGAACCACTCATTCGTTATAAAGCACTTACAAGTATTTATCATTTTGGCATACAAGACGTCTTTGTTAGTATGTCTGTGGAAGAAAGACTAGGATGGATTCAAACCAATATGGAATGAATATAGGTTTTATGTGTTTTTAGTTTATTTTCTCTTTTTTTTTTCTTGTTACGTTACTTTGTGTTTTTAGACTTTTTTTTATTTACATCTTTTATTTTTATTTTAATTTGTTTTTAGAATCCATAGAGAAAAAAGTTCAACTCTATTATAGAATTTAAATGAGATCCTATAGATTTCATTGTTACATTGACATGGATTTAAAAATGGTTAGACAAATCATATATTCTAGATTATCAAATGAATCAACAAAATTAAAATCTAATCAATTTTAAATCTGTTGGAATTTACTTCAAGTTATGTAACCAATAACACCCCCTTATTTTTCTAATCAAAATCTTTTACTTTCTCTCTCTTTCGGTTCTTTGTATCTTCTTTCACTCTCAACAAGATCAACAACTCTAGCAACATCACCAAGAGATTCTTTAGTCGTAGCATTATTCACTAATTTTCCCGATAGTTTTCTACACACCTCCGATAATACCCGTTTTGAGATTTTTGTTTGAAGACGTGATAAACAAATAGAGGAGCACGTGAAGACGTGATGTAAAGGTCGAACCCATCATAAGGAGGAGCACCAAACCGGATCAAGATCTGTTTTTTCGTTAAACCTGGAAGATACAACGTTCTCAAGCAACAAAGTTGAAGATAAACCAAGAGAAGAGAAAGTTTGGTGGTTCTAGGAGTCGATTCGGGTTTGGAGGGTCTAGGAGTCGAACTCAAAATCTAAGATTGAAGAGGGTAAAACCGAATTTGAATCGGGTTAAAGGGACCAGAGGAAGGAGAAGCTCTGAGAACTCTACCCGAGCCTTTGAATTTGGGGGACGAGGAAGCGAGCTTGACTTCCTCATGAATCCTTTGAGCTTCATTTCTTTGAAGTTTTTGACCAACGTGAAGATCGAGAATGATCACTGGAGCTGTTGTAGGGCCTCAGATCCAAAGTGACAGAGCTCTCCGAGTAAAATTGGAAGAGTTTATATCCGCCAATCGGTTCTGCATCTTTCCGGTGTGGCCACCTTGTGTTGAGCTTAACAGGTGAGGACCTCCGACGCCACAAATTCAATGGCGAGGACCTGCGTCATCGATGCCACAGCCTCATCGAGCAGCTTCAATGGCATGGAACAGAGATCTCGAAGAACCTCCAATGGCGATTCTTCATATCTGCAAAGCATGTCCACGAACGGCTGAAGCTGATAATTTTCAATTGTGCCTCAAACTTTTAAATTGTATAAAAGTCCTCTTTAATCAACCTCTAACTTCCAATTTGCAATCCAAACCTTCCTCATAATTTTCAGTTCGGCCACAAACTTTTGAAAATGCAGAAATCACTTCATGATTTAACCCCAAACTTTCAGTTATGCACTTTAATCCATAAGATATGCAAATAAATACACTAATTCAATATATACACTAAATATGCAATCTAAATAATCAAATAAATTTAAATAATTGTTTTGAAACTCATTAAAATCATGAATATCATGTGGATAAGGCAACAACACAACCAATAAGAAAAAATAAGGATAAAATGATGGGAAATGTATAAACTTTTTCCACATAAACACATCACAGAACTTAGTTCTCAAAATCCTATTTACCAGATATTTTTATCTATTCTATCGACAACGTATGTGTCCACATCTTATTTGCATATAAACATTTAGTGTCTATATTTTTTTTTATAACCACAACATATATATACACGTTTTTTGTCCACAAACATATATGTACACATTATCAGTTCCAATTCAATTTTGATTTTTTTTTTGATTCTATTGATATAATATCCGCTTGGGTAACTGATAGGATCTGAACCCGAACTGCACTTTGCATTACGGTTTAGTTCAATTCGATTTTTTAGATTCGGATAAATGTGCTCAATCCTAACACTGTTTTATCTCTAATTTAAGCATGTACAAATTTTTATATCCACACTTTCTATGTATGCAGCTCACAAAACAATTATTTACTAAATTTAAAATATAAATTTTAATAAAGAAAAAGTAAAGTATATATATATATGGCTATCAAAATGAAAATAAAAAATAAAGTTTTATATAATTATTATTTATTGATTTTAATATTAGTAACTGATATAATAATTAATTAAACATGATAGGGTATATATTTTTTAAAAAAAATTTATAAACTAAGAAAAGAAATAAATATGTACACACATTTACCTAACCGTTGGATCACATTCATTTAGCTCATATCCAGTGTTACATGTTGGTCCACATATATTATATAACTACTTTCTCTTTGCATCGTAAGTACACAACATCTTATTACGTTTGATCAAGGGTTTTTTTAGTCTATAAATCACTTATTGTACATACAAAGTGTCTTCCCAGCACATTGTGCCTTCCCATCACATTGTGTCTTCTTATGATAAGAAAGACAATAATGTATCTTATTGTGTAAGGAACTCTTTGCAATATTACTTTGTTATTGGGCTTGGTTGGGCTAAACTTTAGTCAAGGTATATTCGTAATTTAGCAAGCACATTTTCACCTTCTCCCTTTTGAACATCGTCTCTCTTCGTCCAAGCAAGCAAAAAAAACCAGAGCTCTAATCTCTCATGAAACAAGATGCTAAATTACGCAAGAACTATCCTTTCCAAGCCAAAGAATGTCATTTTTGGCGTTGGTCTGGATTGTGTGGTTGGGTTAACATTTTCTGGCGCTAAAATTTGTCTTCAAAAGCACAAAACGCGACAGAGAGGGAGAGAGCAAATGATAGGGAATCTCTTGAAAGAGAGTGAAATGAAATTGTTTGATCTGATCCAACAATAAAGGAAACACGGTACTTCTGCCGTGCGCGATAAGAAGAAAAAGAGGACCAAGCTAGCAAACATGGTAGAAAATCCAAGGAGGACACTCTGGTTGCGGTGGTGGAGCCTTCAGAAGATGAGGCCCCCCCAGTGGCTGATCCCAGAGATGGAGGAGTCTCCCGCCAAAGATAACCCACCACAAGTGACCACGGTGGCGACGACTGAAACGGTGCTAGAAGAGGAAGCTCCAGCGGTGGGTCTGGTAGCAAAGATTGGAAGGGTGGTGGTGGTGGTGGTGGAAGAGAAAGTTCTGGTGGTAGTGGTGGAAGAGAAAGTTTCGGTGGTGGCTCCGGTGGATGCAACGAAGAAGGAGATTTGAATTTTTTATTTAATAATAATTAATTATGACGACGTATTAGGCTACTAGTTGTCATTTCTCTTTAATTTAAGTGTTTTGACTTTATTAAGATATTTGCATGATTTATCTTGTTATATTTGGTTTAATTTTCTATCAAGGTGTGAAAAAGAAAACTTGAATTCTTATGTTTATAAGATTTTTCAACTGGCTATTGGTGATGATCCATAAAACATATTAGCTTAAATTTCATATATTTAGTGAAGGTTTATGAAATATAATTTTTAATCTTATATTATCTAAAGAATATGTGCATTTTCTAGTATTGGTTGTTTTTAAAGAGTCTATCTCGTAGTTAGACACATGAATATTCAAAATACTATTTCACCCTTTTAGATAAACCGCCAACGGACAAAACTGTTATTAAATCACAAGTTCAACTTATCAAAAACAAAAAATCACAAGTTCATGCGTGTTATGTCCACATTTTGTTGTCTAATCATCTTATAATGAGATAGCAAATATCTATTAGTCTATATCCTCATACTTTTTCTTGGGTTAGCTTGTTTATACTTCTCTTTTTGTAAAATAATGTTCTTTATGCTAATAATGTAAGTGGTTGACAAACAACATTGTAAATAACATATGATATTAATTTACGATCTATATATCGATTTCTCATATTTGACTAATTGTTAATGATATTGTTATTTTCGTTTAAATTAAAAAGAACTAGAAATTTAAATTTTTTGTTGTATTATAATTTCACTTTCTCAGTTACAAAGCTTCAGGACACTTTATATGAATACCTATCTCCTGATATAAGGTTGTATAGCTTTAATTTAGTATTGGATTGTGTATTTTTTAATATGTCTCTATCTGTGGGTTGAAAATTGAGAGTGTATGGTAAAAATGACATCTTAGGGCTAGAGTGTTTATCGCGGTCCGTAAGAAAGCATAGGGCGGGACCTTTTTTGGCCATCACTCAGTCAATTTATATGTTTGTTTACAGCTGTCTTTATCTGAATAAAAATAATTAAAAAGTGATAAAGTTACATGTGAGCCTCTGATAGCTGTGTTCCCACTCGAACTACAATTGAGGCTCTGAATGGTAACAACGGGTTGGGTGGTGCAGGACAAACATATTGGTTAGTGCAGTGCTGTTTAAGTGCGGTTTAGATTAACAAAATGCATACTGCGGGACAAGTGGGGTTCGTCTAAAAAGCGCAGTTCAAAACAATATGTGAATGGTGTCCAAAGTAACAAATAGTGCGGGACGAATGTTTGAAAGGTGTTTATAAACTAAAAAAGTGTGCGAAAATATAAAATAATATTTTACTGTATATTATAAATATATTTTACATATTTTTTATAAAGTACAGATAAATTACAATCAGAAGATAAATTTAATTTATTAATTTTTTCATAACATAATTACAATATTATCTTTTATTTCTGTCATATGTCCTCGATCTGTTACATCAATTGTTTCCACATCAACTAAATCGGTACAAAAACAGCATTTCAGCAAAATCTGCATCACAAAAATTTGAAATCTTGATATAGTTTTGCAATCTCATTGTTGCCAATATCACTCTCTTATGTATGTTAATACTATATCTTGGAAAATCACAAAGAATCCTCTATTTTTTTTTGCCAAACTCTAAAAGTCCTCTCGATAACTGAATGTAGAGACATATGATATCGATTAAACAGTTTTTCTTTATTTTGTGGAGCAGGACCATAGTTGAACTAAGACATATGATATCTGACAACATTGTTTTGGGATGACTTATATGGAGCCAAAAATCCTTGCATGTTTGGATACCCTGAATCAACGACATAATACTTTTCCATTGGAGGCAAAAAAAATTCATGATCGCTTTCTTGTGCCATTGTGAGAATGGTTATTCATGACAAGATCCTAGTGAGTCATTCTATATATATATGAATAGCATATTGAGATCCCAGATTGCCATGATATTCAACGATGCATTATCGTATTGATTCCAATACATTACTTGTAACTGGTGGCCCTTTAACGCAAACATGAGTCCCATCCATAGCTCCAACAAATCCACTGAAATATGGATAATATTTTGGATGTTCTTGAAGTTTTTTAGGAATTCGCTATAGTTCTTGTCTTGTTGGAGTTCTGATATAATCAGATGCAAGTAATTCTGTTGCTTTAAAAACTTTTTCAAATTTTCTTTTAACAGTCTCTTGATTTCGACCAAATCTCAACCCAACATCTCTTTGAACTTTATTGTCCACATATTCGAAAAAATATAGCCACAGTTTCTTCAATATTACATTTGAAGTTGGTTGTAGACTATTACTCGTTTGTAGCATGTTACATAATGTTCTGAAACATGGCAGCGACATTCGTAAATGTTGAAGAGAAACATCATCAGTTTCTTGAAGTTGAGACCACATATTTCTCTTGCCTAAACCTCCGTCTGTCCGGGCAGGTGCTCGATGAAAATATCGATCATAATAACTCAAAGTGTGATGAATTATTAACTCTTTAAATTGCTCATTTTCTAAATTCCAAAACTCAACTATCTCTTCCTAAGATAGCATGATGATGTTTTGTGATTGCAACTGACAGATACGAAACGCCTGTAAATGAATAAACATGTGAAATACTTCATTAGACATATATAATTAATAATGGGAATTCGGCCAAAAAAAGCACGAACTTTGCATGAATTGCCAAAAGAAACCTGTACTCGAGCCTGACCAAAATAAACCTGTACTTTTGTTGACTTTGTTAGTTTATTAAGAAACTTACGATTGACTTACCATTTTAATACACCGTTCACGAGCAGTGATAACAGTGTTAACTCGACGTTTAATGTTGACGTTACGTGAAACGACGTCGTTTTCAAATGAGATGAAACGACGTCGTTTTACGTGAATTGAAAATAAAAAGAAGTAGACCCATGGGCTCGAACTCGGGTTAATTGGAGCAACAGGCAAGGAACTTTACCACTAGACTAGTGACACTTTCAACGTACTGACTAACACATGTACATTTATTTGGTACTAATTGAATATATAAAAAAATCTATAAAAACTTAAAAAATATTTAAAATTTCAAAAAAGTAAAAAAAGAAGAATTTTTTTTATAAAATTAACTTTGAAATTAAAATTAAAAATAAATTTTATTTTTTCTTTTAGAAAAACAAAAATCTTCCAAATTTGTTTTTTAAATTCCAAAAAAATTAAAAATTCAAAGAAAATGTAAAAAATTAAAGTTACAAGTATGAGTTAAAATTAAATCGTACTCATAATGGATACAATATTTATTTTAAGCATTTTAATTTCATTTTAATATGTGGGTATCTTTTTATGTGTGTATAATTAATTTTCAATTTTTTTTACCAATTGTTTTAAAAAAAATTAAAAATTTTGGAAGATTTTGGATTTTTAAAGAAAAATAAAATTTAATTTTAATTTTAGTTTCAAAGTTAATTTTATTAAAAAAATCTTTATTTTTTCAATTTTTTGAAATTTTGAAGATTTTTTAAAGTTTTATAGATTTTTTTTACATTCAATGAGAACCAAATAAATGTAAATGTGTTAGTCAATACATTGAAAGTGTCACTAGCTTAGTGGCAAAACCCTTCCCATTATCGAGTTCCATTGCGCGGGTTCGAGCTCCGATGGAAGCACCATTTTTTTAATAAGAAGCTACATAAAACTACGTCGTTTTGTTCATTTGTCTCTACGTGATGAAACGACGTCGTATTAGTTGACGGCAAGATTAACGTCGTCTTAACTGTTCTTTAACGGTGTGTTAAAATGGTAAGTCAACCGTAAGTTTTTAATAAACTAACAAAGTCAAGAAAAGTACAGGATTTTTTTGGTCAGGCTCTATGTCCAGGTTTTTTTTGGCAATTCGTGCAAAGTTCGTGTTTTTTTTGGCCGAATTCTCAATTAATAATAACCATTAACACACCAAAAAGTATAAAAATATTTTAAAACATTACAACACGACAAAATGTTAACGCACCAAAATAAAATAAAAATATTTTAAAAACATTACAACATGACAACATATTAACACAACAAAATAATATAAATATATTTTAAATTATTAAAACATGACAACGCATTAACCCACAAAATTAATAATAATAATATATTACATTATTAAAATATGACAATCATATCGCTAATTTTTGTTTCATGAATTACTTTCATGTGATTCATTATTTTCTTCTATAGTTCCCCAAATGTTGAATAGACTTCCACGTCTTGGTCTTTGTGATGTACTTCCAGATTCAAAATAATTTGTGAAATAGATATTTGGTGATGGTGTTTGGTGAACTTTAGGTGAATTATCTAAGCTTGTACCTTCTGACTACTTTCGTTGAGTATCATCAGATTTTCAACTTTATTTCCAACTGTAAATCCGAATTGAACATTTGTTGGTGTTGTTCTTGGGGAGCCGACTTGCTAAAAATTTGATGCATATTGACCATGATGAAAATTTTGTGGAATGTTCCATTGTTGAGCATATGGTGGCTTACTCAATTGTTGAAAATTTTAGGGGGTGTGTTCCAATTGAGACCACTTGGAGGTAAACTCCATGGTTGAGCATTTGGTGGTGTTCCCCAATATTGAACTTTTGGTGGTCTTTTCCAATGTTGAACATTTGGAGGTGTACCCCATTATGATATTACAGGTGGTGCACCCCAGTTTTGAAAACTGTTTGCTCTTAAACTGTTACCTATAAAAAATGGACTCCAAAATGATAAAGCTCCAGAATGTGGACTCCCAAATAACTGCCCAAAATCCAATTGTTTTGGAACGTCTTCATTGTTTCATGATACAATAGTCATAATTTCTAGTAATTGCAGTTTATCTTCGTCGTTGCTTCAAGCTATATCAATGAAATACTTCCGCAAAGAAAACATCTCTTTAAGTTAGTTAATGCAAGCCCAGTAAAATTGGATTAACATTTGCTGGCCCTAAGAACCTGTCTTCAAGAGTACAAAACATGACAGAGAGGGAGAGAGCAAATGCTAGGGAAGCTCTTGAAAGAGAGTGGAATGAATTGTTTGATCGGATCCAACAATAAAGGAAACACGGTCCTTCTGTCGTGCATGACAAGAAGAATATAGAGGACCAAGGCGGCAAACAAGGTAGAAAATCTAAGGAGGACAATCTCGTTGCGGTGATAGAGACGACGGAGGATGAGGCTTCTCTAGTGGCTGATCCCGAGGTGAGGAGTCTCCCGCCAAAGAAAACCCACCGCAAATGCCTACGGTGGCAACGACTGAAACGGTGCTAGAAGAGAAAGCTCTGGCTGTGGGTTTGGTGGTAAATATTTGAAGGGTGGAGGTGGTGGAGAGAAATTTCCGGTGGTGGTGGTGGAAGAGGAAGTTCCGGTGGTGGCTCAGGTGGATGCAACGAATAAGGAGATTTAAAGTTTTTTATTTATTAATAATTAATTATGACAACTTACTAGGCTACTAGTTGTCATATCTCTTTCTTTTAAGTGTTTTAACATTAGTAAGGTATTTGCATGGTTTATCTTAGTATATTTTGTTTAATGTTTTGTCGAGGTGTGCAAAAGAAAACTTGAATACTTATGTTTATAAGATTTAGCAACTTGCTATTAGTGATGATCCATGAAACATATTAGTTTCAATTTCATATATTTAGTGAAGATTTATGAAATATAATTTTCAAATTTTAGATTATGTAAAGAATATGTGCATTTTCTAGTATTGGTTGTTTTTAAAGAGTCTCTCTCCCAGTTTGACATGTGAATATTCAAAATACTATTTCAACCTTTTAGATAAACCGCAAACGGATAAAACTGTTATTAAATCACAAATTTCACTGATCAAAAACAAAAAATTCAAGGTCCTGCGTGTTATGTCTACATTTTTTTGTCTAATCATCTTATAATGTAGGAAATATATATTAGCCTCCATCTTCACACTTCCTCTTGGGTTAGCTTGTTTATACTTCTTTTTTTGTAAAATAATTTTATGTTCTTTATGCTAATAATATAAATGGTTGACAAAAAAAATAGTAACTAACATATGATATTAGTTTACGATCTATATAACGATTTCTCATATTTGAATAATTGTTAATAATACTGTTACTTTCTTTTGAATTAAAAAGAACTAGCAATTTAAAATTTTGGTTATATTATGAAAATTGAGAGTATATGATGAAAACAACATCTTAGGGCTTAAGTGTTTACCGCGGTCCGTAAGAAAGCATAGGGCGGGATGTTTTTTGGTCACCACTCAGTTACTTTATATGTTTGTTTACTGTTGTTTTTTATGAATAAAAAATAATTAAAAGTAATAAAGTTGCATGTGAGCCTCTCACAGGTGTGTTCCCTCTCGAACGAAAACTAAGGCTCCAAATTGTAACAACGGGTTGGGAGGTGCGGGAAAAGCGGATTGGTTAGTGCGGTGCAGTTTAAGTGCAGATTATGTTAACAAAACGCATAATGCGGGATAAGTGTGGTTCGTCTAAGAAAAGTGGTTCAAAATAATATGTGAATGGGGACTAAAGTAATAGATAGTGCAGGACGAATGTTTAAACGATGATTATAAACTAAAAAATGTGGGAAAATATAAAATAATATTTTACTGTATATTATAAATATATTTTACATATTTTTTATAAAGTACAAATAAATTACAATCAGAAGATAAATTTAATTTCTTAATTTTCTCATAGGAGATTTGCAATATTATCTCTTATATGCGTCATATGTCCTCCATTTGTTACATCAATTGTTTCCACATCATCCAAATTGGATCATCCAAATCTGTATGAAATTCAACATTCCCAAGTTTGTTGAATCCTCTTGTATCTAATATTACTTTAGCAGAATCTGCATCAGAAAAATTTGAAATCGTGATAAAGTTATGGAATCTCATTGTTGTCATTATCACTCTTTTATTTATGTTAATACTATATCTTGGAAAATCAAAAAGAATCCTCATTTTTTCTTCTAAACTCTAAAAGTCCTCTCGATAGCTGAATGTAAGACACATGATATCGATTAAACAGTTTTTCTTTATTCTGTGGACCAGGCTCATAGTTGAACTGAGACATATGATATCTTAACAACATCGTTTCGTGATGACTTATATAGAGCCAAAAATCTTTGCATGTTTGGATACCCTGAGTCAATGATATAATACTTTTCCATTAGAGGCAAAAAAAAATTCAGGATCACTTTCTTGTGTCATTGTGAGAATGGTTGTTCATCACAAGATCTTGGTGATTCATTATATATATATGTGAATAGCATATTGAGATCACAGATTGCCATGATATACAATGATGCATTATCGATGCATTATCATGTCGATTCCAATACATTACTTGTAACTGGTGGCAGTTTAACGCAAACATGAGTCCCATCCACAACTCCAAAAAATCCACTAAAATGTGGATAATATTTTGTATGTACTTGAAGTCTTTTAGGAATTTGGTATAGTTCTTGTCTTTTTGGAGTTCTCATATAATCACATACAAGTAATTTTGTCGTTTTAAAAACTTCTTTAAATTTCTTTTGGCAGTCTCTTGATTTTGACCAAATCTCAAACCAACATCTATTTGAACTTCATTGTGGCCGCATATTCGCAAAATTATAGCCACACTTTCTTCTACACTTACATTTTAAGTTGGTTGTAGACCATAATTCGTTTGTAGCATGTTACATAATGTTCGGAAACACGGCAGTAACATTCGTAAGAGTTGAAGACAAACATCATCATTTTCTTGAAGTCGAGACAATATATTTTTCCACCCTAAACCTTCGTCTGTCCGGGAGGTGCTCGATGAAAATATCGATCATAATAACTCAAAGTGTGTTGAATTATTAACTCTTCAAATTACTCATTTTCTAAATTCTACAACTCAATTCTCTCTTCATAAGATAGCATGAGGATGTTTTTTGATCGCAACTGACAGATACGAAAAACCTGGAAATGAATAAACATCTAAAATACTTCATTAGACACATATAATTAATAATAACCATTAACACACCAAAAAGTATAAAAATATTTAAAACATCACAACATGACAAAATGTTAATGCACCAAAATAAAATAAAAATATTTTAAAAACATTACAACAAGACAACATATTAACACAACAAAGTAATATAATATATTTTAAAATATTAAAACATGACAACGCATTAGCACACAAAATTAATAATAATAATAATAATAATAATATATCACATTATTAAAACATGACAATCAGATCGCTAATTTTTGTCTCTTGAATCACTTTCATGTCATTCATTATTTTCTTCTATAGTTCCACAAATATTGAATAGACCTCCACGTCTTGGTCTTTGTGATGTACTTCCAGATTCAAAATAATTTGTGAAACATATATTTCGTGATGGTGTTTGGTGAACTTTAGGTGAAGTATCTAAGCTTGTACCTTCTGACTACTTTCGTTGAGTATCATTGGATTTTCAACTTTATTTCCAACTGTAAATCCGAATTGAACATTTGTTGGTGTTGTTCTTGAGGAGCCGACTTGCTAAAAATTTGATGCATATTGACCATGATGAAAATTTTGTGGAATGTTACATTGCTGAGCATATGGTGGCGTACTCAATTGTTGAAAATTTGGGGGGGGAGGTGTTCCAATTGAGACCACTTGGAGGTAAACTCCATGGTTGAGCATTTGGTGGTGTCCCCCAATATTGAACATTTGGTGGTGTTCTCCAATGTTGAACATTTGGAGTGTACCCCATTGTTATATTACCGGTGGTGCTCCCCAGTTTTGAAAATTGTTTCCTCTTAAACTATTACCTATAAAAGATGGAATCCGAGATGATAATTCTCCAGAATGTGGACTCCCAAATAACCGCCCATAATCCAATTATTTTGGAAAGTCTTCATTGTTTCATGATACACTAGTCATAATTTCTAGTAATTGCAGTTTATCTTCGTCGTTGCTTCAAGCTATATCAATGAAATACTTCCGCAAAGAAAACATCTCTTTAAGTGAGTTAATACAAGCCCAGTAAAATTGGATTAACATTTGTTGGCCCTAAGAACCTGTCTTCAAGAGTACAAAACACGGCAGAGAAGGAGAGAGCAAATGCTAGGGAAGGTCTTGAAAGAGAGTTAAATGAATTGTTTGATCGGATCCAGCAATAAAGGAAACACGGTCCTTCTGTCGTGCGTGACAAGAAGAATATAGAGGACCAAGGCGGCAAAAAGGGTTAAAAATCTAAGGATGACAATTTGGTTTTGGTGGTGGAGGCGACGGAGGATGAGGCTCCTTCAGTGGCTGATCCCGAGGTGGAGGAGTCTCCCGCCAAAGAAAACCCACCGCAAATGCCTACGGTGGCAACGACTGAAACGGTGCTAGAAGAGAAAGCTCTGGCTGTGGGTTTAGTGGTAAATATTTGATGGGTGAAGGTGGTGGAGAGAAATTTCCGGTGGTGGTGGTGGAAGAGGAAGTTCCGGTGGTGGCTCCGGTGGATGCAACGAATAAAGAGATTTGAAGTTTTTTATTTAATAATAATTAATTATGACAACTTACTAGGCTACTAGTTATTATCTCTCTTTCTTTTAAGTGTTTTAACTTTAGTAAGGTATTTGCATGGTTTATCTTAGTATATTTGGTTTAATGTTTTATCGAGGTGTGCAAAAGAAAACTTGAATACTTATGTTTATAAGATTTTGCAACTTGTTATTAGTGATGATTCATGAAACATAGTAGTTTAAATTACTCATTTTCTAAATTCTCCAACTCAATTCTCTTTTCATAAGATAGCATGAGGATGTTTTGTGATCGCAACTGACAGATACGAAAAGCCTGGAAATGAATAAACATGTGAAATACTTCATTAGACACATATAATTAATAATAACCATTAACACACCAAAAAGTATAAAAATATTTTAAAACATCACAACATGACAAAACGTTAACACACCAAAATAAAATAAAAATATTTTAAAAACATTACAACATGACAATATATTAACACAACAAAGTAATATAAATATATTTTAAAATATTAAAACATGTCAACGCATTAACACCCAAAATTAATAATAATAATATATTATATTATTAAAACATGACAATCAGATCGCTAATCTTCGTCTCCTGAATCACTTTCATGTCATTCATTATGTTCTTCTATAGTTCCCCATATGTTGAATAGACCTCCATGTCTTGGTCTTTGTTATGTGCTTCCAGATTCAAAATAATTTGTGAAACCGATATTTGGTGATGGTGTTTGGTGAAATTTGGGTGAACTATATGTGCTTATACCTTCTAACTACTTTCATTGAATAGTCATTGGATTTTCAACTTGATTTCCAACTTTAAATCCGAATTGAACATTTGTTGGTGTTGTTCTTGAGGAACCGGCTTTCTAAAAATTTGATGCATGTTGACCAGGATGAAAATTTTGTGGAATGTTCTATTGCTGAGCATATGGTAGCGTACTCCATTATTGAACATTTACGGGTGTGTTCCAATTGGGACCACTTGGAGGTACACTCCATGGTTGAGCATTTGGTGGTGTCTCCCAATATTGAACATTTGGTGGTGTTCTCCAATGTTGAATATTTGAAGGTGTACCCCATTATTGTATTACCGGTGGTGCATCCCCGTTTTGAAAACTGTTTCCTCTTAAACTATTACGCACAGAAGATGGACTCACAGATGGTAAACCTCCAACATGTGGACTCCCAAATAACTGGACATAATCCAATTGTTTTGGCACGTCTTCATTGTTTCATGATACACTAGTCATAACTTCTAGTAATTGCAGTTTATCTTCGTCGTTGCTTCAAGCTATATCAATGAAATACTTCCGCAAAGAAAACAACTCTTTAAGTGAGTAAATGCATGCTCAGTAAAATTTGGTGAATTTGGGAAGCTTCAAAGCAAAAAATATTTTCTCTGATTTTTTGAATTCATCATAACCATCCTTATCAAAATCACCTGGACAAAGCTATTGTAAACTTTGTCGTTGAATTTCTTTATGTCCATTGGTTTTGTCTTGCATTGTTCTCTCAAATGATTGCCTTCTTTCGATAACTTCTTGAACTACTTCGAACATTAGTTTCTGAGCTTGTACCAGACGTATTTGAAATACTTCCACATCTTCCACTTCCTCATGAACTACTCTCACGTCTTGTACGTTCCTCACCTCTTCGAGAAGGAAACCGAAATGGATCTTGAGTATATTCATTTGAAGGATGTGTATCAACATTGAGATTAACACGATATATTTCTTCACTTTCTGGGATTTCAGGAACATTATTTTGAGGTGTGTCATCACCATCAATATCTGAAAAACATGCAAATCATCGTCCTTTGCTCCTTCATTCAATATTTGTTGTCTTCGTTGGCATGACGACTATTGAGGTTGTGAATAAACATCGTGCCATACAAAATATCGAACCATCACATCCCAAAACTCTGGTAGTTGTCTTTTAAGAGATCTTGTTTTTTGCATACCTAATAAAATTTTAACATTTATAAAAATTCATAATTGTATTGGTTAAATTATTTTATTATTGGATATTAATAATTAATTAAACATGATAGGATATTTTAAAAAAAGATAATAATAAGCTATGAAAATAAATATTTATGTACACACATTTACCTAACCGCTGGATCACATTCATTTATATCCAATGTTACATGTTGGTCCACATATATTATATAACTACTTTCTCTTTGCATCGTAAGTACACAAGACATCTTATTCTGTTTGATCAAGGGTTTTTTATTCTATAAATCACTTATCGTACTGACAAAGTGCATGTCCAGCACATTGTGCCTTTTTATGATAAGAAAGACAATAATGTGTATTATTCTGTAAAGTACTTTTTGCAATATTACTTTATTATTGGTCAGGGTGGGCTAAATTTTAGCAAGGGTATATTTGTAATTTATCAAACACAGTTTTCCACTTTCTCCCTTTTTAATGTCCTCCTCTTCGTCCAACAAAAAAAAAACAGAGCTCTCATCTCTCAGAAAATAAGATGCTAAATTTCGCAAAAACTATCATTTCCAAGTAAAAAAACTGTCATTTTTGGCGTTGGTCTTGTTTGTGTGGTTGGGTTAATATTTGCTGGTGCTAAAAACCTATCTTCAAAGAGCACAAAACGCGGCGGAAAGAAGAGTAAATGCTAGGGAAGCTCTTGAAAGAGAGTGGAATGAATTGTTTGATCGGATCCAACAATAAAGGAAACACGGTCCTTCTGTCGTGCGCGCAAGAAGAATAAAGAGGACCAAGATGGCAAACAGGGTAGAAAATCCAAGGAGGACGCTCTGGTTGCGGTGGTGGAGACGACGGAGGATAAGGCTCCCAGAGTGGCTGATCCCGAGGTGGAGGAGTCTCCCGCCAAAGAGAACTCACCGCAAGTGATTACGGTGGCAACGACTATAACAATGCTAGAAGAGAAAGCCCCGGCAGTGGGTCTGGTGGCAAATATTGGAAGGGTGGTGGTGGTGGAGAGAAATTAATAGTGGTGGTGGTGGACGAGTAAGTTCCGGTGGTGGCTCCGGTGGATCCAACGAATAAGGAGATTTGAAGTTTTTTATTTAATAATAATTAATTATGACAACTTACTAGGCTACTAGTTGTCATATCTCTTTCTTTTAAGTGTTTTAACTTTAGTAAGATATTTGAATGGTTTCTTTTATTATATTTGGTTTACTGTTCTATCGAGGTGTGAAAAAATAAAACTTGAATACTTATGTTTATAAGATTTTGCAACATGCTATTAATGATGATCCATGAAACATATTATTTAAAATTTCATATATTTAGTGAGGATTTATGAAATATAAATTTTAAATTTATATTATCTAAAGAATATGTGTATTTCCTAGTATTGGTTCCTTTTAAAGAATCTCTCTCCTAGTTTTACACGTGAATATTTAAAATACTATTTTACCCTTTTAATTAAACCGCCAACGGATAAAACTGTTATTAAAACACAAATTCTACTGATCAAAAACAAAAAATCACAAGTTCCTGCATGTTCTGTCCACATTTTTTTGTCTAATCATCTTATAATGAGATATCAAATATCTATTAGTCTCCATTCTCACATTTCTTCTTGGGTTAGCTTGTTTATACTTCTCTTTTTTTGTAAAATAATATTATGTTCTTTATGCTAATAATATAAATGGTTGACAAAGAAGATTGTAAATAACATATGATATCAGTTTACGATCTATATCGATTTCTCATATTTGAATAATTGTAATGATACTTTATTTTCGATTGAATTAAAAAGAACTAGCAATTTAAATTTTTGGTTATATTATAATTTTATTTTCTCAGTTACAAAGCTTCAAAAAACTTTAATATGAATACTTCTCTCTTGATATAAGGTTGTATCTTTTAATATGTAATGGATGGTGTATCTCTTAATATGTCTCTATCTGTGGGATAAAAATTGAGAGCATATGATGAAAATGAGATCTTACGGCTTGAGTGTTTACCGCAGTCCGTAAGAAAGCATAGGGCGGGATATTTTTTGGTCACCACTCAATTAATTTATACGATTGTTTACTGTTGTTTTTTCTGAATAAAAAATAATTAAAAAATGATAAAGTTGCATGTGAGCCTCTCACTGGTGTGTTCCCTCCCGGACGAAAACTGAGGCTCCGAATGGTAACAAAGGGTTGGGTGATGCGGGAAAAGCGGATTGGTTAGTGTGGTGCGGTTTAAGTGTAGTTTATGTTAACAAAGCGCATAATGCTGGACAAGTGTGATTCGTCTAAAAAACGGTTCAAAACAATATGTGAATGGTGACCAAAGTAATAGATAGTGCCGAAGGAATGTTTGAACGGTGATTATAAACTAAAAAGTGCGGGAAATATTAAATACTATTTTGCTGTATATTATAAATATATTTTACAAAAGTGCAAATAAATTATAATCAGAAGATAAATTAAATTTATTAATTTTCCCATAGCAAATTTGCAATATTATCTCTTTTTTGCATTATATGTCCTCCATATATTACATCAACTGTATCCACATCATCCAAATCGGATAATATTTTGGATGTACTTGAAGTCTTTCAGGAATTAGGCATAGTTCTTGTCTTGTTGGAGTTCTCATAAATTCACATGCAAGTAATTTTGTCACTTTAAAAACTTCTTTAAATTTTCTTTTCACAATCTTTAAACTTCTTTAAATTTACATGTTTTACCTGTTCAACAGGTCATAATTTTACTTTGAAGGTTTTTTGTGATACAAATGTCACTTTGAAGGTTTGAAGTGTTAGTGAAAAAACTTCAAGGTTTAAAGTGTCAGTGAGTGACACTTTGAAGGTTTTTAATGCGATTTTCCCTTACTGTATATATATGTTTTGCATTATTAAAAACCAATCTCTTGCTAACAATATGCAATTACTCGAATTAATCATTACAAAGTAAATTTCAAAAACAATGTTTGACAGCGTAGAACTTGCTAACTATATGAACTTTTTTGTCAAAATGTTGTGTGGAGGATTTTAAAATTTCACCAGAAAGATGTACCGATGAGATGTAAATAGATGACAATGATATGATTACCAAAACAAACAAAAAATCACATGAATTAACATTATCAAAGGAAATTGCAACATCAATCTGATCATTTGAGTAAAAAACAATATGACTCAGCGGCTTTCATTTGCTATTTAAAAAAATCTTGTATTTAGGCAGAGTAAATCAACTTGCTAGCCGACTCCACGAACCTTCCTTAACGCAAGTTATCCTCACTAAGACCATTCCATTGGTCACTTGTTCTTAGCTCTTAATTTAAACCTCAAACTGATCACACAGTGTCTTCTCTTTGGCTTTCAGGGCCATGGACTTGTGGATGCTCTCCATCAAGACTAGCTTGTTCGTGAACACATTACCCTTAACACTCATGTGCTTGTCAATATTCTTCTACTCTCTGTAAACTTCAGGAGACGCCTTAGAACATCCACAGTAACTTTGTTGCCAACTTAGCTTTTTAACCTTTCAAGACCCGCAAGAACATTCTTAAATTCAGCCGCTTTCTCGGCAGAGATGGTAAGATCTTTCTCCAGCTTAAACCCTTGAGCAAGTAAGTGGTCCGCATGGTAACATGTTCCAGTTTTCATATCCTTGACAACAAGAATATTGAATTTATCAACATGCCTTGAGAACAGTCTCTGGTGTTACACATGAGGATCTAACTTCCAGTTATTAACTTATATGTCTTAATTTATTTTAACTTAAGACTTAATTAATGTGTCTCATCTAAACATCCCTCAGTAATAAGTTAATAACTTATTTTCTGATCAACAATAAATTCTAACCAAATGTTTTTCGGATTTAAAATTATCAAGAATTTCTCATGTCACTTTATTTTCTTATATAAAACAATCTGATCGGCTTCCAACATGGAAGTCTTGCAGTTTAAATGATACAACTGGAGGGCCTGCAGTTTCAAGGCAGTCAAGGTCAATCCGAATATATTTTATTACATCCCCATCATGATTGAAATTTGAGGGCTTTGGGATTTATAAGGGAAGAGCTTAAATTCAAATCAGTTTGCACTTGGAAGCACAACAGAAGTTGAGAGAGTGTGTTAGTGTTCACTGTTCTCTTTTGGTATTAGTGTAGTAGAAAGTGTTTATTAATTACTCCCCTAAGTAGGTTTCTAAGTCAGAAGCTTACTAAAAGTGTATTTATGAAACACACAAAAACCATAATTATCTCGAAATAAATAATACTTGTGTAACAAGGCACACAAAACATATAATTGCTAAACTATAAATACATGAAGCAAGTAGTTCCGGTTTAAGGGTAGGCTAGCAAGAGATTGGTTTTTAATAATGCAAAACAAATATGCAATAGTTAATAAACTACACATACACCAAGCAAGTAGTTCTGGTTTAATGGTAGTTAACAAAAGATTGGTTTTTAATAACACTAATGAGGGCTAGGAACCAGATAAGGAAAAGAAGCGAGAAGAAAATTGGAAAGTTGCTCTTTGAAACCTCTATAAGCATGACTTTTAAAGCATAATGAATAAAAATATATGTGAGATTTTATTTATAATCACTTGTTTATATCATTTTGTAATATAATTTTTCTTATCGGGCTGGGCTAGGTTGGGCTGAAATTAAGTAAGGATATATTAATAATTAAACAATCATCCTCTTCCTACTTAACAAGCACCTTCTTCTTTTAACGTCCCACTTTCTTCGTCCAAGCAAAACAAAAAAGAAAAAAATAGAACTCTCATCTCTCAGAAAACAACATGCTAACTTTCGCAAAAACTTTCCTTTCCAAGCTAAAGCATCTCATTGTTGGCGTTGGTCTGGTTAGTGTGGTTGGGTGTACATCTGTTGGCGTTATGAACATGGCTTCAAGAGCACAAAACGCTGAGAAGAAGGACAAAGCAAACGCTAAAAGGGATGACGCCAAAAGAAGAAAGCTTTTCAAAGAGACTGGAATGAAGAGTTGAACCAGATCCAGAAAGAGAGGAAACATGGTCCGTTTGTGGTGCCGGACAAGAAGAAAAAGAGAACCAAACCTGCAAACTGGGGTCTAAAGCCCAAAGCTGACGCTCCACCAGTCACTGATCCTGTGGTGGAGGAGACTCTGCCAGTTGTTGAACCCGTGGTGGATGAGTTTCCGGACAAAGAGAACACTTCGCTAGTGATTACGGTGGCGACTGAAACGGTGATGAAAGAGGAAGCTCCGGCGTTGGGTGTGGTGGCAACGACTGGAAAGGTAGTGGTGGTGGTGGAAGAGAAGGTTCCGGTGGTGATGGTGGAAGAAGAAGTTCTTGTGGTGGTGGAAGAGAAGGTTTTAGTGGTGATGGTGGACGAAGAAGTTCCGGTGGTGGTGGAAGAGAAGGTTTCGGTGGTGATGGTTGAAGAAGAAGTTCCGGTGGTGGTGGAAGAGAAGGTTCCGGTGGTGATGGTAGAAGAAGAGGTTCTGGTGGTGGTGGTAGAAGAGGAAGTTCCAATGGATACAAAGAAGAAGGAGGTTTGAAGTTTTTTGATTAATAATAATGAATTATGACTACCTACTAGGATACTAGCCTAGATGTCATTTCTCTTTCCTTTAGTGTGTTTTAACTTTATTAAAGTATTTTTCATGGCTTATCTTGGTATATTTGGTTTAATTTTCTATCTATGTGTGAAAAAAAAAACTTGAATACTTATGTTTATAAGATTTTGCAACTTGCTATTAGTGATGATCTATGAAACATATTAATTTGAATTTCATATATTTAGTGAGGATTCATGAAATATAATGTTTTAATCTCATATTATATAAAGAAATATGCATGGTTGCTTCTAAAACTCTTAATTTCTTTTATTTAAATTGTTGTTCTTTCGGATGTGGTAAAATTGACATATCTGAGTATATATTTGTTATCTTTATTTATAATACTTGAGAAAACCTTAAATTTTAAACCTCGTAATTATAAATTAATTTCTTGCGGTTAGTAAGTTGTTGTATCATTAAAACCTTAAATCTAAGTTAATGAGCAAATTTATATAATTTTGCTTCGTTTTCTTTACCCTAATTTACAAAAGAAATAGGGTCAAAAATAAATTAATACAAGCCCTTTATTAAAACTAAAAATAAATACATTAATAAATTAAAAATATGTAATACGTGAGAGAGAGAGAGAGAGAGAGGATTTTGGTTTAATGTTTTATCGAGGTGTGAAAAAAGAAAACTTGAATACTTAGAGCATCCACAATGGTGTTACCCATTGTGGATCATTCACTATTCACTTTTTTTCATTTTTGGATTATTAAAAAAAAAATCAACCAATTGGAGACCGCCACGTGTCGCAAACAGTGTAAGGATCAATCCTTATTTAGAGATTTTAAGGATCGAATCCTTAACTTTTAGTGGGGTTCACGATTATTTAATTATTTTTTCCTTAAGAACTCCCCTTAAGGACTCCCCATTGTTGGTGCTCTTATGTTTATAAGATTTTGCAACATGCTATTAGTGATGATCCATGAAACATATTATTTAAAATTTCATATATTTAGTGAGGATTTATGAAATATAAATTTTAAATTTATATTATCTAAAGAATATGTGCATTTTCTAGTATTGGTTCCTTTTAAAGAATCTCTCTCCTAGTTTGACACGTGAAAATTTAAAATACTATTTTATCCTTTTAGATAAACCGCCAACGGATATAACTGTTATTAAAACAAAAATTCCACTGATCAAAAACAAAAAAAATCACAAGTTCATGCGTGTTCTGTCCACATTTTTTTGTCTAATCATCTTATAATGAGATATCAAATATCTATTAGCCTTCATTCTCACACTTCTTCTTGGGTTAGCTTGTTTATACTTCTTTTTTTTTTGTAAAATAATTTTATGTTCTTTATGCTAATAATATAAATGGTTGACAAAGAAGATTGTAAATAACATATGATATCAGTTTACGATCTATATCGATTTCTCATATTTGAATAATTGTAATGATACTTTATTTTCGATTGAATTAAAAAGAACTAGCAATTTAAATTTTTGGTTGTATTATAATTTTATTTTCTCAGTTACAAAGCTTCAAGAAACTTTAATATGAATACTTCTCTCTTGATATAAGGTTGTATCTTTTAATATGTAATGGATGGTGTATCTCTTAATATGTCTCTATCTGTGGGATAAAAATTGAGAGCATATGATGAAAATGAGATCTTACGGCTTGAGTGTTTGCCGCAGTCCGTAAGAAAGCATAGGGCGGGATATTTTTTGGTCACCACTCAATTAATTTATACGATTGTTTACTGTTGATTTTTCTGAATAAAAAATAATTAAAAAATGATAAAGTTGCATGTGAGCCTCTCACAGGTGTGTTCCCTCTCGAACGAAAACTGAGGCTCCGAATGGTAACAACGGGTTGGGTGATGCGGGAAAAGCGGATTGGTTAGTGCGTTGCGGTTTAAGTGTAGTTTATGTTAACAAAACGCATAATGCGGGACAAGTGTGATTCGTCTAGAAAAACGGTTCGAAACAATATGTGAATGGTGACCAAACTAATAGATAGTGCCGAAGGAATGTTTGAACGGTGATTATAAACTAAAAAGTGCGGGAAATATAAAATAATATTTTACTGTATATTATAAATATATTTTACAAAAGTACAAATAAATTATAATAAGAAGATAAATTTAATTTATTAATTTTCCCATAGCAGATATGCAATATTATCTCTTTTATGCGTCATATGTCCTCCATATATTACATCAACTGTATCCACATCATCCAAATTGGATAATATTTTGGATGTACTTGAAGTCTTTCAGGAATTAGGCATAGTTCTTGTCTTGTTGGAGTTCTCATAAATTCACATGCAAGTAATTTTGTCACTTTAAAAACTTTTTTAAATTTTCTTTTCACAGTCTCTTGATTTTGCAACATGCTATTAGTGATGATCCATGAAATATATTATTTAAAATTATATATATATATATATATATAGTGAGGATTTATGAAATATAAAATTTTAATTTTATATTATCTAAAGAATATGTGCATTTTCTAGTATTGGTTCCTTTTAAAGAATCTCTCTCTTAGTTTGACACGTGAATATTTAAAATACTATTTCACCCTTTCAAATAAACCACCAACGGATAAAACTGTTATTAAAACACAAATTCCACTGATCAAAAATAAAAATTAACAAGTTCATGCGTGTTATGTCCACATTTTTTGCCTAATTATCTTATAATGAGATATCAAATATCTATTAGCTTCCATCCTCACACTTCTTCTTGGGTTAACTTGTTTATACTTCTCCTTTTGGAAAAATAATCTTATGTTCTTTATGCTAATAATATAAATGGTTGACAAAGAAGATTGTAAATAACATATGATATCAGTTTACGATCTATATTGATTTCTCATATTTGAATAATTGTAATGATACTGTTATTTTTGTTTGAATTAAAAAGAACTAGCAATTTAAATTTTTGGTTGTATTATAATTTTATTTTCTTAATTACAAAGCTTCAAGAAACTTTAATATGAATACTTCTCTCTTGATATAAGGTTGTACAACTTTAATTTAGTAATGGATGGTGTATCTTTTGATATGTCTCTATCTGTGGGATAAAAATTGAGAGCATATGATGAAAATGAGATCTTAGGGCTTGAGTATTTACCGCAGTCCGTAAGAAAGCATAGGGCGGGATATTTTCTGGTCACCATTTAGTTAATTTATACGTTTGTTTACTGTTATTTTTTTAATAAAAAATAATTAAAAGTGATAAAGTTGCATGTGAACCTCTCACAGGTGTGTTCCCTCTCGAACGAAAACTGAGGCTCCGAATGGTAACAACGGGTTAGGTGGTGCGGGAAAAGCGGATTGGTTAGTGCGGTGCGGTTTAAGTGCAGTTTATGTTAACAAAACGTATAATGCGGGACAAATATGGTTCGTCTAAGAAAATGGTACAAAACAATATGTGAATGGTGACCAAACTTATAGATAGTGTGGGAGGAATGTTTGAATTGTGATTATAAACTAAAAATGCGGGCAATATAAAAATAACATTTTACTGTATATTATAAATATATTTTACATATTTTTTATAAAGTATAAATAAATTACAATCTGAAGATAAATTTAATTTATTATTTTTCCCATAGCAGTTTTTCAATATTATCTCTTATTTGCGTTATATGTCCTTCATCTATTACATCAATTGTTTTCACATCACCAAATCAGTATGAAAATTTGCCTTCCAATGTGTGCTGAATCCTCTTGTCTCTAATATTACTTCAGCAAAATATGCATCAGAAAAAAAATTGAAATCTTGATAAAGTTATGCAATCTCATTGTTGCCATTATCACTCTTTTATGTATGTTAATACTATATCTTGGAAAATTACAAACAATCTTCATTTTTTCTTCTAAACTCTAAAAGTCCTCTCGATAACTGAATGTAGACACAAATGATATCGATTAAACTTTTTTTCTTTATTCTGTGGACAAGGCCCATAGTTGAACTGATACATATCATATCTAAACAACATTGTTTCGTGATAACTTAAATGGAGCCAAAAATCTTGGCATGTTTGGATGCCCCGAGTCAACGGCATAATACTTTTCCATTGGAGGCAAAGGAAATTCAGGATGACTTTCTTGTGCCATTGTGAGAATGGTTATTCATCACAAGATCCTGGTGATTCATTCTATATTTATGTGAATAGCATATTGAGATCACAAATTGCCATGATATTTAACGATGCATTATCATATCGATTCCAATACATTACTTGTAATTGGTGGCACTTTAACACAAACATGAGTCTCATCCATAACTCCAACAATTCCACTACAATATGGATAATATTTTGGATGTACTTGAAGTCTTTGAGGAATTCGGTATAGTTCTTGTCTTGTTGGAGTTCTCATAAATTCACATGCAAGTAATTTTGTCGGTTTAATAATTTCTTTAAATTTTCTTTTGACAGTCTCTTGATTTTGCAACATGCTATTAGTGATGATCCATGAAACATATTATTTAAAATTTCATATATTTAGTGAGGATTTATGAAATATAAATTTTATATTTTATATTATCTAAAGAATATGTGCATTTTCTAGTATTGGTTGCTTTTAAAGAATCTCTCTCTTAGTTTGACACGTGAATATTCAAAATATTGTTTCACCCTTTTAGATAAAACCCAACATATAAAACTTTTATTAAAACACAAATTTCACTGATCAAAAAAAAAAAAACTTAAGTTCATGCATGTTATGTCCACATTTTTTTGTCTAATCATCTTATAATGAGATATCAAATATCTATTAGCCTCCATCCTCATACTTCCTCTTGGGTTAGCTTGTTTATACTTCTCTTTTTTTTTTTGTAAAATAAATTTATGTTCTTTATGCTAATAATATAAATGGTTGACAAAGAAGATTGTAAATAACATATGATATAAGTTTACGATCTATATCGATTTCTCATATTTGAATAATTGTAATGATATTGTTATTTCGTTTGAATTAAAAAGAACTAGCAATTTAAATTTTTGGTTGTATTATAATTTTATTTTCTCAGTTACAAAGCTTCAAGAAATTTTATTATGAATACTTCTTTCTTGATATAAGGTTGTACAGCTTTAATTTAGTAATGGATAGTGTATCTTTTAATATGTCTCTATTTGTGGGATGAAAATTTAGAGCATATTATGAAAATGACATCTTAGGGCTTGAGTGTTTACCGCAGTCCGTAAAAAAGCATAGGGTGGGATGTTTTTTGGTCACCACTCAGTTAATTTATACGTTTGCTTACTGTTGTTTTCTGAATAAAAAATAATTAAAAAATAACAAAGTTGCATGTGAGCCTCTCACAGGTGTGTTCCCTCTCGAACGAAAACTGAGGTTCCGAATGGTAACAACGGGTTGGGTGATGCGGGAAAAGCGGAATGGTTAGTGCGTGCGGTTTAAGTGCAGTTTATGTTAACAAAACGCGTAATGCATGACAAGTGTGGTTTGTCTAAAAAACGGTTCAAAACAATATGTGAATAGTGACTAAAGTAATGGATAGTGCGCGAGGAATGTTTGAACGGTGATTATAAACTAAAAAATGCGGGAAATATAAAATAATATTTTTCTGTATATTATAAGTATAATTTACATATTTTTTATAAAGTACAAATAAATTAAAATCAAGAAGTAGTTCGGCGGATGCATCAGAGAATAATGCAGCACTTATCATGATGAAGCAAAGAGCAGACGGGTTTATTTGTGATGTAAGTCTTGACATCTAAGAATCTGTTTTAGATTAATATGCAATCCATTAGGGGGAGAAGTAGTGACATTCTGGTCCAAGAAGTGCATATCTTGTGGGTAAGAAGAGAATGGTGATAGACGTCTTGATGTAGATAGTGCATATCTTGTAGGGGAGAAAAGCATATATATTGTAGAAGATGTAGATAGTACAAATCTCGTGGGGGAGAAATACATATCTAGCATGAAAGTTTCCAGGTGAATAACGTGGTTGGTGAACCATAAATGTATTGTGCTTGATAGGCACACAAAGCTAAAAGGGGGAGATTGAAGATGCAAGTTGGAGCTTGTAGATGTCACTAGTCTTCCGTGACTAACTAGGCGACGAAGTCACTGATGTTGGATGCATTAGTCATTAATACATGAGGCATACAGAGTGGTAGAGACCATGTGGATGCAGATGTTGTAGCTGGAGAAGGATAAACTTGAGGGTTTATGACTTGACAAAGTCCCTGAAGGAGTTTCTGATGCAATATGCGTTCGAGAGTGCACCAAGAGGCATGCAGAGTGGTGGAGACCATGTGGATGCAAGATGCTGAGCTGGCGTAGGATAAACTTGAGGAGCAAGTTTATACCATGGAGAAAATGCAAGAAGATAAACTTGGAGAGCAAGTTTATGCGTTGAGAATAAGTACAATTCTAAGAAAAGTAAAGTGTATATGAAAGTTGTGTCTGTATCCATGGTTCCTTGGAATTTTTTTTTGAGAACGTGGAGATCACTATAAAAGAATCATGGGATCGATTATACATAAGACACTGGGTCTATTATTGTAGAGGAATGGTGAAAATCCCATAGGAATGCTCTTGGGTCGTGCTGAAACAGACAGTGAAGCATATGACGAAGGATAGACAATTTTGGGAAATATTAGGAATTTTTCAGTAGCAATTGGTAGGGTGTTATCAAGTTTTGTAAAGCTGATTAAACAAGTCCTGTATATCAAGTTCTGCATTGCCTTTTTGTGGTGTCATCTTTACACTAACACCGGAACGAGATCCCACACGTCCATTCTAGCATTGCAATCTCTGGAGACTCCATTGTTAGTGTAATTGAAGGTATATGAAGGTCGTGGTTGTCAGAGATGATAGAGGACGATGAACCTTAAAAAATGGGGTGCAGCTGACGAAGACGATAAGCTTTAGTCGATATCAAGCTTGAACCATTTAGTAATAGACGATGCCCAAAAATGAAGCCCAAAACCGAACCGTAAATGAAGCACAACATTTTTGTAAATGGACAAGTATCATTTTCTCTTTACACTATTTGATGACGTGACACCATCAAGATTGATGACGCTCTTATATATATATATATTCATGATATTTTAAGACATATAAATAGATAATATGAAATTATCGTTTCTATGTGTATACATATTTTAAAGCTTATATGTATTATTATATGTGAAAAAAGTTAATCATGTTATCAAAATAATTGATTAGATTTTTTTTTAAATAAAGATTCTTACTAACTTATCAGATATAATCGTTACAAAAATTTAATTTTATATTGATTGTGTGTTTTTTACTGAAGATTTTTTTTGTTTACTAGATATTTAAATATATATATATATATATACATAGATATTTAAATTAGATATTATATATATATATATATATATATTCAAATTAGATATTATAATGGTTTATACATGTAGATGATGAAGACGTTTATTAGTGAATTTAATTTATGTAAAAGTTAAATTCTTTCATTTATTTACTAGATATTTATATTTTTTTTTCATCAACTGATACAAACTCTAAGAAGACTCTGTGAACCAAATCGGTAACTCTGTGTCCATGTGAACAACAAAAGACGATTGCTTCCAGGCACTCCGCGCCAGACTGTCCGCCTTTGTATTCGATGTTTTTGAGATGTGAATGATATCTATTGGGTAAAATTTCTGTAAGAATCTTGATCTCCTCCAAACAGTTTGCAAATGTTGGTCATTTCTCCTGTTCAGAACCATCTTCACCACTTGAATGCACTCTGTTGCAAAATTATCATGATATTAACGTAAATTCCTTATACTCGTCATTGCCCATATAAACGCTTCTAGTTCTGAATGTAATGGAGAAAGATTTGTTTTTGTGTTGCGTGCACCCATAAGACCCTTAAAACTCTAAGTGTACTATACCAGCTATGTCCCAAAAAAGATTTGTGTTCTTTTCACGATACATCCGTAAAACACCAACGTCGTGGAATAAGAGGTAGCTCAAACTCCACATTTTCTCTCTCTTCAGTACTTCCACCTGTTCTTGGGACCTATGCTTCCGCCGAGAGCAATGATTCTCTTTAGTATTTTATATATATACATACTTAAATATGTAAATTGAATCTTATAATGGTTTAGCATATATATGTTGATGATGGAGACGTTTGTCAGTAAAATTATATTTATGTAAATATTAAGTTTTTTGAGAATATTACAAACCTAAATTTATTATTTGCTAGAAATTTTAACGAAAGGCTGTTTTAGTTTATTAAAAATAATCCATTGGAGCTATTTGATAAATAAATTTAAATATAAAATAAAATAAAAATATGTGATGAATCACTATAAATATATTTTTAGAATTTTGAGGTATTAGATTATTCAAACCATTTTGATTATATAACACCAAAATTTACTTTACCTGATTTGCTTAACCAATTGATTTAGTTAATGAACTATTTAACTTTTGAACCAAAGCATTCTCTGTTTTTTGTTAAACTGTAGTAACCTAGTTTTCTTAAAAAAATCATTTAGTTAATAAATTAGATAGGCTGTTTTTCAAAAACTGTAGTAACCTAGTTTGCTGAAAAAATCATTTAGTTAATAAATCACTATAAATGTGAAAAGATGTGTTGTTCAAAAAATCAAGAGACATAAAAAGGTATTAAATTCAGAAATTGAAATTGTGTATGGAAATGTGTCGTTCAGAAATTAACAAATGCATTTAAAGGGTGCATCGGAGAAAGATATGTTCTTTGCTAAAACATTTTAATGATTTTATATCTTATAAAAAAAGTAAAATCTTGTTTGTTAGATTATAAAATTGGAATAAACAGAATTGTTGTATGTAACATTTTTCCTATATAAAAATTGATGACATCAGTAGTATATATTATAACTTTTGATCCTAATAAGATGTTTTTATCTTTCAAATTGCATTAGTTTAACATATTGTCAAAATATATATAACTATATACCTTTTCATCTTAACATTGTACCTTTTCGTTTTAAGAATTATATTGGTTTATAAGAAGTTGTTAAAATTTATAAGGAAGTATCTCTTTATCTTAAGAATTGCATTTATCTTAAACTGTAATGATTTAAAAATGTTGTCAAAAATATATAATTATGTATTTTTGTCTTAACTTTGTGTTTTTTTTATAATAATTGTATTTATTAAAAGAAGTTGTTGTTGTTGGTTAATTCAATAATTAGTTGTAGAAAATCTTATAACCGTTTTTTAAAACATATGACATATGTTTAAACCGATACTCAGAAATTTTGGTGCAATTTCATAACGCGTAAATGAGCATGTACATGACATGTTAAAGATTGTAACTTTTGCTTAGTGAAACTATGATATTACACTCAACATCAAAAATAAAAGCTTACCTATTAGATTAAAGATTAATAATAAACTCCACTGTTAAATTTATCATTAATTTTTTAAAGAAAATATTGACATCATCGTTTAGATGAAATGAGTTTATTGCTGGTGAATATAATTTTTAGTGAAGAACTTTTGTCTCGTGATAAACTATTGTAACTTTTGATGTTCACAATTACGACCTTTAACTAACCATTGCAATGTTTGATTATCAACCATTGCAATGTTTGGTTATCAACCATTGCAATATTTGGTTTGAGCCATTAAATCTTTGGTTATTCACCAATGCAATAATCTATATAAGAAATTGTGGGTTTTGAAAAATCACAACCAACAAAATTTACAATAGTCACAAATAGACTAGAAAATATAGAGATTCACTCTTAAATCATTGTTAGTGATGTTTGAAGAAACACATATAAAACATAAAGAGCTTTATTTGTTATTTTTGTATCTTAGCCTAAGTTTGGAACTTGTGATTGAGAAACCGATAATATTCTAGAGTATTTATATTTCAATAACACCTTATCATATATAATATTTAAATATTCAACAAAATTCATTAATGATTTATAAAAGGTAAATTTATAATTTATTAATTTAATTAATTTTGTTTATTATTATGTTATATAATAGATGTTGGTGTTTAAGAACAACTTTTCTATTTTCTTCTTGCTTCTTTTCTTTATCATGTTCCTAAACCCACTGGTGTATTAAAAACTAATCTCTTTAACTACCTTTAAACCGGAACTACTTGCTTACTGTATATATATGTTTTGCATTATTAAAAACCAATCTCTTGCTAACAATATGCAATTACTCGAATTAATCATTACAAAGTAAATTTCAAAAACAATGTTTGACAGCGTAGAACTTGTTAAGTATATGAACTTTTTTGTCAAAATGTTGTGTGGAGGATTTTAAAATTTCACCAGAACGATGTACCGATGAGATGTAAATAGATGACAATGACATGATTACCAAAACAAACAAAAAATCACATGAATTAACATTATCAAAGGAAATTGCAACATCAATCTGATCATTTGGGTAAAAAAACAATATGCTCAGCGGCTTTCATTTGCTATTTAAAAAAACTTGTATTTAGGCAGAGTAAATCAACTTGCTAGCCGACTCCACGACCCTTCCTTAACGCAAGTTATCCTCACTAAGACCATTCCATTGGTCACTTGTTCTTAGCTCTTAATTTAAACCTCAAACTGATCACACAGTGTCTTCTCTTTGGCTTTCAGAGCCATGGACTTGTGGATGCTCTCCATCAACACTAGCTTGTTCGTGAACACATTACCCTTAACACTCATGTGCTTGTCAATATTCTTCTACTCTCTGTAAACTTCAGAAGACGCCTTAGAACATCCACAGTAACTTTGTTGCCAACCTAGCTTTTTAACCTTTCAAGACCCGCAAGAACATTCTTAAATTCAGCCGCTTTCTCGGCAGAGATGGTAAGATCTTTCTCCAGCTTAAACCCTTGACCAAGTAAGTGGTCCGCATGATAACATGTTCCAGTTTTCATATCCTTGACCACAAGAATATTGAATTTATCAACATGCCTTGAGAACAGTCTCTGGTGTTACACATGAGGATCTAACTTCCAATTATTAACTTATATGTCTTAATTTATTTTAACTTATGACTTGATTAATGTGTCTCATCTAAACATCCCTAAGTAATAAGTTAATAACTTACTTTCTGATCAACAATAAATTCTAACCAAATGTTTTTCGGATTTAAAATTATCAAGAATTTCTCATGTCTCTTTATTTTCTTATATAAAACAATCTGATCGGCTTCCAACATGGAAGTCTTGCAGTTTAAATGATACAACTGGAGGGCCTGCAGTTTCAAGGCAGTCAAGGTCAATCCGAATATATTTTATCACATCCCCATCATGATTGAAATTTGAGGGCTTTGGGATTTATAAGGGAAGAGCTTAAATTCAAATCAGTTTGCACTTGGAAGCACAACAGAAGTTGAGAGAGTGTGTTAGTGTTCACTGTTCTCTTTTGGTATTGGTGTAGTAGAAAGTGTTTATTAATTACTCCCCTAAGTAGGTTTCTAAGTCAGAAGCTTACTAAGAGTGTATTTACGAAACACACAAAAACCATAATTATCTCAAAATAAATAATACTTGTGTAACAAGGCACACAAAACATATAATTGATAAACTATAAATACATGAAGCAAGTAGTTCCGGTTTAACGGTAGGTTAGCAAGAGATTGGTTTTTAATAATGCAAAACAAATATGCAATAGTTAATAAACTACACATACACCAAGCAAGTAGTTCTGGTTTAATGGTAGTTAACAAAACATTGGCTTTTAATAACACTAATGAGGGCTAGGAACCAGATAAGGAAAAGAAGCGAGAAGAAAATTGGAAAGTTGCTTTTTGAAACCTCTATAAGCATGGCTTTGAAAACATAAGGAATAAAAATATATGTGAGATTTTATTTATAACCACTTGTTTATATCATTTTGTAATATAATTTTTCTTATCGGGCTGGGCTAGGTTGGGCTGAAATTAAGTAAGGGTATATTAATAATTAAACAATCATTTTCTTCCTATTTAACAAGCACCTTCTTCTTTTAACGTCTCACTTTCTTCATCCAAGCAAAAAAAAAACAGAGCTGTCATCTCTCAGAAAACAAAATGCTAACTTTCGCAAAAACTTTCCTTTCCAAGCCAAAGCATCTCATTGTTGGCGTTGGTCTGGTTAGTGTGGTTGGGTGTACATATGTTGGCGTTATGAACATGGCTTCAAGAGCACAAAACGCTGAGAAGAGGGACAAAGCCAACGCTAAAAGGGATGACGCCAAAAAGAAGAAAGCTTTTGAAAGAGACTGGAATGAAGAGTTTAACCGGATCCAGAAAGAGAGGAAACATGGTCCGTTTGTGGTGCCGGACAAGAAGAAAAAGAGAACCAAACCTGCAAACTGGGGTCTAAAGCCCAAAGCTGACACTCCACCAGTCACTGATCATGTGGTGGAGGAGACTCTGCCAGTTGTTGAACCCGTGGTGGATGAGTTTTCGGACAAAGAGAACACTCCGCTAGTGATTACGGTGGCGACTGAAACAGTGATGAAAGAGGAAGCTCCGGCGTTGGGTGTGGTGGCAACGACTGAAAAGGTAGTGGTGGTGGTGGAAGAGAAGGTTCCGGTGGTGATGGTGGAAGAAGAAGTTCATGTGGTGGTGGAAGAGAAGGTTCCAGTGGTGATGGTGGTCGAAGAAGTTCCGGTGGTGGTGGAAGAGAAGGTTTCGGTGGTTATGGTTGAAGAAGAAGTTCCGGTGGTGGTGGAAGAAAAGGTTCCGGTGGTGATGGTGGAAGAAGAGGCTCCGGTGGTGGTGGTAGAAGAGGAAGTTCCAATGGATGCAAAGAAGAAGGAGGTTTGAAGTTTTTTAATTAATAATAACGAATTATGACTATGTACTAGGATACTAGCTTAGATGTCATTTCTCTTTCCTTTAGTGTGTTTTAACTTTATTAAGGTATTTTGCATGGCTTATCTTGGTATATTTGGTTTAATGTTCTATCCATGTGTGAGAAAAAAACTTGAATACTTATGTTTATAAGATTTTGCAACTTGCTATTAGTGATGATCCATGAAACATATTAATTTGAATTTCATATATTTAGTGAGGATTCATGAAATATAATTTTTTAATCTCATATTATATAAAGAAATATGCATGGTTGCTTCTAAAATTTTTAATATCTTTTATTTAAATTACTGTTCTTTCGGATGTGGTAAAATTGACATATCTGAGTATATATTTGTTATCTTTATTTATAATACTTGAGAAACCCTTAAATTTTAAACCTCGTTATTATAAATTAATTTCTTGCGGTTAGTAAGTTGTTGTATCATTAAAACCTTAAATCTAAGTTAATGAGCAAATTTATATAATTTTGCTTCGTTTTCTTTACCCTAAATTACAGAAGGGTCAAAAAAATTAATAAAAACCCTCTATTAAAATAAAACAAAAATTAAATAAATTAAAAATATGTAATACGAACGCGACCATGCAATCATGACAACTAGTCTAGATACCTCAAAGGCATTGTGAGAGACGGGGAACAAAAAAGAATCTGAAACCAGAGAGAGAGAGAGAGAGAGAGAGAGAGAGAGAGAGAGAGAGAGAGAGAGAGAGAGAGAGAGAGAGAGAGAGAGAGAGAGAGAGAGAGAGAGAGAGAGAGAGAGAGAGAGAGAGAGAGAGAGAGAGAGAGAGAGAGAGAGAGAGAGAGAGAGAGAGAGAGAGAGAGAGAGAGAGAGAGAGAGAGAGTCTTCAAATGACACGTGAAGTACTATTTCACCATTTTCTAAGTTATAAAACTTCATGACATTTTAAGAAATATAAATACCTCTCTCCTGATATAAAGTTGTACACCTTTAATTTAATATTGGATGGTGTAATCTATTAATTTGTCTTTATATGTGGGATGAAAATTGAGAGGTGAAACTGAAAACGACATCTTTGGTGGGGGTAGAGAGAGATAATAGAATTGATGTATTCGAAAAGCAAAAAAGTTGTATGGAGATTGTAGAAAATCAGCATCATTAACATTTGATACAGAAACAAAACATTATAACTTTTCATGAACATTTGGAGAAAAAGGGAGTTGGAACTTTCATTTCCGTCTAAGAATTGAGATTATACGGTTCTCTCTTCTCCTCCTCACATTTTGTCAAATCATTTTTATTTTGTCAAATACTTTATTTTATTATATAAGTACTATATAATATTAGTTAAGTGATTATTATAAAAAAATTCAAATCACATGATTTATTTTTTGGGATGCAAATAATTTTAAGGAAAAGCACAACATAATAATTGTTGCTATAAATAAGTCACATTATATTTAATCTTTGTACCTAGATCAATAACACAGGATATGAACAAGTAAATATATTACGTTTTCAAAACCTAGGTACCACCTTTTACCATTATAAAAAACGCTTGCTGAGTCGCTGGTATCTTGAGTTCTTCAGTCTTAGATAGTCATATTTAAAGTATTCAGCATTCGCCAAATAAAATAACTAAAGGACATTTACCATTTTATTTATTTATGAAAACTATATCAATTTCTAGTATTCTTGGTTGCATACAAAATATAAAGAAAATCTTTTTATTTCACTTACTCGCTTTTTTTCTCTATCTTAATTACATAAAAGATTTTTTTGTTATAAATTACAAAAAAAAAGAAATATGTACATTGTTTTACTCTATCAACTCTCACGTGACATGCATTTTAGCAAAAAAAAAAAAAACTCCCACGTGACATGCAAGTTCACCTTTAACGTAATCCATGGACCATGAGTTATTTTGTAAAACTATATATAATATTAATACATGCCATTTTTATTTTATTGCTACCAGTAATAGACTCAAGGAATATACTTTTGAAATTTATTATTGTCTTAAAAACATTCATTTTTAATATTCTTGCTACAAATGATATGTCCTTTATCTTGTATATGGAAAAATAAGCATTTTTATTTTTATTGCTACAAATGATATCTTTTAATCTCGTTATGGAAAAACAATTGCTTTAAACAAGAATGCCATCATATGTGAAATGTTGATATATCACACTAATATATATATATATATATATATATATATATATATAATTGTCTTGTCTTTATTTATATTTATTTTCGCTCTTGTTTATATTTTAAATAGAATCCTCCAGTGAAAAAAATTGTCTTTATTTCTTAGAGAGGGGAGTGAAACAAGTAAACAACAAAATATGAAGAAAGCGACCTTTATCTCACACATGCATGGATATTCATAACAAAAATAACTAATTTAATAATGTAATACACCTTGTAATATTTCTATATTTAATTTAAATTAATTTCAAAAGAACAAAAATTTAATAATTACCACGTGGATTTAATTTTGTTAGTTTGTATATAAGAAAAAAAGCAACAAAAAGCAACAAATCGTTAGGGAATAGGGAAGGTAAATCTCATCATTGCCTGATTCAGTTGGGATTATGTCCTTTGAGGCATTTTACCATTTGTTACTTACACAGCAGACACAGGCGCGTGCCTCCACGTGCCTCTGTTCCATCCCTATTTATTACTTATTTTACTGTATTTAAGTTTCACTAAAAATATCAATGAAATGAAATACTGATACAGTTACTACTTACTAGTCTAACAAAATAAAACACACATTTTTACTCTTAATTTTTGTTAGAATAGTACAGTTTACTCCACTATCTTTTTCTCTTTCTCTTCTTTTCTTTGTCTTCATTTTATTTTCATCTTATAAATAAGTATATATAGAGAGAGAGACGTACCTCAATATTAGAATTTGAAATATGGCTTATGGCATCAAATTTGATTTGGCTATTTTATACTTTTTAAAGTATATCACATAAAATATTAGTGTTTTATGGGAAACTGTCAAAAATATTATTTTCATAGTACTACTTTTCATGTTTATTTTAATCACTTTTACCTTTACTTTTTAAGAGGAAAAACACACATTTATAATTCTTAGTTAAGTAATCTAAAACATAAGGCTTCGATTTGAGGGGTGGGGGTAGGGTGAGGTAGGGTTTAGGAATGTAAAATTTAGGGTTCTAATTAATTTTAAAAAAAATTACCTCTTAAAAATGGTATTTATGAAAATATCTCTTTATGAATGTAAAAATGAAAAGTGGTACCAATAATGTGGTAAACATAAAAATTCTTTATGTTTTATTCATTTTATTTATTTTAATAGAGCTGGTTAATTTTTTTTATATTTGTTTCTACTATATAACCTAACTACATTAACATTTTTAACTAAGTGTAGGCATTTTATTCGCTTATGGGAGCTTAATATAAATATGATGATAACCAAATTTTTGGAGAGATAGAAAATCACTATTTTCAGGAAGCAAAAAGTTGTTTGTAGCAAGAAAAAAATGATTACTAAATAGAACTTTTCTTTTTCTCTTCCAAAACTCCAGGAGAGATACTCTGGAATTTTTTATTCCCATTTAATCCCAACAATCTGGTGTTTTTTTTTGATTAAACGGGAATATCCGAGGCTTATGGAGCTCAGACTAATTTTTAAGGAGAGGTGCAGCGCACGGATAGATCCTTTCTCTGTGTATTCAAATGAGTTCTAAAGCATCGACCTATATTCGTGAAAGGTGATCAGGATAATTTTGACTTAGTTTTGCGCAATAAGTGGATCAAACATGAAACGTGTTAGCGTTCCAGCCCAACCTCCTAATCACCCGACCACAATCACTGTGGTTGTTTTAGGGGTTTTCTTCTCTTGTCACATTTTCTCAAATCATATTATTTTATTAAATATAGATTTATAATAAAGATTACGTGATCATTGTCAAAACATACGCTGTATGTTTGCCATGCAGGCATGCACACATTTTTTTTTTTTTTGAAAGATGGATCATGCACACAATTTTGAAAGCAAAGTAGAACAATCGTTAATAAATGAAATATTTTTAATCTTTGTACATAGATAAATAACATACAATATGAATATACTATATTTTTCAAAATCTTCGCACAAGTTTTTGCCTATATAAAAAAAGTTTGTATCTTGAGTTCTTTAGTCTTCACCAATCCTATTTAATTAAGGTATTCAATATGTACATAATAAAATAACCAAATGACATTTATCTAACCTAATAATATATTTGAGTAACTAACACATGCAATATTTAAGTTTTGGGACGCACACGGACACGGTACACAAATTAGGAGTGATGAACGTAACATTTCATACCCATTGTATATCCTATCACAGAGAGTGAAGTCGAAGACAGACACATGCTTGACAACTGCCTACAAATGGGTAACGAAATTTAACTCAAGAACTACGAACGCAACATGATTTTACAACGAACGCAACTCTACAAGATCTCAACAAACACCCTCACTGAGCTAAATTCGCTTCGTCCACATTATCCCCAAAGTAGGTCTAGGCATTTTGTCCATTAAATTTGATTTGGTTCGTTATTCGTTTCTATTCGATCCGAAAAATCCGAATATTCGTTAGTGGTTAAAGCGAAACAAAGCAAATACTAAAAGTTAATATCCGTTAGAAACGAATCAAACCACAAATACTAAAAATTTTAAAGTAAGATATCTAATCCACTCTGACATTATACAATAGATGTATATCTACAAATAAATACAGACTTTATATGTATAATTTTATATAATTATTATTTTAACATATCATTTTATTAATTTTATTAAAAATTTAATTATAAAATATTTACAAGACTAAATTTTTTACAATTTTATGTTTTATAAGAAAATTTATTAATTTTAGAAATTTATGAAGCATATAGTTTCATTATTATTTTTTCATTTTATATTATGTCAAAAAAAAATTTGCAAACAAATTTGTATAATTTTTTTAGATTTAATTGTGTTAAATAAAGTAAATGAGATTTTCGTAAATATCCGTAAATGTTCGCATATATCTTAAAAATCGAAATCTCTGGAAAATCGGATATCCATATTTCTCTGAAACAAAACAAATCGGAAAATCAGATATTCATAAAATACGAATCAAATTGCAAATATTGAAAATTATGGTGTTATATGATCTGTCGCCACCCCTACTACAAACCCACTCACTACGTTAAGAAAAATTCAAATTAGCGTTTGCGTTTATAAAATAACTATATATGTATACATATATTTCTGGTTTGCGTTTTGTTCATTAACGCAAACATAATTTTACAACGAACGCATGCAAGGTTTAACCGTTGGTGATCAACGTGCACACCAATCTCTTGTTAACTACCGAACTAGAACATCTTGATTGAGGTAGTGAAGTTTATTAACTATATGTTTTGTGTGCCTTGTTACACAAGTACTATTTATTTTGAGATAATTATGGTTTTGTGTGTGTTTCGTGAATACACTCTTGCAACTGTTCAGTTCGTGCTATCATAGAATAACGGGGTTGGAACTTAATAGCAAAAGAGACCTTTCTACGTGTTAGTGGGGGTATTGGAGTAAAATGACCCTATCATGTTTTTTTTTTATGTTTTATTTATGCTTAACAACTAAAGTAAAACAGAACATTTTATGGTTGAATTTGTTTAGAAATAAAATAAGTAAGATGCATTATAGTGCAATTCTTAAAATATTGGATATTTTTCAGTTTTTTATGCCCAATCTTAAGCATCTTATCTATTGAAATAGAAATAATAACTTCTTTTATGTATGATATTTTAAAATTGACATTTTCTAGAAGTTGTTTTACAATATTTGTTGTATTAGCATAATAAAACCCTAACAACTAATTTAAATCCCTTATTTATTTCCATCAATATATAACAACTTAAAGTTAACCATTATGTGATTGTGATTGTCAACCACTGATTTATTTTTTGATATCATGTATAAAAGAAGTACTCTAAGTGAAACCAACCTTATATTATGTATATTTAGTAAAGGAACTAACACTCAACAAATTGAAACGAAATTGAGGAATGAACAAAATATTTTTCAGTCTAATATTGTTAGTTAGTGTAATTGGTATCAATAATGCTCACTGAGTTTCCAGTCGATAAAGTGACAGGTATTGAGTAAAGGTTTGAGGGTGGTAATTAGAGATCTATTATGACAAACATGATGTGTTGCACCCGAAACTATGATCCATGGATCACTTGAAACTATAGCATTTTCGGAAGAGAGAGCTGAAGGCATGAAAATGAGAGAATAAATTATATAAAGGTAGGAATGTACCAGATGCTTTGCAAGCCGATGGTAAAAATAAAGGAGAAGGAAGAAGTCCATCGAAAGTTTGTGTATTGCTATGGTCTTGGAGTTGAGCACTGAACTACCAATGAACTATTGCAGTTGCTTTGGAGTGAGAGAATTGAGAGCTATAAGATTTATAGTCTTTGAAGATGACCGACTCTCTTCATTTGGATATGTAGTAATTGCATTCGCAAAGGCAGGAGTATGTTGATAGAAGTTTTTTCCGGAGGATATAATTTATTTTTTGGTTCGAGATTTAGTGGATAACCATGAATCTTGTAGAATCTATCAACAACATGACTAAAACCTCCACAATGAGTGGATACTGGACGAGACTTCCCATAAGAAGAGTTTCGAAGATACTTGAAAAAGCACTTGCGTCAACACTAGTGTGAGAAGAGTTCCTTGCAGAATGTTGATTGTCTTCCTGATCCAAAATGTTGTAAACCTTACAGAATGATGTTAAAGCTTTCTTCATAAGGATCTGACTACGTACATGATCATAACTGTCATTAGTATTCATGAGGAGGTCAATAACTCTGTTTTTCTCATTCTGAATTATGAGACCTTCGATCATTTGAGCTGGAACGTGTAGACTGTTGAGTTCTTACCACAAGAATTACTTCTTAGTGTGGTAAGACGATATATCCATGATGCCTTGATGAAGAGAATATGACGAAGCTTGTACAATCGTGAAAGGTTTGATTTGTGAAACAATGTGTGCAGATCTTCCCTAAATTACAATATAATAGTGTATGTAAGTTTGGAGGCAATGTTAAGCAGCCATGATCTGACCATACTATTGCAACATGGCCATATCTTGTGAGACGGATTATTCTTATCAAGTATAACAATAGCTCCATCAATAAATCCAAGTTGTTCTTCGCTTCTGGACTGGTGGTCATGGCAACACTCCAAATGCTATAATTCGTTCAATCTAAAGCCTCAGATGCTAATACTAAGCTTGGATGGTCAGAGCTATGCAAATAATAAGGATTTTTTATGTTATCCGGAGTTGGTTTAAAAGAACGAATCGCAGCCGTAATTTCAAGATTATTCAAAGCTTGATTTGAGATCCTAATGCTTCGCAACGAAGATCCGAATCTGGAGATGAATCGTGATGAATCAGAGATTGAAGCTCGAGAGTTGAGATTCTGTACTTTGAATTGCATTTTCTATTTTCCATTTTGCTAGACGAGGAAGATAGAGACGAGTGATTGACGACCGAAGTAAGAAAAATGAATATCCGAGATGGAGACTGATATTGAGAGTGGATGCAAAAGAGGAGAAAAAATGAGAGGAGATAAAAGTCAAATACAAATAGATGGCGAGCAACAACGATCAAAGATGAATGAAGACGATGATCAGAGAAGACCGTAGATGATTGGAGGAAACAATTGAGCTCAGCTCAATGGCTTTGATACCATGTTAGTTGAGAGAGTGGATGCCAAAGAGGAGAAGATCAGAGAAGATGAAAGTCGAAGACAAATAGATGGAGAACAACGAAGATTAGAGATGAGTGAAGACGATCCGAGAGTGGATGCGAAAGAGGAGAATATTAGAGAAGATGAAATTCAAAGACAAATAGATGGAGAGCAAAGACGTTTAGAGCTGAATGAAGACGATGACCAGAGAAGACCGTAGATGATCGGAGGAAACAATTGAGCTCAGCTCAATGGCTTTGATACCATGTTAGTTGAGAGAGAGTGATATGGAAATATCTTTATTGAGAGAAAATATGTGTACAGTGTTCACTATATATACAAGTACTGAAAGTATTCTAACTATTCATGTACAAGTATAAAATATCTCTATAACACTTAATCAATGAAACAAGTTTCTCTCTTGTTGTTGACACATCAGACTTTTAGAGTTTGGAGAGACTGACTTGTCATTAACTGAAAACATGAAAACCAATCAAATCATTTCAAATATACACATCATAATCCACCTAAGCATCTTCTTTTCTGATTGATTTGTACTTCATTTTCGTCGATATCTTTTCTTCTTTCATGTTTGACTTTTTCCCAAGTGATTTCTTTGCCTTTTGGTTGGATCAGATGCCGTTTCATCTTCCCCGCCTTTAGACTCCCCAAGTAAAGATAAGTCAAAGAATCAAGATGTGTTCAATGAAATTATAGAGGATGTCACAAGTAGGACAAAATCAAGTGTGAGTTCCTTGGCACCTAATTTTATCTGAAAAGGATTATTGAAATATTCTTCTTCTTTTGGTAGGGCTCGAATTTGAAAGTGCTTGGGATCCCAATGAGGACGACTAGGGTTCAATCTAAATATGGGAGTCTACCAATCAACAACGACAAAGTTGTGCATTACCGCCTCATGTAAATTCTCCATCAATCTCTTAATCATGTATAGCTATTTTCATATAAGAATGTAAAATCCAAAATTTTATGGTGTTTGTAGAACATAATCTCATCAAAAACAGTGACACCGATGATTTGTTACATTTAAAGGAGGCTCGTGATGATGGCAAGTTGACTGATCCCATGTCCGTGTCAAGAAGAAAAAAGTTTTTGTTATATTTTGCTAACAAGTTGACTGATCCCATGTCCGTGTGAAATAAAATCTTTGTTCCTCTCTAGAATCAGCTGAGATAAACTTTGATTCAGAAGAAGCTTCGTAAGATATATAGAAAGTTGTGATCGCTTATGAAGTTAGAGACAACCATTATGCTTTGAAGTCTGATGATTTGAACCGTGATGGATCTAATTTCATATTGGGAAAAGATTCGCAGTTCAAAAGGAAGTCAGCTACGTCTCCAGTCTCTTTACTCGATAGCAAGAGAAGTATTTTCAGGAGTCCTTGCCAAGGAACAAATTTTCTCTCAACGTATATGGTGTAGCCCGCAAGCTCAACCTGATGCATCTCAGTTTTGTTTATGGGTTTATATGTTGGTTAATTTGGTTGTAACCCGGAAAATTGTGAATTATAGACTTGGATAATGATTAAATCGCGCATAAGGTCACTTTCTTTAAAGAGTATTTCGATCCTATTACAAGCCTTTGGGTTACACGAAATCCTTTTGTAGGATAAGACAATCAAAGTCACATTCTTGTCCTAGGCTAAGATCCAAGAATAAAAAATAGAGCTTTAATGCTTATATGTGTTCTTCAAAGATCTTTGATGATCTTTGAACAATGAATCTTTCGTTCTCTCTCTCACTTACTAACTATTAGTTGTTGATCTTCTCTATCTTGTTCAAGTTGTACAAATTGTGATTCTAATTGTCTTCTGCCAATACCAACAAGTCCTTATATAGAGTATGAAGGGTTGCAATGGTTAGCACCAATATTTGAAACTACTAACATCAACAATTGCAATGGTTGGCTAAAAGTCACAATGATTCTTTACCAAAGGTTTTAGTCATCAACGATTGCAAATGTTTATCACCAAAAGTTGCAATGGTTATCACCAAAAGTTGCAATGGTTATCACCAAAAGTTGCAATGGTTCATCAATAGATGCAATGCTTAGTAAAGAGTTACAATGGTTAAACACCAAAGTTTGCAATGGTTTATAGATAGTGACAATTGTTCATATAAACAATTGCAATTGTTCACATGATACATTGCACCTATAAACTTAAATATCTAACATTATATTTTAATTTTGTTGCTCTGTTTTGCAACATGTGGTTGTAATTCTAGGTTGAAGGTTTCATGACTGATTCAACCACGAAAATGACAAGAGATCCATACATCATTGTTAAAAACCAAAAACAAGTTTTCCCGCTAAAACGGGTTTTTGTGCCAAAACCAAAAAACCGAGTTTTCCCGCCAAAATTGAAAAAATGAGTTTTCCCGTCAAAACCGAAAAACGAGTTTTCTCGCCAAAACCGAAAACGAGTTTTCCCTTCAAAACCACAAAAAAGAATTTTCCTGCAAAAATTGAAAAATGAGTTTTCTCGTCAAATCGCAAACGAGTTTTCCCGCCAAAACCGCCAAAGGAGTTTTTCCGCAAAAACCGCAAAACAAGTTTTCTCACCAAAATTGAAAAACCGAGTTTGCCTGCCAAAACTGAGAACGAGTTTTTTTGCTAAAATGGGTTTTACCCTACTGGATTATTTTATGGGTTTGATTCAAACCTTGATGTTTCTGGGTTTTCACGGGTTGGGTACAAACTGGGTCGGTTTATTTGTGGGTTGGGCTGAGCTGGGTTATTTTACCCTACATTAACATCTCTAAGTGTCACAGCTTCTCAAGCAACTCTTTTGCAAGTTGATCTTTATTTTTTTAAATGTCATCTCTTAATTCACAAGTTTCCAATGATGTATTCGAGTTTATATTATATGACTATATGTTTTTGTAGAGAGACTAGCTAAACGAGAATTTTCATTCGATATAGAAGAACTAAAATATCTGGCAAGACGTTCATGCAACAACAATAGGTGAAAATATCTTTAGTAAATGTTTATAAAGTATTGTATAGATTCGTCATAATCATCATTTTAAGCTTTTAGAGAAACCATTAAGTAGAAATGTCAAACAAGTTGGTCTGTCCCGTCCCGTTCCAAATCGCTGCGGTCTTTTCTTCTCGCGGATCACGGTGGGTCAGTCCCGCGCAGGATGCGGTTTGCTGAAGGTCGTCCCAATCCCGCTCCGCCAAATTGCACATGCCTTTACAAGCCGTCCCGCGGCCATGACGGTTCTCGAAGCAGTAGGCCGATGTAGGCCACTCCAGGACGCTTCAGGCTGCTCCAAACGGGCTAAAGACTCATCCTTAAAACACGAAAACAAAAAAAAGAGTTCTAATTTTTTTTGTATGGGAAAATGTTAGATATATTATAAGAAAATGCTAGATATGAAGAGTCCTAATTTAGGGTTTACCATTCCATTTAGGCTCCGCAATCCACCAACTCTCCTTTCTAGATGTGCTCCGGTGGTGGATCTGAGAAGAAACGAAGAAACCACCTGAAATTTGTAAGAAAATGCTAGAAATTGTGGTTACATGCATGTAGATTGGAGAAAATATTAGCTACCTCCGTGACATGCATGGAGATTGGAGAGAAGGAGGGAGTCAAGACCCGAAGATCCCAGTCGGTGGTGGCGGTTCAGCTTCTACGGTGAAACCCGTCGAGGAAGATAGCTCAACGTCTCTCAACAAACGTGAAGAGAATAAGCTGAACCTGCCCGGATGGGATCTTCAACGAGCTACAAGCCGTCGCTGGAGCTCCTAAAGTCGTCGGCGTTCCCGGACCAGAGCTTCGTCATCTCCGTGCTCTCTCTCTTTCTCTCTCTCTCTCTCTCTCTCTCGCTATCTCTCTCTCTCTCTCATTTGCGCCGAAATGGAGACACAAAGTGAAGTGAGGAGGAGGTTATGCGGGACACTAGGGCATACCACAGTCTTTTTTGGGCTATCCCGCATTTGGCCCAGTCCTGAATAGACCCGTCCCGTTAGACCCATTAATTTGCGGTATCCCACTCCCTTGGCCCAATCCCACCCCACCCCCAAGCCTTAACAGGCCAAGCCCGTGGTACAGTCCCCAGTTTGACATTCCTACTATTAAGTTTTAAGAAACTCAAAGACAATATCAAATATAACCCTAACTTGCAAAGTAGAAGATATTTTCTCAAACCTTCTTATGTTCTTACATAAGGTTTGAAAAATCACATTGATCTGTATATTCATCAAAGATTAATAAAGTTTCCTTAGTTACATATATGAAAAATGTGATAAACTAACTAAAGTTCGTATTAATATGAAAAATTGAAATTAACAAAAATTACAATTACTTTTTAACCAACATTAAATCTATTAAAATAAGTCTTATTTTTATCTACTGATAAAAAGTCATTGAACCATTTCATTAGTAATTTTTATTATATTAAAAATAATATTTATATTAGATCATTTGAATAAAATATACTATTATACATAAGAATATTCTACTATAATAATATTTATTTATGAATATTTTATTGGGAATTTTCAAAAATACCACTTTCCTTGTACTACTTTTCATTTTTACCTTCATTAAAGAGACATTTTCAAAAATACCACTTTTTAAGGGGCAAATTTTTAAAAATTAATTAGAATCCTAATTTTTACATTCCTAAACCCTATCCCCACCCTACACCACTCCTTAACTCTAAACCCTAAGTCTTAGATTAATTAATCCAAGGGTTATAAATGTGTTTTTTCCTCTTAAAAAACAAGGGTAAAAGTGATTAAGGTATTTTTGAAAAGTGGTACAAGGAAAGTGGTATTTTTGACAATTTCCCATATTTTCTACTTTACTTTAACCAAAAATCTTATAAAATATTTTGATTATCAATTTTCAATAATTCATTAAATTTTTAATTCTTATAAAATATTAGAAATAATTTTTATTTAAATTTTATATAAAATAAATATTTTTATTATATAGTAATTTAATTTATAAAGTTAAAATATAAAAGTTAGAAAAATAAAATTTAAGTTTAACAAAAATAAATTATACAAGTAATTTATCCCTTAGACATTATTTACTTTGAGATAATTATGGTTTTATGTGCCTTGCTCATAACCATCAACCAATAAACAATTGTAATTCGTTTTCATAATATATCAAAGGTAAGAGCTCTACGAAACCAAAGAATTACCGTATCTTCTCTTTCATAATATCTCAACATTTTGTTAAAAACAAAATGTTGAGATTCCTGGAAGGCGCCATAAACTTTCCATGAAATTTTCTTGTGCATTAAATATTAAAAAACTTCCGAGAAGATTTTTCTGGAAGTTTTTCAAGTCTTTTTCATATTTGAAAAAGTTACATATCCAAAAGAATTCAATTGACTTTAAAACTAGAAAATTTCAAAAATAAGATAAGAACTTAAAACAATAAAAAAAAGTTTTCAAAAGTTAAGAGCTTTAAACAAGAAGATGATACCAAATGAAAAAAAATTATAATTTATAAATTTTCCTTTAAAGAAGTAGAATATGAGAACCATGTAATGAAAAACTTGCAAAAGAAAAATAAATAAATCAGCTAGAAAGGCATGAGATAAAAAATGAAAAATTGATATAAAGTTTGGAGTTTTTAAGTTCTAAAAGACTTAAGAGAAATTGAAAAATTTTAGTTTGGGGAAAAGGTAAGAGCTTTAAGCAAACAAAAACTTACCAAAACTATGTCATTGATACTTACAAAAATGCTCATATCTATTATGAAAGAGGAGATATGGAGAAAACTTTGCGAGAAGACTTTTAAGAAATCTTCTAGTGCATTAAATGTTAGAAGATTTCCGAGAAGACATCCTTGGAAGTATGTCTCAAATCTGGAAAACATGCATATCCAAAACCATTCAACTGAGTTCAAAACATTGAAAAACTTCAAAATAAAGTAAGAACTTAAAACAACAAAAAGATTTTTCAAAAGTTAAGAGATTTAAGCAATAATAAATTACCAAATGAAAAAATATGATTTATAGATGTACCTTTAAAGGAGTGGAAGATGAGAATCATGTATGAATAACCTGCAAAAATAAAATAAATAAGTGAGAATGATATGAGATAAAAATTAGAAATTGATATAAAATTTGTTATTTTTAAGTTCAAAAAGATTAAAGAGAGGTTAGAGAATTTTAGAATAAGAAAATTGCATTTTTGTAGGAGTTATTTGAGAGGAAGAGAGAGAATGTGTAATTTTTTCTTTATATAAACAGACAACAATTCCAATAATTATTTTTGATTCAGAAAATTTCAGGTAAGTCTTCTAATAGAATACCTCCCGGAAGACTTACTTGGACTTTCTAGACCCTAAATTTACTATTCGTCCAGAAGACTTCCGCAGAAGTTTTTTAGTGCATTATTTATTGGAAGACTTAAGTCACTTAAACCATAAACTCAAAATAACTAACTAACTAGAAACAAACATTTCATAAAACTTAAATCAACTTTAAAAGTGTTTAATATAAACAAAACTAAACACATATAAGTCAAAATTTAATTTTCAAAAAAAAACTTAAGCTTCTAAAAACTATCCCTAAGAATACAAACAATACTACAACATATGTTATCAAACCCTAAATCAAAGAGTACCATGACTCACTAATTCACTCATCCGTGTAGAAAATAATTCAATTTTATTATATCATTTTCAAATATTTATAATTACATAATTTCATATCTTAAGATTTTTTTTTATAAATTTTATATTTTTTAAGATCAGCTATATGAGACGACCTCGAGGAAGTCATCTAGACGACTTACACAAACTCGGAAGACTTCCGAGAGTAATATTTATAAGAATAAATTCTGATTTTTTGTTCAGTCATAAAAGGTTAGTTGTAAATTCACAAGACTTTTAAGTTATTTTTACATTTGATTGATGTTTGGATATATTTCTGCGTTTAAAATATGGAGTTATAGTTGGCAAATTTTCCTATAAATTTTCAATATTTTTAGCAACTTACTCATTTACCTTACACTAATAAACTGGAATATTATTGAAGTTTCTATGCTCAGTCTTAGGCATTGTCGTTTTAGGTTACTTAAAGTCTCTACTCCAATTACTTTTATCATTCACTTTTTTTTTCTCTTTAAATTTCATGTAGTAGTTCTCAAACTTCATTTTAGTTTTTTTTTTTGGTCAAACTTCATTTTAGTTGTAGTTGCTATTTTAATTAAGCAGCTACAAAGGCTTTTTTGGTTGAAAATAAAAGACACCATTTTCCAAGACAAACTCAACTAATTATAGATCTACACATGTGCACCGTACTCCTTCATTACAGGCTACAATGTAGGAAGGGGATCAATTTTTTGTACGTACTATACTACACAGGTGACTTGTCGGAGTTGTGTTCGTTTTGCAAAGACATCAAGCTTGTAGTGGTCACGTGCTGAAGCACTCTTCTTGAATTGGGCTTTTACAACATTTCCTCTTCTAACAAACTTATTTTTTGAATCACCCTACGATCTTTTTTTTTGTCAATAAACACATTCATTGTCATTACAAATATTACATGAGAACCACTCTGGCTCAACTGGTGGCCAGGAAACTACATAGCTCTGATTACTAGCCCTGGCTTTTCTAGCTAAGATATCCGCAACTTGGCTAAGATTTCTAGGAACATAATGGAAAGTGAATCCATTTTGGAAAGATAGATGCAAGCAGGCCCGGCCATGGGCTAAAGCCCGTAAAGCAATGGCTTGGGGCGTCACGAGTTATTTATATTTTAGGGGCAACAAGTTAAGTGAAAGTTTCATGGTATAGTGGTCGTGCAAGCATTCTTTCCTCTATGTCCGGGTTCAACGCCCCTTCAATGCAGTTTTTTATTTTGCTCGTTTTTAATAAAGATTTGATATTAAGATTCGCCTTTTCTACACTTTTATTTTTTAATATATTATAGTAAATAATAAAATACATAAATTACAATAACTACCTATTTTATTTACCGTTTTATCTTCTCACTTTTAAATATTTTTGTTCTCTCTTCGTTGCCAACTCTCATCAATCTCTTTGTTCTATTGTTATTAAAGAAAAATTAATTGTATTTTGAGGAAATCACAATTCAACCATAAGTTTGATACCCACTTTGCAAATTTACCTTTAGTGAATGACAATTTTCAAAAATATCTTTAAATTATGATGAAAATAGACTAAATTATTTTTTTCAAATATTTATAAACATTTAGAAACTAAACCCCACCCCTTCAACACTAAACCCAAAACAATAATCATAAAAGTCTAAACCCAAATGTTAATATATATTTGATTGAAGGTTTTTTTTGCAAAGTGGTACTTAACTTGTGCTATTCTTAGCAATTTCTCTTGTATTTTGTCAGAATATGTCTATCTCTGAATCTATGTAAGTTTTTGATATTATCTACGTTCGACTATGTTTTAGGAGCGTTTGAATGAACTGTTGATGATATCAATAAAGCATGAATTAAAGAAAAAACTTGATTGTTCAAAGTTGATAAATGATTTTGCATTAAAAAAACAAGGAGAGTTATTTTTCATGAATAATGTATTTTCTTATTATTCTCTAGAACAAATTCAATTATAATAATATTTTGTATTATCTGAATATAATTTTATATTATCAAAAAAAATTAAAGTTAGGGGGCAACATATTTTGAATGTGCTTTAGCGCCACAGAGGGCCGGACCGGCACTGGATGCAAGATATCTTGAATGATGGAATTTGCCTCACTGATTTGCATCCTGCTGCCCTTTCCTTGTGGTATTGGACCAGCTAAATTCTTAGCTAGCTCCATACAATCTCCTAGAAACATAACTTCCTTGTAAGCAAAAGTATGAAGTTGCTGGACAGCTATCAGTAGAGCCATAGCTTCAGCAATGAACAAGGACCACCCTATTCCAGCATTGCAGCACTTCCTTGGAGTCTAAGAGTGCCTTCTTTGCTAAACAAGGACCACCCTATTCCAGCATTCTCAACTGGTGACTTCCATGAAGCGTCTACAATACAATACATTCCTTTATGTTGTTGGAGAATATCAGTAAGAGAGAGATGTTGATGGTGAGTGACCTGTGGGTTGGGAATGTGTTGCTGGTTTGCTTCATCCCACAGTCTTCCATCCAGTATTGCTGCATGAATAGTTTTGATGATGTGCTCTCTTTTACTTTCGAAAAGTAGTTTATTTCGCATTTTCCATATTCTCCATCTTATAAAGAAAGGTAGGTTATATTGTGAACATGCATTATACTTGTCTAGCAGAAACTGGAAGAACTGATAAATAGCAGCATCTGATGGTGGTATCTCCGGTATTTCTCCTAAGGGTAGAGACCAAATTTCTCTTGCTACCTTGCAATGAATGAAGGTATGTTCAGTTGTCTCCATGTCTGCGCCGCAAACTTGGCAAGATTTCTCAATCTTTATCCCTCGCTTACTCAGATTATCAGCTATAGGCAGGGCTTTATGTAGAACCTTCCACCAAAAGATTTTTAATTTTGTTGGGAGATTTAACTTCCATAATTTGGATATGAGAGAGATTATGCTGTAGCTATTTTTGAGAATTAGGAAGAATCTGGTTCTGGAATGTCTCTTTGTCTAGTGCTCGTTGAATATGGTAGCCCGTTTTAACCGTGTATACTCCTGATTTACTTGAGAACCAAAAGAATACATCCTGTGCTCCAGACCAACTGGGACGGATATTAAGAATATTGGATATGTCTTCCTCTTGAATTAGACTTCGTATCTTGTCGATATCCCAGAGTTTAGTCCTGCTATAAAAAGGTCTTTAACTAGCAAATCTGGGAACAAGGATGAACCCGGACCTGTCGGAGATCGGTGTTGGTCGTTGTTAAGCCATTGGTCCTTCCATACTCTAACTTTTTAACCGTCTCCTATTAACCACCTTGTTCCTTTTTGTAATAGATTTTGCGTTTGAACGATGCTCCTCCAAGCTAGACTTGATGTTTGATAGCTTCTAGCTTCCATAAAGCTTGATTTCCTATAGTATTTAGCCTTAAAAACACGGGCTAACAGGGAGAAGGGATGGATAATTAATATCCAAGCCTGCTTTGCAAGAATTGCTTTATTAAAAGCCATCATGTCCCTTAAGCCTAACCCTCCTTTTTTTCTTGAAGCAGTAATTTTGTCCCATGCTATCCATGGAATACTAAGCTTGCCTTTGTAAGCTGACCACCAAAAACTTCTCATAGCTTTAGTTATCTCTCGGATCATAGTTTTTGGTAGCATGAAACAAGACATGGTATAAGTAGGAATAACTGTTATTACTGATTTTATTAAAACTTCTTTACCAACTGGAGATAAATATTTAGAATACCAGCTTTCAAGCTTGTTTTTTATCCCTTGAGTTATGAAATTGAAGGTATTTTTTCTATTCTTTCCTATTTCCTCTGGTAATCCTAAATATTTACCAAAACCCCCAACTTTTACTATACTAAGACTCTGCACAATTTGATCTTGAATGAGTTGAGAAGTATCTTTACTAAAAGAAATAGCAGACTTGATATAGTTGATTTCTTGTCCCGAAGCTTGCTGGTATATGTTAAGGATGATTGATAGATTCTGAACTTCCTCCATTGTTGCTTTACAAAAGAGAAGGGAATCATCTGCAAATAGGAGATGTGAGATTGGAGGGCCACTTCTCGAGGCTTTGAAGCCATGGATTCTCTTTTTTTTTTTCTGAATATTAGATTTGATCAACCTTGACAAGCCTTCTGTACATAATATATACAGATAAGGTGAGATGGGATCACCTTGTCTGAGGCCTCTATGTGGTTTTATGGTTTTGGATTAGTTGCTATTTTAATTAAGCAGCTACAAAGGTTTTTTTTGTTGAAAATAAAAGACACCATTTTCCAAGAATAACTCAACTAATAGATCGACACATGTGCACCTTACTCCTTCATTACAGGCTACAATGTAGGAAGAGGATCAAATTTTTGTATGTACTATACACTACACAGGTGACTTGTCGGAGTATATATCAACTAAGTACCTAGTGTCAAACATATTATAATTGTCATTCGGTAACATTCTAGTATAGCATATCTGTTAGATCTGTTTACCATTTACACATACATTTCTCTTCTAAATACATACATACCCACTAACAAACAACTAGAACAGCTAAGTATAGCTGTATCATTTATACTAAGAGCATCTCCAACCCTACTGCAAAAATTACTGCAAAATGGAGTAAAAAATGCAATCATGAACAAACAAAAATCACATTACTCCATTTATAGAGTAATGTGTTTTTTGTTTGTTCATTACTGCATTTTTCACTCCATTTTGCAGTAATTTTTGCAGTAGGGTTGGAGATGCTCTTAAAAGTTACATCGTCAAAATGTAGTCCTCGACTGAAAATTACTATTATTTTAATATGTTTTTTCAAAATAATAATTAAGAAAAAATGAATTTTAAAATCTAGCCATTTAAAATTGACCACGTACTACTATAAGTTCGAAAAGGTATCTACTGCTATTTTTTTGGAGAATTAGTTTTTCACCTCTCTCCACTTTTTTTGTTTATTTTCTAACTTTTTTAGATATTTGTCTTCATCCCCACTATTGGACATATTACTGAATTTACATCCTCGCTCCATAATTTACTACAAAAAAAATGACAAATGAAATGAAAAACAAAAAATAAAATATTATTCCATTTTCAAAAAATAAAATATTATTCTATAAATGAAGTAATGTTTTTATTTTTTATTTATTATTCTAGTTTTACTTTATTTTTGAGTAAATCAAATAAATTATGGAGTGGGTGTGAAGATTATTTTAGGATCTGTATACTTGACCTTCCCTTTTTATTCATTGTCGGTGATCCCTCAACTGTAAATTGTTCCACTTGTTTACATTACAATATTAAATTTATTACCAGTAAAACATATTGTTAGAGTAAACCAAACCTTTGTGGCAAGACACACTTGCTAGTTGGGATTCACCCTTGTGGAAGCAATAACACCAATCCATTTATATACAATAGATTACGATTTTATAGTTTTATCATAGACACCATAATAAAGCTTGTCTCTTTTGATGTCTTTATACTTCATATCTTTCTTTGGATCTTTATCAAACTATTTCCTTTCCTTTCTAATATGTAAGAGGTGGATTATATCCTTCTACAAGGTTCATTAGATAGTAGATTTAGCCCACCAGTCTTGAAGTATAGGCTCGACTTGCAGGATCAAAAGGAAGTGAATGGCTCGGCTCAAGACTGCATTTAGCCAACGAAAGACTATTTTTAGCTGACTAACGGAGGCAACTAAAAGCTTCTGGCTCAGTAATTTAACTCGTTGGGCCGATAAGCCGATCTTACAAGATGAGGCCCATTAGAACAAGTCGGCCTAGGGCAATAGAGGTACAAACATCTATATAAGGAGAACATGAGGCAACATAAAAGGGATCCGAAAATTAACACACATACTTGCCAGCTAGAATTAGGGTTTCGTTTATCTTGCATTATGCCGACTTATACTTTCCCGGCCAGCTCTACGGACACCGATTTACTTCCGCCGTTTATTTCCTTATTTGTAAACCGAAAAACATATTTTCAATCTCATAAATACCTTTGTAATAATGTCTTATACTCAGATCCGACCAAACTCGATTCAAACATAATAAACTCTCTATGCTTACCATCGATTTTACCACTAGTCTTCTTCGTCACCTAAAAAAATTCTCCTCCATCTCTTCTCCTACTACTCTTCTCACTAGATGCCTTGGTAACATGAAGAGAAATCTATCATTCTCTGCGTTATGTTTAGATATCAAATCTGATTGAGAAAGTAGCATTAAATTCGACGAATTGTCAAAGAAAGATAATGAGTTCCATAGATATTTACTTCTTCAGCAAAACAATTAACACTGGTGTTAATCATTTAACATTTTTGTTTTACAATATGTGAGACTGAAGCTATCAAGTGAATTTGTATGTGGAATCTGAATATATAATATGGTAACGAAAAAAAAAAAGGCTATATGATTCATTTGCTATCTTCGTTGTACTGCATGATCCATTGAAACTGCTAGCTTTATTCTCTATTTTCATTTTATGTTTATAACATAAATAGTTGGAAGAATAGTGAATAGCTAAGGCGTAACAAAAAGCATCTCCAACCCCACTCTATAATTTACTGCAAAATAGAGTGGGAAATGGAGTAATGAAGAAACAAAAAACCTATTACTCCATTTATAGAGTAATCACTTTTTTGTTTCTTCATCACTCCATTTTCCACTCCATTTTGCAGTAAATTATAGAGTGGGGTTGGAGATGCTCTTAGTATCCAAAACTAAGACTCAATAATAATTTGTGGTGGAATGTAGTAAGGGGCACGACTTCTAGAAGAGTGACTCCAGACTTTTGTGGATTTCAGACCGAGAAAACCTGATTCGTCGAAATCGATGAAATCGACAATGTTAGGGTACAAGCCAGGAAAGGAAGTAGCAGGGACACAAAAAGGTTCAGACAGTGAAAGGAACATGCCAAGATCTCCCATGTCTTGAGTGTAAACAGCGTTTCCTTCTTCGTCTAGCTTAAACACCATTAAAGCTTTGGTTCTCATTCTAGCAATACCGGTCTTGGTGATCTTGATTGTCTTCTTGTACTGCTTGACCAAGAAAGTTTCACCGGTCGGTCGTGACTCCACCAAGTGCTCGCTCCTGCAGCACAAATCCATAAGATTCTGTTTAGCCTTGGTCAGCTTGGGCATGTTTTGAAATCGCACGCTCTGCAACTTGGTTTTGTCTTTAGGTTTGTGGGGATCCCATGAACCGATGAGGTGGCCTCCAGAACTGGGAATACGAAACATGTTGTCTTTCTTGGAAAACATGACACGGGAGGAGTAGAAGCAGGGGTTTTCGATCTTGATGTTGGTCCACTCTGGTTTACTCTTACCGGCTGGTTTGCAAAAGCTGAGCTGAGGTCCCAAGAACTTGACAGCCACGACACAGTCCTCTAGAGAAGATGAGGACACTGACACGTTGGTGATGATCTTAGTTTGGCAATGAGGAAGAGTCACAAGTGGAGGCAGAGGTATACGTTTTGGATTTGTATCAGATGCAACAGGGTTGAGATCGTCTTGGAGACGCAGCACGCCATCTTTCTTTAGAGTAGCTATCCAGCCATGGGATGCTCGCATTATTATCTTTGAGTCTTTATCATTCACTAACTCAAGAGGCACTTTCTTCTCTAAATCAGTACAGTCACGTTCATTTAAATTCATAACCACAAGTTTTCCGAGATCTCCTCCACAAGGATCAGCCACGACGACTCTACAAGGAGGGGTTTGAAGCAAGGAAGTTGAGATTGCTTTAGAGTGAGGAAGAAGAAGAAGAGAGGATCTCACGGACACATGAGGTTTCCCGAGGCCGAGACTCGAGACTCGAGACCCGTCTCAGGAGCAGAGACATATGAATGTACTTGAGCGAATAGAGATCTAAAAGAGAGAGATAAAAAAAGAGGAATCTAGTTGAAGAGTTGATGTTAGGTTCATCTTCTCCATTAATATCAGAGAAATAGCCTTGGCCAACAAGTGTTCGTTTTCAATTAATGGACCACACACAACACAATCTTAACTGGATATTTTCTTTCTACCACGGTACCTTTGACTTACCTCCTCTATTTTCTTTTTTTTTTTATTGTCTAATCCAAACAAAAACGAAAATCATATATCTTAGGAGGCGTTATTGGTTCATGTACTTTACAGTATTTAGAAATCCATATAGTATTTACAAATCAAAGTAAAATATATTGATTTTTAAATCTAACATATAAATTTTAATTTGTATTTACAAATCCGGAGGTTTTCCCTCGGATTTGAGTCTTTGTATTTTTAACAAAGAAATCCATGCAAATCCATTATAAAATCAAATCCATTAGTAAATCCGGATGGTTGAATAACACCTGATTTAAATTAGAATTTATAAATCATGAAACCAATAACACATGATTTTAATATGAATTTTAAAATCATAGAACCAATAACACTTGATTTAGTTTAGATTTTTAAATCTATTAAAATGCAAGAACCAATAATTTATTTGTCTTGATTAAAACGAAAATAAGTTATTATTTGGGTGAAGCAAACACTGTTGACTTGTTACTCAGTGAAAAGCGTTCAGCTGTTGCCCTATTATGCTGCTTAGTGTGGTAACATATATATATATTTTTTTACTTATTGCAGCAGGTTTTGAAAAACCTAGTTCGTGGTAGACTTCTGTACCTGCCGATCGAACCAAACTAACTAGCTAACCAAAATTTTGGTTTGGTTCAGTTCGATTAAACTCTAGGTTACCACACTGTCAGTAAGCAACAAATTAAGGTACCTTTTGAATTAACCGAATTAACTAAACTAACCAAAATTATTCAAATTTGATAAATTTTACCCAACTTTTTAACCAAAATATAATCGAAAGCAAAAATTTCGGTAAGTTTCGGTAAAATATTTTAAAAACAAACTACCTAAAAGAAAACCAAACTTTTTTACGGTTCAATTAGGCCAGATTTTAGTCTAACCAAAATACTCGAAAACCGAACTACCCAAAAACCGAACTACCCAAAAACCGAACTACCCGAACCCAATTATCCAAACTACATGAACCCGTATGCCTACATATACCCTTGTACGTGGAGTAGGGCTTCCAGACATATGCTTTAAGAACGTTTTTTTTACAACAATTCATAAGTCATTTTAAAATTTTTAGAACTATTATTATTCTTTTAGTAATGTTATTTTGTAAAGCATTTAGTAATAATAAAAATATATGAAATAATTTATGCTGATATTTTTAAACTAAAGATTAACAAGTGATATAATACACTTATGTTACAAGTTAGATAATTTACTGAAATTCATGAAATGAATAGAAAATAATTAGAATAAAAAAAATTAAAAGAGTAAACAATCAAAATCTACATTAAATTTGATTATCAATTAGTACCAAAAAACTAGATGTTTCGTCCGCACATGCAAACATAATTAACTTAATACTTATTAATACATGCATACTAATTTAAAGACCATGATATAAATTATTTTTTATGTTCTTAAAATTAATTTGGACATTAAATTATTTATATATGTAACAAAATCATCAAAATATATACATGTTTGTTATTGCGCTGAAAATGGGAAATACTATATACTAGGTGGGTTGCCCGTACATGCGGGCATAATTTTTTATAAAATTATTTATTAATATATACATTATTAATTTAAAAACTATAAAAATAAATTATTATTTATATTTTTTTATTCGATTTTTAATGTAAAAATTCTTATGTATACTATATTTATTATTAATAAATCAGTTTTAAAATCCACTCAATTATATAAAATTAATAATTTTACTTGATTAATATTTAGTTATGTATTTTCTGTTTTTTTTTATTTTATCCTTTTATTAAAAGATTTTTTTTGGATAACAACAGACTATATATTTCAAAATTATCTTTTTATTTTAAATAACTTTTATATTTTGGATAATTCTTATTATTATTAATTTTAATCATTTATCTAATAAAAATAAGTTAAATTCATTTTTATTTTTGAATAATTTATATATTTTATTTTTGAATAATTTATATATTTTATTCATTAAGGGTATAAACGATATTAACCACTCTAACTTTTAACGTGAGAGCTCCTTTGCGAAAAATCACTTCGCAAATAATAGTGTAGATTATAAGTATTTTGAAAAATATCTTTATACACTGCATTCATTGTGTTCTTATTCGATTGAATAGTATTTAATTATGCACCATTCTATTTTTTTGTAGTTTTTAAATTTTATGATTCAAAATATGATTTTTGGATAACAATACATTACATATATAAACATTGTTCTCGCATTAACTTTTACGAAACACACACGTTTGAAAAATATTTTAGAAAATCTCTTTATAAACTACACTGATTATATTGTAACCAAACGAAAAAGAGAAGACATTAACTCTGAATAAAAATGTTGTTTTTTTCAGTATGCCTTTATTAAAACGAAAATAATTTATTATGTCTTTGAATAATTTGTCTGTAGATGAAGATTACTGCTTTATGAGATGCTTCAGTAAACATAGCTTCTTAGTCAGATGGACTTGTATGAATTCGAGTCATAGAATACAACTATGATAAACGATTCACGCATCATTCAACGTCTTTACGATCTAAGAGCATGTTTATTGGAGGTTTTTTAGCAGGGGTTCTTAACTTTTCTAAGAGACGTTTCTTAACTTTTAACTAAGAAAACTTAAGAACGGTCTTTTAAATAAAAGACATAAGAGCCGTCTTTTACCAAATTTTTTTTTAAAAAAAACTCAAATTAAGTTAAGAACCCCACCCTAAGAGACCCAGGATAAACATGGCCCAATAATCTATGAAACACTTTCGAACTATTGAGTTACGCTAAAGGATTAGCTGTAATGTTTTTTTCGTTTCGGTAAAATGTAGAGATTGAAGGAGAAGGATCATGTTTATTTACAGAGAAAGATGAGATCCACTTCCCGTAACAGTTGCTGCACGTGGATGGAAATCTCGCGAATATCGAGGAAAGTGAGTTACCAAACTTTCTTCGCAAGATCCTCTTTCTTTTAAAATAAATATTTTTGACAAACATATGAAATGTCTGTTGTTTTAAGATGAACTGTGCAGCGTTTTTAGACAAACATCATGATGTTTTTTTATTCGAACATGGGCAAAAAAACAAAAGTAATTTGGTCCAAAAAGAATCTTATTCAATTTATGTCCCTTCACCAAAATCTAAGATCCAAGATCCAACACCCAAGCCCACACCCATGCCCACTTTTTACGTAGGAATTCTTCTTTGATGTGAGAAGAAAAAATCTACAGGACCATAATCCACTCATAATTCCACTATATAAATGGTATAAGTACAACCACGTCTACCCTGTTCAACACCCTGAACAACAGAGACTCTAGCTACAAAGAGTTATCTCCAACACAAGAACAACAACAACAAGAGAGCAACACAAAACTTCAAAACTGGCAGCAACCAAACGACCTCAGTTCACAAGAATTCTGGCAACCAAAGACTAATCCCACTGTAAAAATCCAGTTTAAACAAGTGAGTAACACATCTGCCATATTTCATCTCAAATAGAGAAGATTTCACTGTCAGATTTATCAAACACTCAAGAGACTGCACTGCTAAAGAATAGTGACAATCAACTTTACTAAAACTCAAATAAGAGAAGATTCAACCATTGAAATCTAAATCTCTTTGGTGAGCCTCTAACCCACTGACTGAAAAAGTTTTCCACAAAATATCAGCTCGATCAGAATCCGTTTGACCCTCCAAACTTTCTTGGCAAACTCAGACAAAATTTTGTCTTATCTCTTCTTTTCTCTATTTTATCTGATATCTTTTTCTTGTGTTACTTTTTCTCTTACCACACAAATTAGGTTAAGTATTTTTATTTAGTGTCTCAGTAACTTCCAAGGCTCAATACTAATTTCATAGATTAATACCAAAGCCCAATATTTCGTCCACTACCCCCATTATCTCACTATCTTTGGAACATTTAATATTTCTAGACAAGATTTAAATCACTATGTCATTCCTACTGTTTGTAACAGCTAATAACGCTCTCAAAAGTGTGATGAATTTCAATTTCTAATCAGATAGATGATAGATCAAGAAGTGACCGTATCACACAGTCAAGTCTACAATCCTGGATGCATATCAGCATAGTTTCTGCTCAAAGAGTGGCACAACAATGGTTTTCAAGAAATGCTTTCAATGAGGTGAGAAAAAAAATACAAATTTGCTGAGGACTAGTGAGTAGGTGGTGATAATTATTCTCTGTTTTCACTTTGTGTATCTTCATAATTGCAATGCTCTCTTGTGTTACTTTATAACATAATTATCCGAAGAGAGAGATGGTAGCAAGCAAATATTCCTCCAAGAGGATATCCATATCAATTATACAGAAGAGTACATATGGTTTAACCAATAAAGAAAAACAGACTCATAGTCCTGAACTAAGACTCGACAATATTTTGTGGTGGAATGTGGTAAGGAGCCAAACAATGTGAAGATCTACTATAGATATAGGAGGATTTCAGAAAGACAAAACCTGATTCATCGAAATCATGGAGATTGACACTGTTAGGGTCCATGCCAGGAAAGGAAGTAGCAGGGACACAAAAAGGTTCAGACAGTGAAAGGAACATGCCAAGATCTCCCATGTCTTGAGTGTAAACAGCGTTTCCTTCTTCGTCTAGCTTAAACACCATTAAAGCTTTGGTTCTCATTCTAGCAATACCGGTCTTGGTGATCTTGATTGTCTTCTTGTACTGCTTGACCAAGAAAGTTTCACCGGTCGGTCGTGACTCCACCAAGTGCTCGCTCCTGCAGCACAAATCCATAAGATTCTGTTTAGCCTTGGTCAGCTTGGGCATGTCTTGAAACCGCACGCTCTGCAACTTGGGGTTAAGGTTAGGTTGGTGGAGATCCCATGAACCGATGAGGTGGCCTCCAGAACCGGGAATACGAAACATGTTGTCTTTCTTGGAAAACATGACACGGGAGGAGTAGAAGCAGGGGTTTTGGATCTTGATGTTGGTCCACTCCGGTTTACTCTTACCGGCTGGTTTGCAAAAGCTGAGCTGAGGTCCCAAGAACTTGACAGCCACGACACAGTCCTCATCATCCTCTGGAGAAGATGATGACATTGACACGTTGGTGATGATTTTGGTTTGGCAATGAGGAAGAGTCACAAGAGGAGGCAGAGGGATGTGTTTCGGATATGTATCAGATGCAACAGGGTTGAGATCGTCTTGGAGACGCAGTATTCCATCTGCCTTGAGAGTAGCTATCCAACCATGAGATGCCCCTATCGTTATCCTTGCGTCTTCATCATTCACTAACTCCAGAGGTACCTTCTTCTCCAAATCAGTGCACTCAGGTTCATTTAAGTTCAAAACCACAAGTTTTCCGAGATCCATTCCACAAGGCTCAGCATATATGATTTTACAAGGAGGGGTTTGTAGCAAGAAAGTTGAGAATCCTCTAGGGTGTAAAAGAAGAAGAGAGGATCTCAGGGACACATGTTTCCCAAGGCCAAGACCCCAGAGCCGTCTCAGAAGAATAGACATGGATGTCGAAAAGCCTTGAGAGAGAGAAAAGAGGAATCTAGTTGAAGAGTTGATGTTGTTTCATCTTCTCCATTAATACAGAGGACTAGCCTTGGCCATCAAGTATTCTTCTTCAGTAAATGGACCAGACAGAATCTTAACCCTTTTTTTTTCTTTCTACCAAGTACCTTTAACTTACTTTTTTTTTTTAATTTTCTTTTCACTTCGATTATAAAAAAAAAATAGAGTTCGACCCCGACGTCCCTGCGGGTATATTTTCCATTTTATATATGTTTAACTTTGAAATAATTGTTAACTTACCAATTTAATATAATTTGTTATATTTAATTTTGGATTTTTGCAAATTTGACTCAAAACTCAAAGTCAAACACAAAACTAATTTTTTTTTTTTATCTTTTCTTTTGTCCAATTCACCCCATATGTTCATATTATTTACGAAAATGCCATTGATTTTTTTTTTGTTTTTTTCTGAAAATGGCTCTTTTACTCTCTCAACCTCATCATCTTCAAGTATTTACAAGATTGTCATTGCCATCAATACTCCAACCACCATGAACAACCAATTTGAAGCTCTTAATGCACCTAAAATTGATTGTCACTATCTCTTTCTTAATTGTTATGAATTAAAAACAACATCTCTTTAACTTTGTCTCCATATTCATCCAAAAAACTCAAGCTTTTGATTCTAAAATTTTTATGCTTGGTAGAGTCATTCAAGCATACTATTCTTCGTGGGTTACTTTCGTTTGAGGTTCTGGGTGGTTGGAGAAGACTATGTGTGCTTAGGAAGTCATCTCACTAGTTAAATGTATGAAATTTTTTTTTTTCAGATTTGTTCGCGTCGACCACTTACAAGTAAGTCATCTAGGATAAACGGATTAGTTTTACATTTGACTGAATTGTGTCAGGTTACTTTTGCAATTGGAAAATAAAACTTAAATATTTAACTTTTGCCAGACGACTTACTTGGAAGTCGTCTAGGTAGAGGACCTACCTGAAAGTCGTCCAGGATAAGCGAAGTCGTCCAGATTTTTTTCCGAGATTCTGGTCAAACCTTGCTTGTCTCGGACGATTTTCAAGTAAGTCCTCTACGTAGACGACTTTAAATTAAGTCGTCTGGCAAAAGTTAAATATTTAAGTTTTATTTTCGAATTGTAAAATAACCTAAGAAAACTTACAGGTAAGTCGTCTAGCTTTAATAAAATATTGAAATTTTTGATTTTCCAGAGACTACTTACTGGTAAGTCGTCCAGGAAAAGTCAAATATCTGACACAATTCGGTCCAGAAGACTTACTAGTAAGTCGTCTAAACAGAAGACTTGCGGGGGTTTGAAACGAAAAAAAAAATCGGTTTTTTTTGTTTGTTCACAAGGGGCTGGTTGTAATTTCAAGCCTTTTAGGTTACTTTTGCATTTGATTATAGTTTGGGTATACTTTTGCAATTCAAATCAAGTTTTGAGTCATTTTTGGCAAAAAACGCTTTAATTTTTATAGTACTTCTACTTTAATATAACATAAAATAATTATAAATTTATAAAAAGTAACCTTTAATTTATTTATGTTTTATAATAAATTTCTAATTAGCATGAATTTATAATAATATTATATATCATTAATTACGAAAGTAAATAATGTATAATTTAAAATATATTTAAAATTATTATCAAATCGCACGTTCTGCAGCTCGAGCTTATCGTTAGGTTCCAAGGGATCCCAGAACCTATGAGGTGGCCTCCAGATTCGGGAATACGAAACATTTTGTCTTTCTTGGAAAACATGACACGAGAGGAGTAGAAGCAGGAGTTTTGGATCTTGATGGTGGTCCACTCCGGTTTACTCTTACCGGCTGGATTGCAAAAGCTGAGCTGAGGTCCCAAGAACTTGACAGCGATGACACAGTCCTCAAGAGAAGATGAGGACACTGAAACGTTGGTGATGATCTTAGTTTGGCAATGAGGAAGAGTCACAAGTGGAGGCAGAGGTATACGTTTTGGATTTGTATCAGATGCAACAGGGTTGAGATCGTCTTGGAGACGCAGCACGCCATCTTTCTTTAGAGTAGCTATCCAGCCATGGGATGCTCCCATTATTATCTTTGAGTCTTCTCCAAATCAGTGCAGTCACGTTCATTTAAATTCATAACCACAAGCTTTCCGAGACCTCCTCCACAAGGATCAGCCACGACGATTCTACAAGGAGGGGTTTGAAGCAATGAAGTTGAGATTGCTTTAGAGTGAAGAAGAAGAAGAAGAAGAGAGGATCTCACGGACACATGAGGTTTCCCGAGGCCGAGACTCGAGAGCCGTCTCAGGAGCAGAGACATATGAATGTACTTGAGTGAATAGACATCTAAAAGAGAGAGATAAAAAAAAGAGGAATCTAGTTGAAGAGTTGATGTTAGGTTCATCTTCTCCATTAATATTAGAGGAATAGTCTTGGCCAACAAGTGTTCGTTTTCAATTAATGGACCACACACAATCTTAACTGGATATTTTCTTTCTACTAGGCATGGACATTCAGATACCGGATCTGGTTCGGATTGGGTATTTCAGATATCGGGTATTTCGGATATGGAAAAATGGGATCCGACCTGGTATTTTTAAATTTCTGATCGGATTCGTTTCAGTACCTAGCGGATCCGGTATTTTTGGGTATATCCGAAATAACCGAAAAAGAACCGGTTCCGGTTCGGATTGTATTAATCTTACCTGAGCATAACTGAAAATATTTGTTTCTAATCTGACTTACCCGAATCATTTAGAATAGAATACAAATAAAAGAACTCTAAAAACAAATAAAACAAGTCTTAAACAAACAACAAATCCAATATTCCAAATAAAAAAGTAATCCATCATTCAAAAAAACTACCAAACTTAAAGAAGATTTGAAAGTTTGAAATAAATTGATAAAAAATGTAAAAAGAAACTCAACAACATCTAGTGTCTAATGTCATCCACTCTTCCATGTTGTTAAATACATGTAACCTATTTTCTTTAATTAGTTGCACAATCACAAGAACTTCAGACTTTGACAAGAGGAACACATGTGAACCTATGTTTAATGCCTTAATGACATAAGAGTCGGATACTTTCGGATCACAACTCTGGTAACCGAACGAAAAAGAGAAGACATTAACTCTGGTCCCCATTAACTCTGAATAAAAATGTTATTTTTTGCAGTAAGCCTTTATTAAAACGAAAATAATTTATTATGTCTTTGAATAATCTTCTTATTTATTAACTGAGAAATCACTTTACTGATTTCGGCAGACGTGTCGCTCATAGGAGAACTCTCCAATTAATTTTGGTTGATGATTTTCATTTTTTGTTTATTTAATTATTTAAAAAAAAAACTAATCATAGAATTACCTAATCTAATCTATGTTTCCAAACAAACAATTAAACATCTTAAATATAGATGAATTAACGTAATTTATTTATAGAAATAAATGAACATCATAGATTACATTGTATAAATTGATAATATACATATAAATACATATGGTACTACATAAACAATTATAAAAACAATTTTTAATATATTTATATTAGTATTGAATACAATAAATCATAGATTTCAAAAAACTAACTAATCTAAACCTAATAATATTAATTAAACTCACTCATACGCTATATATATTCTAAAAATATGTCAAATGAATGTGAAATAGTCAAATATATATATATATATATATATATATATATATATATATATATTTACAATTGTTAAAGTCAAAGATGAAAAATATAATGTAAATTGAAAGTAAAAAAAATATTATTTGAAAAATAATGAGATGTATATTAGTGGTATAATAAAATTTTAAAATGTACAACAATAAAAAGTTAAGAAATTTTATACAAATAAAAACATTTTATTTTGATTTAAAATTGGATCACATTAATACTAAGTATATATACCTAAAATAACAGTGTTGCGTTATTTAAAATTTTATTTTGTTTTGTATATAATCAGTTAATAAGATTTTATTAAATATGTGTGTTTAAAGTAATTTAAAATAAATGAAATTATAATTTTGAAATATATCTAACCTATGCTTAGTTTTAATAAAAAAAATCTCTGAAGAATTAGTGTTAGATAAAATAGTGTGATGATCAGAAATAATTTAAAAATAATTTGTTTGCTTAACCCATTTGAGTTTTATGCTAAACACTAAATAAAAAATGAGTGAGAAAGTTTGATTTGACAAAATTATGAGAGAAATTGCTTAAACTACCATTTTCTAATACATGTTTTTATGTTTACCTTAACTAAATTTGTCTTTAGTTTCAAGCAGAAAAGTCATACTATATATTAATTGAGAAATTATTTAATTATTTTTTTCTAATGAGTCGTTAATAGGTTAAATTTTAAAATACTTATAGTTTGATTGGTTATTAACTTTTATTAGTCAGCTTCTAAAAATAAAAGGTAACTCTAGAATTAATTATTAAAATTACAAAATAACACAAGTGATATTATAAATAATGATTTATGGTAACTAAATGTAAAACTAGAGAAATAATATATATGTTTTATCAATTTATTTATTTTTATCAATTATTTATATATAATTAAATAAAATACTTTAACATTTTTATTGAAAAAAATTTGATGGTTACGTATTCTTATATAAAAAATAGATTTGTACGTAAGAAATTATTAGAACTTTTAAGGTTTTTAAAGCTCACACAAACGTTTACAAGAGATCTCTATGATAAAAGTTAATGATTATATTGGTTATATTGGAACTATACAAAAACACTCTTTTTTAAAGCTAGAGTAATTCCAGTTTTTCACGTGTGAAAAATAAAATATAAAGTAAATTTACAACCAATTATCTGTATTAATTATAATATTGTTTTTTGTAAGAGAAAAAAAATTAATTACTAAGATATATATTGTTGAATTATTTTAAATTTCACTGATTTTCTAAAATATATACTGAAATTTCTGATTATCTAACTATTTAAAATAAAAAATTAAATTTTTAATTATTATTCAAAAACTATAACAGCATAAAATAATATATATATATATATATATATAATTTTTTGATATAATATAATTACCCGCGAAATTGGGGGAAAACACCTAGTTTGTCTTTAGACGGAGATTACTGCTTTATCAGATGCTTCAGTAAACATAGCTTTATATAAACTATCTTAGGGCGATGAAGTATCATGTTATGGGGGGAAAACATATGTCCAAAATGATTTTTTTTTGGGCGGCACCATATTGGTGATGACATCGCTAGTGGCTTTTTACGGCACCAAAGCACTCAATATCCTGGAATCAGCTCGCTCTCCCTATAACCACTTGCTATTCTACTGCCCTTACTCCCTCTAGATTTGGTCTGCAAAAATTTCATGGCTTCATCACTCATAATGCGGAAAACCGAAATGATGTAAATGATACAAATAAAAGTGATGATAAGAAAATATACAATTCAAAAAACTGAATGAAAATTGATATGAAAACGTTTTCGAAAACAGACCATAAAGTTGAGATGAATCTATTTTCTTAACTCTTAATATTTGCTTCATAGTGAGATGGACTTGTACGAATTCGAGTCCTAAGATACAACTATATATGATAGAGGATTCACGCATCACTTAACATCCCTACGAACTAATAATCTATGAAACACTCTCGAACTATTGACTTACGCTAAGAGATTTACTGTAATAATTTTTTCGTTTCTGTAAAATGTAGAGAATGAAGGAGAAGGATCATTTTTTATTTACAGAGAAAAATGAGATCCACTTCCCATAACAGTTACTGCACGTGGATGAAAATCTTACGAATATCGAGGAAAGTGACTTACCAAACTTTCTTCCCAAGATCCTCTCTCGTTTAAAATAAATATCTTTGACAAACATATGAAATGCATCTTGTTTTAAGATGAATTGTGAGCGTTTTTAGACAAACATCATGATGTTTTCTGATTCGAACATGGGCCAAAAAACCAAAAGTAATTTGGTCCAAAATAACCTTATTGAATTTATATCCCTTCACCAAGACCAAGATCCAAGACCCAAACCCACGCCCATGCCCACTTGTTACGTAGGAATTCTTTTTCGATGTGAGAAGGAAAAATCCACTGGACCATAATTCACTCCAAATTCCACTATATAAATGGGTATAAGTACAACCACGTCTTCCATGTTCAAAACCCTGAACACAACAGAGTCTCTATCTACAAAGAGTTATCTCCAACACAAGAACAACAACAACAAGAAAGCAACACAAAGCTTCAAAACCGGCAGCAACCAAACGACCTCAGCTCACAAGGATTCCGGCAACCAGAGACTAATCCCACTGTAAAAATCCAGTTTAAACAAGTCAGTAACACATCTGCCATATTTCATCTCAAATAGAGAAGATCTAACCGTCAGATTTATCAAACACTCAAGAGACTGTACTGCTGAAGAACCGTGACGATTTAGCTTTACTAAAACCCAAATAACAGAAGATTCAACCATTGAAATCCAAATCCCTTTAGTGAACCTCTAATCCACTGACTGAAAACGCTTCCCACAAAATATCAGCTCGATCAGGATTCGTTTGACCCTCCAAACTTTCTTGACAAGCTCAAACAAAATTCTGTCTCCTTCTCTTCTTTTCTTTGTTTTATTTGATATATTTTTCTTGTGTTACTTTTTCTCTTACCACACAAATTAGTTTAAGGATTTTTATATAATGACTCAATAACCTCCAAATCTCAATACTAGTTTCATGGGTTAATACTAATGATCTAACCTTCATATTTAGTTATCACCAACCAAACCTCTTTGAATTTCCTCCATCCAAAAGAAATCCAATACTCCAATAATTTTTTTATTTGGTATGATGAATGTTTTTTATGTATTCTAATACTTCATCTGATCCTCATGTCGGCTTGTCTCTGGTCCTTGTATCGGGTTGTAAGGTATTAATCCTAAAAGAGCATTTTCGAAGGAGATTCGTCTATTTGTTTCTTCACGGCAATCCTTGACAATCGCTTCCAACGGATAAGACTTGGCACTTGGTACATTTTTTCTCCCGGTTATAATAAAAAAAGAGTTAAAATGCTCAAGAGAATATTTTGTAAAAGATCATTGTCCTATGAGAGGCAAGCTTCTCATTTATGTTTGAAACACTATAAAAGTAGATTTTTGTAACCATTTGTTGTCCGATTTCATTGTCCTAACTGAAAAGGAAAAGCACACCAAGAGTGACTGCTAGCTATGTCTTGTTGTTTCAACATTTCATCACAATATAATGTACGAAAACATCACGTGCCAGGTTACAGTCTACAGAAATTGCACCCTATATACATAACAAAAACAGAAATTCACAAACTAACTAAAATCCCCCCCCCCTCTCTCCTGTTTTCCCTTCCTATCTCTCTCTACTCTCTTTCCCAAAATCTAATTTCCTTTTTTTTCTTGGTTATTTGGCAAATAAGCCCTACAGTCTATTACATATGCTTTAAGAACGTTTTTTAACAACAATTCTTAAGTCATTTTACATTTTCTAGACTATTATTATTCTTTTAGTAATATTATTTTATAAAGCATATTAGTAATAATAGCAATATGAAATAATTTATACTAATATTTATAAACTAATGATTAACAAGTGATATAATACATTTATGGTACAAGTTAGATAATTTACTGAAATTCATGAAATGATTAGAAAATAATTAGTTAACATAATAAAAAATAAGATTTTTAACGTAAAAACCCTTCAATTAAGTTTCTTTTGGCTAAAAACCCCTTAATTAAAGATTTAACGCATAAACCCCCGAAATCATCTTTTCTAATGAATAGACCCCTCTGTCTACAGTACCGTTTAAAGGTGTGATTTGTCGTTATGTCTAACACGCAGCGTTTCATTTTTGACAAAAAACGTCACAGCTTTTTGGAGACGTCGTTAGTTGTTGGTCAAAATGAAACAGAAAAATTGGAATGATATGTTTAAATTAGGTTATTAGAATACACAAACAGAAAAATTCTAATATAAACATGGTTCACTGCAAAAGAAGAATAACAAAATCTACTGCAAAAGAAGAATAAGAAAGACACTGAGTGAGGAAAAATTGTAAGAGGAAAACATGGTTCTGAAACCGAGTATAGAAATAAACATCAAAATAAGGTGGGCACAATTCAGTGCTTGTCTGGCCGAGTTCAGTGGTTGCTTGGCCTAGTTCTCTGGAAAACCGCCACTTGATATTGTACTTTCAACATTCTAAAATTTGGTTCTTCAAAGTTAATCCTACAACATCTTGTTTCAACACTGTTGTATGTTCCATCTGTTGCCCAATATCCCCCAAAATGTAAACGAATATGAATTCTCCTGTTTACAAAATAATTTTGAAAAACATCAAAATACATAATGAAAACCAATAAATCAAAAGAAACAAGAAAAAATTGAGAAGTATAATGAAACATATACCTGTTCATCTTTCCAGCGTGTGTCTCTTCACTTTTGTTTTTTTTTTATTTTGAAAAAACAGGAACTTAGCTTCTCAATTTTGAGTCTCTCTACCCTCTCTCGAACTCAGCTTCTCTCACTCGAGTCTCTCAGCCTCTCACGAACTCAGCCTCACTCGAATTCTCAGAATAACTAAGCTAAACTCAAAACCCCTCTCTTCTGCAAACTAGGGTTCGTAGGTTAGAAAGTCTCGACAATTTGGGAATTTTGGGTAGACGGGATTTTTTTTATGAAGGATTAACTAAATGACGTTTTAAGTAAACGACGTGTTGTTTTATTACCAAATCGTGTTGTTTAGGAACTAATTACAAACGCAGCGTTTAGTAATGACGGGACTGTTAACGGAAGGGTCGATTCATTAAAAAAGATGACTTGGGGGGTTTTATGCATTAAATCTTTAATTGAGGGGTTTTTACCCGAAAGAAAATTAATTGAGGGGTTTTTACATTAAAAATCCTAAAAAATAAAAAGAGAACAATCAAAATCTACATTAAATTTGATTATCAGTTAGCACAAAAAACAATTAGGTGTTTGGTTTGCACATGCAAGCATAATTATCTTAATCCCTATTAATACATGCATACTAATTTAAAGACCATAATATAAGTTATTGTTTATCTTCTTAAAATTAAATTGGACATTAAATTATTTATATATGTAATAAATCATCAAAATATATACATGTTTGTTATTGCGCTGAAAATGGGAAAGACTATGTATTATAAGTATTTTGAAAAATATCTTTATATACTGCATTCATTGTGTTCTTATTTGATTGAATAGTATTTAATTATGCACCATTCTATTTTTTAGTTTTAAAATTTTATGATTCAAAATATGATTTTTGGATAACAATAAAATACATATATAAACATTGCTCTCTCACTAATTTTTTTCGAAACACTCACGTTTGAAAAATATTTACAAAATCTCTTTATAAACTACACTGATTAAATTTTTGTTATTAGTTTTTAATTATGTATCGTTCTATTATTATATATAACTATTTATTAAGAATAGCATTGATTTTAACTGCTTTTCACATTTCGATGTTATCAACATTTAATAACAAGTATTGTAAGCATGTCATTCAGAGCTCAGAATGCGTGTACAATTCATGTTACGTATGGCTCCCTAGTATTTGGCTCAATAATCTTCCCATTGCATATATCAAAGATCTAATTTTAAAATATTGCAGTTCGTTATCATCTCCACCAATAAAATAATTTTTCTTTGTGAGTTTCTTAACTTTGCAACTCGGCCACAAGTAAGCTGAGTTCAAAGTTGACAACATAGTTAAAAATATTGATATTACAATTTTCATATAATTTGAAATTGATTTATACAAGACACAAATACTGAAGATTAATCTTGAAAAATTAGAATATGAATATAATCTTTTAAATTTTTTTAAAGATGAAAAGAAATGTTGAAAAGATAATCTTATAGTATAAAAATAAAATCTATAAATGTTATATATGCAATTTATAAAAAGCATGTTCAGTTTACTTATTTTGGTAGAATATTTATCAATCTAATTATTTCAAATAAAATTTTTTGTCTCCAAATGATGGAAAAATATATCGGTATTGCTTAACAACTACTGACAATGATAAAATATGTTACATATCAAACAAAAAATGTATAACAATGATCTTCAACAAGACACATGAACAATATTTTTGTAGAGTTACAGATATATAATCTCTCATGAATTATTTTAGGAACATTTTTAACAAATAAATTATAAATGGTAAAATACTAACAAATTATCATTATGCTTATGTGTCTAAGAGGGTATCTCACACTCAACACTCTTTAAACCTTTCTTTATTAGGTTATTAAGATCCACACAGATTATTATGTATACAAATTATGTTTTCGTATTATTATTTATTTTATATTTATTTATTTACTATAAATAATAAATATATTGAATAATGAAGAATACTCTAAGATAGACTTAAAAAGTTTTGTCACCAAAACAAATTTTAATGAAAAATGACCAAAATAGACTTTATTAAAATGTATAAATATACATTTATACCCCTAGGAAACTATTCTAGACTTAGAGTTTAGAGTTATATGTGAAGTTTTGCAGGTGAGGTTCAAAATTAAAAATTAAAAAATACTAAAATTTATAAAATAAAAAAGTATATTTTGGTCATTTTCTTCCTTAGTATTCATTTTTGTGATAAAAATTTCAAAAATGTAAATTTGAGAGATTTGCCCTTGAATAATAGAGAAGCGAATAACTATTATCTATACAATTAAATTAGAGTAATCACATAATCAAAACAATCACTCTTATTTATTTACAATAATTTTTATTGGTAAATAAATCAAACAATTATTTATTTTTATGGTATATAATTAATTTAAATGATATTGAAATAGATACATAATATGTGTTAATATAAATATTTATTAATTAAACTTCATTCTCATATGATTTTATTAAAATTTGTATATTTGTTGCAACAACAAAAAATAAATCAATAATTACAAATTTTCCATGTGAGATTTTTATAGTTTTATTAAGTTATAATCGTCTTTAAAAATTCAATGAAAATTTCAAAATTAAAATATTAAGGTCCAAACATATTTTCAATACAAATTTTAAAATTAATATATTTATGAATTTTTATATGATACATAGTTTAATTTAAATGATACTATATATGTTTTTATTTGAATATTTATGAAATTAGTTTTCATATTCATATGATTTTATGATCATTTCATTACAACAAAAAAGTTAGACTCTCGATGAAAAAAATAAAATATGTGAGAATTTTAAAGTAATTTATAGTCGTTTTAAAATTTTCAAAATATAACACATAAGAAAAAACTATTTTTTTAATTTTAAAGTTAATGTGAATGTTTAATTTCTTTTAATAATATAAAATTAAACAAAAATGATATAATATATAAGAATTATTATCAAATCTTTATTATTTAAAATTATTAATTGTTATATATATATTATATTAGGTTAATTGAGAAATACCTTAAGATAAACCTAAAAAACATTTTGTCCCAAAAATAACATTCAAGGGAGAAAAATTACCAAGCTATACTTTAACTAATCTAGACTTAGGGTTTAGAGTTATGGGGTGGGGTTTTGGGGGTGAGGTTTAAAATTGAAAAAACAATAAAAATATTAATTTAAAAAAAAATAAAAATAATTTAGTTTAGTCATTTTTGTTCTTAAAGATTCATTTTTGTGACAAAAACTTCAAAAGAAGTTATTTGAGAAATTTACCCTAGGTAATTTCATAAGTTTTATTAAAAAAATAAAAAATATTATTTTGTACACTACTATAACAAACGTGGTTGTGGTCGACCTCCACGCTTTGGCAAGAAACATAGATTGTCTTCCACTGGTAAACAAACAAATTTCGAAAGTTGAGAAGATCAAGAACCAGGACTCTTTAATGTGTCCTTGATGCGTGGGAAAAGTGTAAGACTTTCTGTCTACATATTATGTTGCTTATTAGATCAAGAACATGGATACTTAAAGCTTTTTGTTTTCATCTGTTGGACGTTCGGATCCATTCAGATTTGGATCTGGTATTTCGAATTTTAGGTATTTCAATACATAGATACAAAATTCATTTAGGTATTTTATATTTCGGGTCGGGTTCGGATATTTATAGTTCAAATTCGGGTATTTGAATCGGGTTATCATATATAAAATTTGAAAAAAAAAAAATCTTTATTGCTCAAATTTCTTGGTTTTAAAATTTACCATTAACTTAAAAGATTTTCTAATTTTTAATAGGTTGGACAATTAATAGTTTTTGAGATAAAATGTTGATATTAGGCTTGTTGTTGTTTTCAGATTTTGGATGCACCTTTTGTAAATGCATGAAATAAGAAGCTTGACATGCATTTTAAATGAGTAGTAAATTACTTTGTTTGCAATTATATGTATATTGATCTTGAGTCATGTGCATCATCAATATAAATATTTTGAATAAATGAGAGAAGTAAGCTAGGAATATAGGGTTAAATATACATATGTTCGGTTATTTTTGGATATCTATTCGTGTTCGGATATCCAATATCTTCTAACTCAAAACTCGTTTGGGTATTTTGCTATTTTGTTTTGAATATTGGTTTGAGTTTTTTCGGGTTGGGTTCGGATACGGGTTTGGGTATCAGATAAAATGCCCACCCCTACCACACATGATCATGGTTTTAATAGGAGAAGTAACATTGAATAATTATTACAAAATCTTTCACAATATGTTTCAATTTTTTTTCTGAGTAGTCATTAAAACCTAAATTTACCAGGATATTGCGTCAAAGGTTATATACAGCTTTCTCTCAACAAAGTCGACAATGTTTGGAGAGTCTCTATTTCTCTGCCGATGGACCTGAGTTTATAATGTTTGGAGTCTAGAAGTCGGAAAACCGAATTAACATAAACGATATAAATAAAGTGATGTTAAGGAAATATACGATTCAAAAGAAGAAATGAAAACCGAAACGAAAACGTTTTCAACCAATAGACCATGGAGTCGAGACGAAGCTCTTTCTTTAACTCTTAATATTCGCTCTGTAGTGTAACACACATGTACGAAACAGAGTACCAGGATACAACCATGATAGACAATTCACGCTTCATCCGTGAACGTCCCTAACAAACTAATAAATCTACAAACACTCTCTAGAACTTACGCTGAGAGATTTCCTTATATTCGTTGTGAAAAACGTTCAGAAATGAGGAAGGAGGAGACGAGTTTATAAAAAAAGAGTAGTGGAACAGTTTTTCAAAACGGTAACGAAAATTTCTCGGAAATCTCAGGAGTGGTGCATTGAGAAACTTTCTCCACAAGATCTCTTCCATTGACTCGTTCTGATCCTCTTCGAACAGATAAACTTCGTGTCGTTATTAGACGAACTACGCGTCGTTTAGACACAAACATCATGCTATTTTTTAGAATTAAAATGGCAAAAAGTTGAGCTTAACTTGGTCGAAAAATAATCATATTAGGCCGGAAGCCCTCCACTAAGACCCAAGCCCAAGCCCACGTCGAGCCGGCTAGACGGCAGCGGCAGCACCCGCGCGGGGGCCTACTCTCTTTCTCCAACCCGTTTAAGCAAGTTTAAGAGTGAGAACATATATATATACTATAGTCTGCTTCATGTGTCTGATGTGGGGAAAATGAAGTTACCACTTTTACATATTTTTGGGTTTTCTAACCACAGCTCAAATTTCATTTCTTCCCAACATTTAATCAAAGCAATAGGCTTTAATATTGATCAAACAATCCTCCACATGAATAAAAATGATTCTAAACATATGCAGACTCGATAGATTCTAGAAACTCTATAAAATTTACTTACTAGAATTATACTAATGATTAGACAGACAAACTTATCAAGAGTGCTTGCAAAGAATTCACTGTGTTTGAGTTGGTGACATTTTTAAGCCTTGAACGACTCATAGTTAATATCTGTCGGGTTTACTTTACCATAAAGTGAACATGTGTCTTTAACCGGTGTTTTATGTAAACCGAGACAACAAGTATAACACATCTTCATTTTCTCGTAGAACTTAGTTCTCTATTGTGTTCATTGTGGCTCTGAACTACTCCTAGTTTTCATGAGTGAACTTAGAGAATATAGCCTTGCATTCATTCTCCTAGAAACGACCCCATTTCACACTCATTAGGTGATTGACCATGTAAAGTATTGAGTAATTCTCCGCTTTAGAAGCTATGGAATAATTAAAGCCTATGCTTATTTTTCTCACATTAGCACATTTATCATCTTAGGAGTTGGGAAGAGACTTCTTTGTCTCAAAGTGCTTTTGGTAGATTTTGTTTGATTTTTTTTCCCTTTGAATCTACGTCTTGGTAGATTTTCATGATATTGCTGCTCCTCGTAATGTGAAGATATATTTACTTGTGGATTTTGAGTTTTTAGAATCTGATATCCAGTTAGCGTAATTGTATCCTTCTAAAACTACTGGTTCTTTACCATAATGAAGCCCAAAATCTTTGGTGTAGCGCAAGTAGTTGATTACTCTCGTTATAGCTTTCCAATGTGTATGACATGGATTACTTGTATATCGACTAAGTACGTTTACTGCATGCGCTAGATCTGGTCTAGTGCAACTGGTCAAGTACATGAGACTTCCGATCACACGTGCATACTCATTCTATGAAACCGGTTCACCTAAATTCTTTGTCAAATGCATTTGGGGATCCAATGGAGTTTTTGCCGTACTATTAGAGTAGTTTTTAAATCTCTCTAATATTGTTTGAGCATAGTGAGATTGGATTAAGATGATTCCATTTGAATTACTTGTGACTTTAACCCCAAAATTACATCTACTAATCTCATATCTTTCATCTCAAATTTGCCTTTGAGCATGTTTTTTGGTTGATTGATGATATCTTTATTGTTTCCAATAATGAGCATATCATCTACATATGGACATAGCAAAACATGTATTTTTGTATTTTTGTAGTATAAGCATTTATCACATTTATTAATTTTGAAACCATTCGACATCATTACATTGTCAATTTTTTCATGCCATTGTTTAGGAGTTTATTTAAGCCCATAAAGTGATGTACTAGTCGGCATACTTTGTTTTCATGTCTAAGAATAACAAACCCCTCAGGCTGTTTCATGTAAATTTCCTCTTCTAAATCATCATTTAGAAATGCGGTTTTACATCCATTTGATGGATTTCTAGGTCTCTTAAGGCTGCAATTGCTATCATTAGCCTTATTGATACTATTCTCGTAAATGTAGAATAAGTATCAAAGTAGTCAAAACCTTATTTTTGTCGGAATCCTTGAACTACAAGCCTAGTTGTGTGTTTGCCGCCAAGTGTTCATCAGGGTTTGGTTTTTGTTTTAAAATTCATCTACTCCCTAATGCTTTGCGACCTGATGGTAAATCTGCTATATACCATGTATAATTTTGCATGATAGAATCAAATTCACTTTTGATGGCTTCATTCCAAAACGAAGCGTATGGAAAAAACAAGGCTTCTGCTAAAGTTTTTGGATCATTTTCTACTAAAAATTCTATTAAAAAATCATTACCAAAAGATTTTTTTTATTTCGAGCTCTTTTGCTCCTCCTATGTTCATCTTTTTCATTTTCTGAAATATCATTTATAGAAATTTGACATTTGTCTCAGTTTCTGAAACATTATCGTCGTCTTTTTCTTCTCGATTTCGTTTTGAATCTTGTTTTTCCTTGCATGGGAAAATGTCTTCGAAGAAAGATGCATTTCTTGATTATATTACTGTATTTTCGTGAATATCTTATATTTAAGATTTATGCACCAGAAACCAGTAGATACTACTATTATGTGCATATCCGATGAAGATGAAATCCATTGTTTTAGGTCCAATAATGACCTTCTTTGGTGGTGGTACCGCAACTTTTGCCAATCACCCCCACACTTTGAGGTATTTATACGAAGGTAAATTATCTTTCCATTGATCATATTGAGTTTTGCCAGTTATTTTGTGTGGAATTTTGTTGAGGATATAATTAGTGCTAAGCAACGTTTCCTCCCACATGTTTTGGGGTAAGCCAAATTCTTGCAACATAGCATTCATCATCTCTTTTAGAGTTTGATTTTTGCGTTCAGCAACTCCATTAGATTTTGGTGAATAAAGAATTGTAGTTTGATGGATTATTCTATGTTCTTTACAAAAAGCATTAAATGAACTATCATACTCGCCTCCTCTATTGCTTATAACTATCTTAATAGTTGCTTTAAGATGATTTTCGACCTCAAGTTTAATTTCTTTAAATTTTTCTAAGGTTTCATATTTCCTATGTAATAAATATACATAACAATATTTTGTACAATCATCTATGAAGGTCACAAAATACTTTTTCTCACCTCTAGTTTGTATATATTTTAAATCACATAAATCTGTGTGAATTAAATCTAAAGGTTTGTTAGTTCTTTCAACACGAGGTGAGGGCTTCTTTGTGAGTTTAGCTTGTACGCATACTTCACATTTTTTACTTGTTTGCATTTTGAGATTAGATTTAAATTCATTAATCTTTGTATGGATTTGTAGTTTACATGGCTTAGTCTTTCATGCCATATATTAAAAGATTTCACCAAATAAGCAACTGGTTCTTTCTTATTCATTAAATTTTTCGGAGCTAGTCATTACATTCATTTTGATCAATCCATCCTTAACATATCCCTTTCCCAAATACATCTCATTTTTCTAATCACGAGCTTGTCCGCTTCAAGAGTTATGATGAATTCATTCTTGCTGAGAAAGGTTCTTGAGACCAGGTTCTTCCTCATGTCAGGCACATGCTTCACATTTTGCAGAGTAACTTCACGTCTAGATGTCATCTTCAGAACCACCTTGCCGCGGCCTTCAATCTTGGAGACTGCAGTTTTTCCCATGAACAACCTCTCATGAGTCTTACTTTTCTGATAAATGTTGAACATTTCCCTACCAATGCAAATGTGGGTGGTGGCACCTGTATCATGTCACCATTCCTACGGTTGTTGCTTTCAACCATGTTGACCTCAGTTACCACTGCAACCAGATCTTCCTCAGTGAGATGTGCTTGAGCCTTCTCATCTTTGATCTTGCTGCGACACTCAGCAGTCCTATAACCAACTTTGTGGCAGTAGTGACATTTTCCCTTGAATTTTTCCACATTCGCATTGATTTCAAAGCCTTTCTTCTTGAAATTCGGTCCAAAAGCCTTCAGGAATGCATGTGTTTTAGAAGGCTTGCCAGGAGAGTAGGCGTGCGCCTTTCCTTTGCCTTTGTTCTCAGTCATGTTGACATTATGCTCCTTAGCTTTTACCTTGTTAGAAATTCAGTTTCTGAATTATATCTGAAGCCTCATAATGATCTCTTTGAGACCCATCTTCTTCTTTTTGTGCTTCAGTTAGTTTTTAAAATCCGAATAGTTTGGAGGAAGCTTTTGAATGCAGTTGAGAGTTGTGAATGTCTCGCAGATATACATTCCTTTAGCAGCGATTTCATGGCAGATGTGCTGGAACACTTCAACCTGATCCATGATGGGTTTTGAATCGACCTTTTTGAAGTCATGGAATTTTGCAACCACATACTTCTAACAGCCAGCGTTCTCACCTTTGTACTTCTTGTCCAGTGATCTTCATATCTCTTTCGACGTGGGAATCTCACAGTAGACTTGGTACAATGGGTCAATAAGACAACCCAAAATGTATCATTTGCAGATGAAACCGGAATGCAACCATATGTCAACACTTGTGAAAGTATGCACATCGTCAATCCCGTAAGAGTTTTCCGACCATTGTTGTCAGGAATAACATCATCTTCTTCTGCCACGTTTTGAAGCCTTTGCCATCAAACTTCTTTGGCATTAATCCTTGAGTGAATAAGCTAGGTATAGAAGGAGGAGTTGGAAGTGCAACCGGAGCACTTGTGATTCCTTAAACATAACCCATTTGATAAAGTCCAGCACCGAATAGGCTATGGCGCGTGGTTTCATCAACAACATTACCCACTGGAAAGGTAAGTGTCATTGTTGCAGCGGTTGTTGTTGTTGCATCAGCGGTTGTCACAGTTACATCAGTTTGAGCAACATTGAGCGGGGTTTGATCATCAATGGTGTTGTTGTTGGTATCGGTAGTCATGTTTTCTTTTCTGAAAGAACAACAAACGAAAATGTGTATCAATACACCGATATGAAACAGCAAATTGTTTTAAAAATAATTGTATAACCGCATAATATGATCCATCTGGATTTACTAGAGATCGCTCAAGAGCGTTCTTAATAATCATTTATGATCAATAAGCCAAGACCCGTTTTGCAAATTCGCTTAAAGCGTTCGCAGAAACCGTCTGTATAGGCATTTTGATTGTTTAACAAACTCGCTTTAGAAGCGTTGGTGGAAACGAATTATTTTCATAACGTTTTTATGATTCATGTAACAAAAAAAATGTTTCGAGATAGAGAAAAATGCAAACTGTTTTTAGATAAGCAAGACACGTTTCGCAGAAGTGAGTAAAGAAAATCGCAAATACCATTTGAACATAATAGATAAACGTTTTATAAATCCTTGAAATCGTTTTATAAAAATGTATTAAGATCAATCCGATTAAAGCTTATATGTACTAGAACTATTAAGAGTTAAGACTGTAGAAGCCGAAAAACCGAATTGACATACAATATAAATATAGCGATGTTAAGAAAATATACGATTCAAAATAAGAAATGAAAACCGAAACGAAAACATTTTCAACAAATATACCATGAAATCGAGACGAATCTCTTTCTTTAACTCTTAATATTCGCTCCGTAGTGATACAAACATGTACAAAATAGAGTACCATGATACAACCATGATAGAAGATTAACCCGTGAACGTCCCTAACGAACTAATAAATCTACGAACACTCTCTAGAACTTACGCTGGGAGATTTGCTGGTATTCGTTGTGAAAAACGTTCAAAAATGAGGAAGGAGGAGACGAGTTTATAAAGAAGAGTATTGAAGCTGCTTTTCGAAACGGTAGTGAAAATCTCGGGAGTGGTGTGTTGAGAAACTTCCTCCGCAAGATATCTTCTGTTGACTCATTCTGATTCATTTCGAACAGATAAACTTCGTGTTGTTTTTAGACGAACTACGCGTCGTTTAGACACAAACGTCAGGCTGTTTTTTGAAATTAAAATGACAAAAATGTTAAGTTTAACTTGGTTCAAAAAGAAACATATTAGACTGGAGGCCCTCCATCAAGATCCAAGCCCAAATCCTCTCTCTCCAACTTGTTTAAACAAGTGTAAGAGTGAACACATATATATATATATATATATATATATATATATATATATATATATATATATACTACTCCAGTTTACTTCATATGTCTGATGTGGGACAAATGTACCACTTTTACATATTTTTGGGCTTTCTAACCACAACCAAATTTCATTTCTTTTCAACATTTAATCAAGGCCATGGACTTTAATATTTGGTCTAACATGGAGAGTCTCTCTTTCTGCTGTTGATTCTAATATAAGGATGGTACAGTGATATTGACCACATAGTAGAGATGATGAAGAATCTGTCCCAGTAAAGGAGCAGAGAAGAGAGGCAACATGAAAGTGAAGCCCACTCCAAGTGTTAGTAATCGTGGCTGCTCTTGAATTGCTCATCTTTACCACATCAGTTAAGTAAGTCGCTAAGTTTGATGCAACTCCTTTGAATGCATATCTCTCTCTATCACTATGAGAAGGGTGGAATGTAGTAAGGCCCAAGACATGTAGAAGCTAAAATCCAGACATCAGATGAACTTATGTTCGACAAACCCTGTTTCTTCGAATTTGACGTAGTTAGGGTCCATGCCAGGAACAGAAGTAGCAGAGACACAAAAAGGTTCAGAATTTGAGAAGAACATGACGAGATCTCCGATGTCTTGAGTGTAAACAACGTTTCCTTCATCGTAAAACTTTTGAACACCATTAAAGCTTTGGTTGTCGATTGATCAAGAAAGTTTCACTGGTGGGTCGTGACTCCACCAAGTGTTTAGCCGTGGTGAGCTTGGGAAGGTTTTTAAACCGCAACCTCTGAAACTTGGGGGTTTTGCTGGGATCCCATGAACCGATGAGGTGTCCTCCAGATCCAGGAATACGAAACATATTGTCTTTCTCGGAGAACATGACACGGGAGGAGTAGAAGCAGGGGTTCTCGATTGTGATGTTGGTCTACTCTGGTTTATTCTGACCGGCTGGTTTGCAAATGCTGAGCTGCGGTCCCAATAACTTGACAGCCACGACACTGTCCTCTGGAGAAGATGAGGACACTGACACGTTGGTGATGATCTTAGTTTGGCAATGAGGAAGAGTCACAAGTGGAGGCAGAGGTATACGTTTTGGATTTGTATCAGATGCAACAGGGTTTAGATCGTTTTGGAGGCACTTTCTTCTCCAAATCAGTGCACTTAAAGTTCATTAAGATTTTATCCCAAAAAAAGGGTTCATTAAGATACAAAACCAAAAGTTGAGAATCCTTTAGAGAGGTTTTATACATACATATATTTTTACATATTTCACCTTCATTACATGACACTTCTGTTATGTAGCTACATTTCTTTTCATAAAAAGCTTATTCAGAGAAACCATTTTACACACAAAAAAAAAAAACAACTAAAGGCTTATAACATTTTAATTCTATACATTGCTATATATTACACAAAACTTGTTTCTAATGCGATAGGCTTTTATCTCCTTATGTTTTCAAGTTCTTCGTTTTGCTCAGCCCCATTCAGTTAGAAACCATTCTATTTCCTCTCCTCTATTTTGGCAAACCTTCCTCGGATCCTCGGTTGGTTATCTGCAAGAGCTTTCCTACAAGCATACTGAAACCAAACAATCTTGACTAACTTTGAACTGAAAAAGATTACTTCTCAAGTCATCTATAGTGTTTTGCTTTGTATACCTTGATTTTACGCCCGAAATTTCGCCTGCTCTTCTTGTTCTTGTATCGAGAAAGCTTCTCACGTCGATCCTCTGAAGTACAGCTCACAATAATCCTATCCAATGGAGATTGAAAATGACCAGTCCCTAGCTTCAGCTCACCAAAAACAGAAAACTCTAATCAACATTGCTTCTTCATATTCTTGATGATTCAACAAACAAATGTCCACAAACCTGTATGTCGCCTTCACTAAAGGCTCGTCGCATCCCATAATCAGAACCAAAATCCAACTGAGAATATTCAGGGAAGTTCTGAATCACAACAGCCTCTTGTTGTCCATGTGACCAATTCATAGAGCGCAACTTCCTCGAGCTTACGCTCTGCTGCATATCCTGGCTCTCATTGATCCCCGTTGTTACGACAGAGATGTTCTTGATGTCCAAAACATCAGAGAGTGGAGACTCCATCATAGCTGATTTCATCATGAGTTCTTGCTCACATTCATAAAAGGCTTCGTCAAGAAGCTGCTGACCACTCTGTAATGAGCCTAGATCGAGATCAGGAAGCTCACAAAGCCCTTGGGAAGAGTCTTCGACGCAAGAGATCATCGTTAAAGCATCTGAGAGTGGATCAACGGCTAAGATTGGCTCTTCAAAAATTGGATCAGGAGTTTTGAATAGATCTCCTTCTCCAATATCATACTCATGTATGTTTGATGACTCAGCGAAAGTGTTGCTCTGGAAAAATAAAAATCACATGAGAATCAAAGACCACAAGAAAAACAGAACACAGTTCATTTGAGACACTAATGCACAGATCTTAGATTCTTTAGGGAGCGGATTCGTTCAAGAAAGGTGTGGAGAATCTTTTTTTTCTTTAGTGGAGGCTTAATTTGTGAGATTAAATAGCCAATGAATGAAACAACTCAAACCCATTACTAGTAACTAAACTGGAAAGATAAACAAGTCTTAACCAAGAGCTCTTGGCCCAGTGGTAATGGAACTCCAGCTGGAGTGCCCGCCACCTGGGTTCGAGTCGCCTTGGCCACCTTCCCGCCTATAACCGTGCGTGCCTGGATGGAAGGCCTCGTGGGGATTAGTCTGGGCTTACCACCTGGGATCCCCACGGATATCAAAAAAAAAAAAAAAAAGATAAACAGGTCTTGAAGAGGACGGAATCTAATGTTCCAGAAATCGTGGGATCTCATGTGAAACAAACATTTGGCTTTTTGCTGAATAAGAAGATTCTGTTTTTTTATCAAAAAGATTCTGTTTTTTATCAAAAAGATTCTGTTTATTCTTATGTCCAAAGTAAAAAGAAAAACCTAATTTATTTTCCTGCTAACTTTCTCAGCAGCCAAAACAAAAGAAACACTTATAGTCAGGTCAGTGGAAAAACTATCTCATCAAGTGGCCACCGCCACTCAAAACAGTTCACACCACAAGTTAATCAACTTCACTAGAGACAATTTCACCTTTCTCATCTAAACACTCCCAACCTTAAACTCCATAACCATCAGAGAGGATGAAAGAATTAATTTCATTAAAAGGGTACCAAAGAAAAAGAAAAAAAAAACTTATCTGAATCTTCCTGGGGGAACCTAAAAATTAGAAAATCAGTAACCAAAAAAGGAAGAAGAATCATCACAAGTAATTAAAAAAAAGGAAAAGTTGATCTTCAAATATTCAAATGCAGTGATAAAAAGAGTGAAAATGAAAAGAAAGTATAAAAATTCAAACCATTTCATCAACTGAGAGCTTGTATGATTTGAAGAGGTCTTCAAATTGGTGAATATCTGGAGAACAAGTTTGCATGTAACGGAGCATTAACCCTGAATCTGCATACATTTTGTGTTCTTGCTCTTTATGAGAAAAAAAATTCTTGGAAGTATGAAATGGAGAAAAGGAGAGAAAGTGAACATGGAAGAAAGTTGTGAATTTGAGATGAAAAAGTTTGGTACTTTGCTCCTCCTCTTGCCCTTTTAATGACATACGCTTTGTTACATATCTTTATTTATTAGTGCTACTGTGGACACAATATAGAGAAAAAAGCCATTACCATTATTTTTAGACACAATATTTTATTTTCAGCATAATATAAAACAAAGGGTGTGTAATTATTTACTAGTTGTATATTCATATATAATGATAAGAACCTTTTGTTTTTTAGTGTTGCATCTCTATTACTTTTAAGTTTAACTTTTTTTATTAAGAGAATAAGTTCTGACTTTGTCAGTACGTAGTAAACAATGGTTTATGTAACGTTTTTTATTGTTTTCATCAATATAACATTTTCTTGGTTCATTTTTATCTCGTGTCCGATGTTTACTGTTTCGAAAAAATCATAGATTACCACGAAATTTGTTTTTACGTGTTTGTCTTCATCTTCGTAGATATGTATCTCCTTCAAAATAATGCATAAAAATTACAAAAGCTGCATTTGATCAAAAAAATTACAAAGCTGCATAATATTGAGTATACTCCTTCTTTAGATTAATTAATAAAAAATTTCATCTTTTATAATAAAAACGCAAGGCATGAGTAAGAATTTAAATAAATGTGTTAACAATTAATCAAAACTTGCTATATGTTGATCTTATTTGCGCTTTTTCTTCCTTTTTAGTCAAAAGGATTTCAATCTGATTTGAGTTTTAAAAAGATAGATGTTTAATATAAGAAGGCAAAATTATACTAACAATTAGAAGAGGTGAAGCATGTAGATTTGCAAGGGAAAATCCATAACAGTCCTCTTTGTCCATTTATCACATGTCTTTTTTATATATTCCCTTCTTTCAATCATATGGTTCCTTTTCTTCTTATCAAAAAACACTGAGAGAACTGTAAACATATAATCATTATGTTTGCAAAAGATAAACATTCAAGAAAAAAAAGAATTATTGAAAAATAATGAAAGCCAGTTCAAAAAAAAAAAATTACTCAAAAATATCTCATCAAACAGTTTACATCCCAAGTTAATCAACTTCACTAGTAGAAAATTTGGCGTTTCTCATCTAAACACTCCCAAACTCAACTCCATAAACCAAAAGGGAGGAAGAAAGAAGATTAGTTCCATCAAAAGACAAAAACCCTATCAGAATCTTCCAGGGGAAACCTAAGACCTAGAAAATCAGTATACAAAAAGGAAGAAGAATTATCACAATTAATTAAAAAGGAAAAGATGATCTGCAATATTCTAATGCAGTGGAGATAAAGAGTGTAAGAAAAATAACAAACCATTTCATCATCTGGGAGATTGTATGATTTGAAGAGGTCTTCAAATTGGTGAATATCTGGAGAAGAAGTTTGCATGTAACGGAGCATTAATCCAGAATATCCATACATTTTGTTTTCTTGCTCTTTGTGGGAGAAAACTTTGGAAGTCCAAAAAAATCGATGGAGATTCTCCCAAAGTTTGTGTTCTCGCTCTTGCTCTTTGTGGGAGAAAATGTTATATTGATGAAAACAATAAAAAAATGCATGGAGAATCTCTATAAATTCTTAGTCTCATGTCTTGCAATTTTATTATACAAATTACAGAAGTTGCATAATATTGATTATAATCCTACTCTAGACTAATTAAGAAAAACATTTCACACTTTTATAATAAAATTTCTATACATGAGACTAGAAATTTAAACAAAGAGAGTTAATAATTAATCAAAACTTGTTATATGTGATCTTATTTGCGCTTTTTCTTCCTTTTTTAGTTTAAAGGATTTCAATCTAATTAGAGTTTTAATAAGATAGATATCCTAAGGAGTAAAATTTATATAAACAATTATAAGCATGACGATTTGCAAGGAAAAATCCATATCCGTGCTCCTTGTCCATTTATTACATGTTTTTCTTATATATATTTTTCAATATATAGTTCCTTTTTTTCTTATCAAGAAACAGTGTGGCAACTATAAAAATATAATCAGTATGTTTCAAAAAGATAGATTTTGAGAAAAAAATATTCAAAAAATATTTTCCTATGCAGTTTTTCTTAGTGATAATATATATATATATATATATATATATATATCAATTTTAAAAAATTGTATTTATCAAAATTAATATTATCTTCAAATTATGAAAACAGATAATCATATAAAGTAATGTATTTGTAATCAAAATTTCATATATTTATATATATAAATAACCAAAACATATATTTTTGAGGCAAATAGAGTGTAAAAGTATATAATTATACGTTTATTTCTGAAAAAGAGCATTCAAATTAAAGACATAATTCTTACGAAGTATGGTTTTACAACCATAAAGTTTGAGAAATATGATTAAAAAAACTCATATTCAGTCAAGCAGTAACTTAGAAAAAGCGAAACTTATGGTACATAATCTTATAAAACAAGAAAAGAAAGGATGAAAAACACCAGGGAGTTGGACGGTACACACGAACTGACGACTTTATTTACCATTCCCTCGTATGACTTTATTTACCATTCCCTCGTATCGTGGTCCAGTCCATATCTTGATATTTTTGAAGTGGTTTTACTGGCCTTCCACCTTTTGACATGCTAAGGTTTGTCGTAACATTCCTCATAAATCCATCTCCATCATCCTGCTCTCGATCAGTTTGATTGTAGGAGGGATTGTTGGACATATAAAAAAAATGAGTGGGCTGTAGCCCATATAAAAGAGAAAAAAAAAACAATATGAAGGAGTGTTCTCCCACATCGGGGAGAAGCCAGAGAAATGAGGTATATATATATGTTCTCACCCTTGTCTTGGTCCAAAGGCTCAGGGGAAGAGAGGAAGTCCCCTACACGCGCGCCGCTTGGCCGACTCGGCTTGTGTTTGGGTAAAAGACCTCTGGCCTTATAAAAAGTTTCTTTTTGGACCATATTAATCCCAATGTTTTTGCCCATTTAGAAAAACAACAGCATGCAATTGTTTCAAAACAACATGCATTTCGTTTTAAAAACGACAAGCAGTTTGTCTAACAAATAAAAAACGTCACACTCTTTATCCTCTCAGATATTTAAACGAGAAAATAAAGAGAAAATCTTGAGGAGGAAGTTTCGTAACTTAACCTCCCTCGATCTCCGCGAGATTTTCGCCCACGTGCAGCATTTGTTGTGGGAAGTGGGTCTCGTCTTTCTCCTTAAATAAACTCGTCTCCCTCCTTCACTTTTCTTAACTTTTTTCATAACAAAAACCAGCAATCGTAATCCCTAAGCGTAAGTCTATTAGTTAGAGAGTGTTCGTAGATTATTAGTTCGTTAGGAACGTTCACGGGTGAAGCGTGAATCGTCTATCATGGTTGTATCTTGGGACTCTAATTCGTACATGTTCGTCTCACTACGGAGCGAATATTAAGAGTTAAGGAAAGAGATCCGTCTCGACTCCATGTCTATTTCTTAAAAATGTTTTCAATCGGTTTTCATTTCGTCTTTAGAATCGTATATTTCCTTAACATCGCTTTGTTTAAATCGTTTATGTCAATTCGGTTTTTTGGCTTCTACATTGTCGTATGTATGTGAATGCATAAAGGCCAATGAATCGCCTCCTACAGCCAAATTGGTCTCAGAAAAAATAGTAGAAGATCAAATTATTTCCATAATAGTACTTTAAACGGGAATAGATAGAGAACATGTTAATGGCGTTAAAAGATCATTCCGCTCGAGAACCTCTTGTGTTTGGATATCTTTAACCTTTGTTTTATTAATGGGCTCCAAAATGGAGATAGTAGATTCACCTTGTTCTTTTTAGCTGAAACAAACTCACTTCTAAACTTTCAACTTGTACCACCATATGATATGATGCAACATTGAACTGAGCTTGTTCCCTTTACGTTTAAACCCTGGTACTTCATTATTCTCTGCTGTGAACTTTTTTCAACACTTGTTTGGACAGCTGGTTGGAGGTATCTTTTTCTTTGTGTCCTAAATGTCCACATCTGCCGCATACATTCGGAATCCACGTGTATTCAACATCCACCAAGGATATCTTAACTTGTTTGTCATCTAAGGCAATTTCCTTTGGGAGGGGCTTGTCAAGTTCGACTTTCGACTAACAACTTTGCTTCTCCTAAACTAGTCGGATCAAGATGAGGTTTATGTGTTTGCATAGGCTGACCAAGTCTTGGGATACTACATGACTGAGACGTAATAGTAGCAATAGTCCGGAACATTTTTAAAGTTTAGCCAAACTGTGATAGTCGATACTTCAAGAAGTTTGAGAGATTTCACTGGTTTCTAAGGCGAAATGAATAACAAGTAGTCATCAACATGTCATACACCTCTCTGAACTACCCATTGTCGAGTTAAATCATGGGAAATGTGAAACATATAAGACGACTCACTTATTTTACGGCATCCTATTCTGCAAGTTTCTTGAGCAAGGTGAGTGTTCAACCACAATCTATTCACTACATCATGGATTAAGTCCACAGGAGGATGCGAGCATCTATAGAACTGGCCAGTGACATACTCTTTTCTGATTCTACACTTAATATATGTGAAGAGATGGTTGCCTGAAGAGTTCCATCAAACCAGAAATTAGGCTTAGCTGCTGGATAAAGGTTTCTACTAGCAGGATTCATTCTAGCCGTGCATGAAAACTTGAATTCCATCATCCTTCGACTTTGAAACCTTAAAGTATACAATAATACATGCACTTACATATTTACATGCCAACAACATAAGCTTTTTGAGTTTAAGAATTTTGGTGAAAAAGTAAGTCATTGTGGTTACTGGTATATTGGTAAATTAGGATTCAAAATTGACAAAAGAGATTTTTTCCTTACAAAATTATGAAATTAATTAAGACTGAAGAACAATTTTTTTTTGAAAGCTAAAAAATTATGGAAATTTTTACTCAGAAAAAAAATAATTATGCAACAGAGAAAGTCTAATTGATGAGAAAATATATACTATTAATACATTATGAATTTTTATCTACTTACAAACAATTTAGATTGGAACATTACATTTAACTATCTTTCCTATTATTTCTATTTATACCTAACTTAATTATTATTAAATATATATCCTAGCCTAAAATAAAGAAACTAAATAACTAATATATTGTTTATTTAAATAATAAGGAATTCAGTTTATATTAACACTAAATTTAAGTAATTAATTAATTATATTTTATTTATTAATATAAAAAGAATCATATATGCCTATTAATTTGTATATACACAATTGTACTTTAATCCAAATGCAAGAAACAAATTCTTCAAAACCCCCACCAAATACATAATAATACAATTCTTATAGATAGAGTATTAAAATTAGATATTATATATATATATATATATTTGATAAATAAATATTAATAGTTAGATACTATTAATTTTTAATGATAGATGGAACATGTTATTATTGATATTTTTATGAGTATAGTTTTACGGTTATTTTAACAAACATGTAAAACATTTATCAAATAAAAACTAATTGAACAAAACATAAAACACACTTTATGATGAAACATACATTAGTTAGGCTTGGGCGTTCAAGTATCTGTTGAGATACGAGCTGGGTATTTTGAGTTCGTTCTAATTTATTTCACATCTTAGGTCTCAAACTGGTAAATTTGTAAGTTCATAACAGGTTTGGATATAACACATCAGTCTTTGTTCTAATATGTATAACATCCTAAACCCATCAAGTAGTCATATATCATTCAGATTCGGGTTATATTGGTTCGGTTCCGATATATTCGAAGTTTAATCCAAATTTAAAATCAAAACATGATAAATAAATACTTATTTATATAGAATCGGATATTTAAGGTACTTATTTAAAATTTAAATACTTATTATTAGACATCATTTTAAAATAAATATAGAATTGAATATTTGAAGTATACACTTATGTTTCAAATACTTATATTTGTGATTAATTTGGACATTCATATCGATTTTTCAGATTTGTTCGGGGTTTTTGAGTTACCGGTTCAATTTGGCTAATAGCAATTCGGGTTCGGAAAAGCTTTATACCATCCTACAAAACCTATTCTGGTATTTTTTATATTTTGGACCGTGTGCGGATCAAGTTTTTGGATTGGTTTGAGTTCGGTTCATACTTGAGGTTATGGATTTTATGCTCATACCTATTTTAGATAAAGAGAAAATATGATTATATAAAATTTTCACCAAAAAAACATAGATCAAAATCTAGTAATATAATTATGGTCGTCACTGAAGACAGAGTTTCTCTGGTCTGTTACATTTTCTTCCGCAATCATAATTGAAGTTGCCATTCAGAAGAATAAAACCACGTACTTTAAAAGTAGAAAAGTGTTGCTTTCATTTTTGTAGAGTCAGAATTTCTTTTAAAAATGGATACATGATATTCTTATTGAATAATACAATTATAAAACAGAGGCAATCCTATGGTGGGAGGCTCAAATATAACCGCAACAAATGAATCTCAGGTGCAACCCACTTTGAGTAGCGAAGAAAAAATCTCTATTCACCATAGCGAATAGAAAGATAGTGTTTTACAAATGTATCTTTGAAGGACAAAGATTTATTCACGGAAAATGGTGTATAGCAATTTAGAGAGTTGCAACGTTTAGTGGGAGCATGAAATACACGTTGTAGTCTTTCTCTACTTCATGCGGAAGTTGAAGCCCTCATATGGACGATGGAAAGCATGAAAAATCTTAAACAATTTCAAGTAACATTTACAATAGGTTATTTTCAATTGGTGAAGATGGTTTGAGAATTAGAAGAATGGCATGCATTTGTAACTTATCTACAAGAAACTCAACGGTTCCGGGAAAACTTCATTACATCTGAGATCTTCTATGTTCTCCAGACTCAAAATACAAGGATAGACAGTCCTGAACAAGGTGTTCGCAGTCAACCGTTCTACTTCGTCTTTATTGATGCATAATCTCATATTTGGTTAGCAGATCTTTAATAGAATCTGTTAACGCTGCTGAAAAGAAAAACCATTTGATCACTCATAGAATTAAAAATAGTCAAATATTAATCTTTATACTTATTATTGTCACCATTCAAATAATGTTCCAATCATCTTAAATTACTTCAATCTTTTTCATCTATCCTGCACTAATGATACTTGGTATGCTTATTACAATCTGGTTATTCTGTTTTGATTTCAAAATTAAAATATTATTTATAAAAAATGAGAAAATACATCAGTTAATCATATAAATTAACTTAAGATTACTTTGGGAAAAAGTTGTAGTCATGTCATCGATAATAATTTAGCTGGAATGTTATCTCCTAGATTTATTCTTTTTTTAAATTAAAAATTTAAACCCAACATTATTGGAGAAATTGTATAAATTACTATATTTTTAATATAACTTTTTCATGCTTACTTTAACCATATTTACGATTAGTTTTAAAGAAACAATAGACACTTATTTCCGCAGGATTAACTACTATAGACTTAACATTTAGATTTGAGGGGTGGAATTTTGGAGGATGGGATTCAGGATTTTAAAAATTAAATAAATAAACACTTAAATTTAAAATAATAATTTCAAAAAGAATTTATGAATTTCAAAATAAAATTCTTGAAACTTTAAAAAAAATATAAATAGTTTGAAATTTAATAATTTCTAATTCAAAAACTATAAAATATTTTTTATTTAAATAATTATTTATATATATATATATATATATCAATAAAGTAAGGATAGAAATATTTTATCCTTTTAATGAAATTTCATATTTTAGGTATTTATAAAAATGTCTCTAATAAATGTACAAATGAATAGTAACACAAAAAAGTGAGGTGAAAACAGAATTCTTCCGAGTTGTTAATGTCATGCATACTTACAAATTCAAAACAATATACAATACAATTAGTAATAAAAGACAAAAGAGTTATAGAAAAGTAAACCATATGAGATTGGGATGGATAAGAGCTGAGAACTTGAAAAAAAACATAAAACAAGTGACTGATGTTGATTAGGTTAGATTTTTGTCAATCTTTGTCTTGCTTTTATTTTGGGTTTACTAGACTTTAAATTATTTGTGTTGTAAACTTAGCGATAAGAGTTAATAAGAGTATGATTAAAAAAATAATTTAGGTGTTAACGGTGTCGGTGGGACGGCTGCGACTTGCATAACCTGACTGTTAGTGTTACACAATATACGATTTCAGTAATTAGCCCTACATAGCTCATTTACTTTTCCATGCTGAGATTGTTACGCGTAAATAACAATTAGTTTCTCGAGAAGTACATATTAATAATTTTTTTTACATACTAATAATATTATTTTCTACTTATTAAATAATGGTTTAATAATTGAGTTTTGTAAGTAACATTTTCAATGATAAATCATTTTAATTGATAATTTTCCTAATACTCCAAAAGAGATATACTGTTGCTGTAAGGAGTTCACTGTTTTGGAGTTCCACTGATGATTTTAAACTGTAAACAAAATTAGCTGTAAAAGAGAAAATTTATTTTAATTTATTTTATAAAGTAATACAAAAATATAGGAGAGATTGGTAAACGAAGGTGATACAGAAAGAGACATAATAGAACAAAAAGAAATTTTTGTATCCCTTCAAAAAAAAGAAGGAATTTTGTATCCCTTCAAAATTAGTACCAAATTAATAACTTTAACCAATTTCGAAAACAAAATTAAAAAAAACACGTTGATAAAAAAATTTCCATTTGTGAAACCAAATGAAAGTGAGTTTATACACTAAATCTTTACTTTTGAATGAAAGTTCCTAATGAATGCACAATTAACAACACATCAAAACAATCAGATATAAAATCACTCACAAACTAGCATAAAATGCGAATGTAGATGCATGGTTCTACCACATTCCCTACCTATATGAGTAAATATACTTTATACGACAAAATAAATCACTGAATGTTAGCAGATATTTTTGTCTTTGTTTTCTAGTTTCCCGATGAAGGCCAAATTTGTTTGGTTGTTCTTTCGTCATGATCTTATTCATCACAACCAAATGTGATAATAATTCACAATCAATCACTTTAATATTATATGTAAAATTTAAACAATAAAAGATAATTTTTGGCATGTGCAAGTACGTACATGATGTACAACAATAATGCTAATTAGTTTTTTTTTTTTCATTCGCTTACATAAAGTCAGGGGAATCCATATATGATTGTAGTTCCTGGAGTCTCTGTCGTTACAGCTTATAATGCAAACCAGGTTTCAGGGACTGAAAATTGAAAATTTGTGTAACTTATAAACAATCACTTTAATGATTATGACTTCGATATTCATAATTAATTAAAGTGAAATCCTAGCTATATAATTCGATATCCATAATTAATTAAACTGAAATCCATAGTGTAGTCATATCTCGTTGCAATCAGTATGTATTAGTCACATGCATTAGAAGTGGAAATTTTTATTTGATCATTATTTTCTGTAGTCTTTTTCGTTTGAAAATGATTCTTTTCTGTAGTTTTAAACATGTTTACACCAAAGGTAATGTTGAATACCTGTGTTTGCATAAGTTATATTTTTATTTACAGTACTAGGGATGGTAGATAAAGAAATCTATTTTGGATTATTTGTCTAACTCGTTGATAACAGTCCAAATATTATTTTTAGCAAAAAAATCCAAATTTAAATTAATCTTAAATATCTACTCTTAATAACAATCCAAATATAAAAAATATCTTAATGAAAAAAATCTTCGGCGTTATTCAAAACCATTTTCTAGTGAAATGTTTGCTTGGAATTTTAGTTTATAAGATTGCATTCATATTGGCGTATCTTTTTTTTTTTTAAATTGTCGTATCTTTGTTAACATTATAATAATTATCATATCTTGATGTATAATGATACCAAAAAATCTCATATGTATAATCAAAGAATTTTACACAAGTTTGATATGTGCTTGTGTGTGCGCATTTGTAGGTATCCACGCGCATACACGTTCGCCCAAAAGGGGTTCCAATAGTAGATTCGTTCGAACACTTTGATCCGGAAATATTTGAGAAACATTGGAATGAATGACTTAGATCAATTTGAACATAACCATTGGTTATAGAAAAAAACTAAACACAAAAATGTGTTTGTCCACTTGGGAAATATTACATATAATTATACAGTTGCTCAAGCATATTTTGTATAGGTAAATTATAGAATAAATGACTGAATACAAAATCTCATTAAGCATATATCCTCTTTGTTTAAAATTAATAAATATATTTTAATGTGTACATATATTAAGAAAAAAAATAATTCATTATAAACTCATTATTTTGTCATTAACAATTTTCCATAAAATAGTTAGTATTAAATAATAAAAAAGAAAGCAATTTTTATGGGAATCAGAACTACTATGCAACAATTGTACGAGCATTAATATAAAATAAGAATCCATGGGTTACATTAGTACTGAAATCTTTGTGGAATCATTTATGTATTATATTTGTCTCTAACCAATGCATTTACGAGGTAATGCAAGAAAGACCCACTAGCTTTCAATCAAGATATGGGGAGAACTTCAACACTAAAGTTGATTGATTGAATTATTAACAATGCGAATTTGCAGGGCAAAATAAACTTAGCCCAATTCTTTCAAATATTTTTTTAAAAGTTTTTATTAACAAAATAACCTTTAAAATGACAAATTAGCTTTTTATTTTAAAATTTTTATTTTTTTAATTTTTTTTAATTTTTTTTATAATTTTAAACCTACTCCCAAAACCACACCCCATAAATTTAAACCAAAAATCTAAATTAGTAACTCTAAATGTATATTTACACTTTTTGATAAAGTCTATTTTCGTAATTTTTTTGTAATAATGTTTTTTAATCATTCCTAGGATATTTCTCATAAAGTTATCTACCCCTTTACTCAACAAATTGTTCTTAAATTAAAACTATTTAAGTTCTTTCTTTTTCCTAAAACAATATTTGAATGTAAACAAAACCAAAAAGGAAAAAAAAAACCCAAAACCCAAAAGAAGCAGAGTATTTTTGTTTTTCTTCTCCTTCGCAATCAAGTGAGGTCCTAGTTTATTTTTCTCTTGGAAAAAAGCAAAATAATAAAATGCTAAATTTTGGGTGAATAAAGGCAAAGTGCAATACTATAATCTTAACATTCCCTATTCAGGAAATAAAACTATAAAACTATTTCTTTTAAAAACAAGTATGTGGAATAAGCTTAAACAAGTGCATTCCAAAAAAAGAAAGTTGCACTTATTAATAAGGAAGATGTCTATATCTATGTTGTCTTGGAGATTAAGACTTTCAGGAACATGGAGAATAATATAAGATAGATATATGGTCGTCTATAGAGAGACATAGACACATAGGCTGATCTTATATAGAGAGAGAAGCTCTTGGAAGTGTTCTTGGTCGTCCTGAAGCAGTTGTTGGTGTAACAAGCGAGGGGGAGACAAGGTTGGTGAGATTAGGAATCTTTCAATAGCGTGTGTTAGGGTGATACCACTAGACGTGTAGAGCTGAATAAACAAGGTCTTGTAAGATTGTTTAAAGGTGATTTCTAATAAAGCAATAGGTGTTTGCTTGTACTTGATTGTCTCGAGTTACCTTCTATATTACTGTGTTGTGGTGTCATCTTTGCACTTACAATTGGTATCAGAGCAGTTCACCTAAGTTACTGGTGTGATCCTGAAGATGAAGATGGACATGATTGTTATGCAGAAGGCAATCATGTAGAAGGCTATCACACTTCGTGCAAGGGAACACATCAAGGTGAGCCAAAAAAGTTTGTAAGGAAATACGTCGGGAAGTATGGCAAGGAGTACGACATGAAGTTCTACAGCGTGTAGCTGTGAGTAACAAGCCGAAGGTAGTACATTAGTGCAACAACATGAAGGTCAGGCAGAAGGTTCTGAAGCAGGGTTGTGCATCTGGTACAAGGAAGAAGACTGATCGGTGCAATAGTAACTCTGTCAGGCCAAACAAGAAGAAACATTGGATGTGTTGTTGGTTCTATGGGAAGGTTGGATACAAAAAGGTGGATTGTTTTGATCGTGAGAAGAGCATAAACATGGCCAAGAGGGTGAAAAAGACGTTCATTGAACCCAAAAAGGTTGAAAATGTGGTGTTAGCCAAGCGTGGCTTACTTGATGAGATCAAGGATGAGACATCAGAAGAAGGATGCAGCTCTATTAGGAGTGATCTTGAGGTTGATCACGAAGCATTAAGCCTGGAGCTAGGAGACGAAGTTGTTGTGATGCAAAGGGGAAGGAGATCGAAGTGCATCAGGAAGTGATGTGAGGTGATCATTAGGAGGGTGAAAGTGAAATCACTCTAAGACTAAGAAATAAGTGCAGAGTGAACTCAGTGTGGATGAGGAGAGATTCATCGTCAAGAAGACGACACGTGAAGGAAGCGAAGTCCTCATCAGAAGTGGGTCGAAAGGTAGTTTGACAGGTGCGTCAGATCGTGATGCAGTACTTGTAATCTATTCCGCTGCAGCAGAGGCTGTATCATGATTACGCATGAAGAAGCAGATGGGTATGTTTTTAAGGCTTGACATCTAAGCATGTGTTTTAGCTTAGTATGCAATTAAGCAAGGGGCAAAGTGGTGATGTTCTGGTCTAAGGAGTGCATATCTTGTGGGGGAGAAGAGCATGATGATGGACGTCCTGATGTAGATAATGCATATCTCATGGGAGAGAAAAGCATGGTATGGTGCACATCTCATGGGGGAGAAAAGCACATTTAGTGTGGAAGTTTTCAGGAGAGAAACGTGGTTGTTGAACCAGAAGAAGGTTGTGCTTGATTGAGCACACAAAGCTAAAAGGGGGAGATTGAAGATGTAAGATGTCTGCCCTGAAGTAGTCGCTGACGTAGTTGCTGAAGCAGGCGTCGTGTTGAATGGTGAAGACCATGTGCAGTCAAGATGCTGAGCTGGAGTCGTGTAGACTTAGAGAGCAAAGGTGTATCTTGGAGATAAGGAAAGAAGAACAAACTTGAGAAGCAAGATTATTACTTAAGGAAAGAAGAATAAGTGCATTCCAAGAAAAGGAAAGTTGCACTTATTGATATGGAAGATGTTCATATCCATGTTGCCTTCGAGACTAGGATTTCGGGAACGTGGAGAATAATATAAGATAGTTATGGGGTCGTTTGTCTTGGGACACTGTCAATATACTGACTTACAGGTAAAAAGTCTTTGTTTCCCTATCTAACTCTGTAGAGAGAGAGAAAGACTCATAGAGAGAGAAAAGCTCTTGGAAGTGTTCTTGGTTGTCCTGAAGCAGTTTATGGTGTAACAACAAGGAAGAGACAAAGTTGGGTAGATTATAAATACTTCAGTAGCATGTGTTAGGTTGTTAACACTAGACATGTAAAGCTGAATAAACAAGGTCTTGTAAAATTGTTTAAAGGCAATAAGCGTTTGCTTGTACTTGATTGTCACGAATTACCTTATGTATTACTGTTTTGTGGTGTCATCTTTTCACTTACAACCTTGATGTCTAGCCACTCACTTTTCCAGTTTCCAGCCCTTTTCGTGGTCATACTGTAAGTATGAAACTGATCGAATATCCTTTTAAAAACATCAAAATGTCATAAACAATTTGGAATATCACAATATATAGATAGGCAGATAGCGGATAGTATTAGTATTACTGGTTAAACTGTATTAGAACAATCATATATATTTGATTTAAACTATCTCGCGAAACCAATTAATCAGATATGCACATATATTTTTTTATCAGTTCTGATATGTGAATGGAGAAAAATGACCAAAATATACTTGACTAAAGGGTGTAAATATACATTTATACCCATTGGGTTAACTAATCTAGACTTGAGATTTAGAGTTATTAGGTGCGGTTTTGAAGATGAGGTTTAAAATTAAAAAAAAAAAATTAAAATTTTCAAAATAAAAAGGTTTATTTTGGTCATTTTTTCTTAAGGTCTATTTTTATAATAAAAAACTTCAAAAATGTCTATTTGAGAAATTTGCCCTTTATATTTTTTGAAAATATTATATCTGTTTAAAAATTAAAATACAATATATATGTATGATTTATTCAGATATTATTATTTGGGTAAATAATATTGATAAATAAAATATAGCTCAAATAAAATAAAATGAATATGGAAAAGAAGAAAAGAGAAAAAAGAAAAAAAAAGGAATCAAAAGTTCAGATTTCTTAGGGATACATATAGTAATATTACGTAAAATGTATTGTATATTCTAACCATATAGTTCATATGATCATTTGGTGAATTATATTTTTTTTATGGCTATACATGCTAATTTCCTATGTTTATTTGTTCGGATAAAAACTTGCTATATGTATTTGAAACAAAAACAACAACTCTCCACTAACTTCAAAAGGCACTCCAAGGAAAGAAGAGAAAAGACTAGGCTTAGACGTTTTTATCCCAAACCGAAGTACTTATCTAAACCTAAACTGAAAGATTGAAACTGGATCTGAACTACTATACAAAGTATCAGAACAGAACTTATGAGTTTAGTACTTAGTGGTTTGGGTATAACCCGAACCGAAACAATATCAGAACTAAGATCCGAAGGTATCTGAAATTACCTAAATATGTTAAGGTAATTATTTTATAGTATTCTAAAGATTTTTGTAGATTGTTTTATTTGTTATTTTGAATGTTAGTTTAACTAATTTTTAATTAGATTTATGAATAATTTTTATATTTTGATTTTTTTTGTCAAATTTTCAGGTTTAAAAAGAAATTTAGGTAATTTTAACATTGGTTACAATTCGATCTGAATCGAATTCAGAGAGAATCGAACTGAACCCAATCTGATAATTAGTAAAATCCGAATGGGACACCAAAAATCCAAAAATCCGAATCAACTGAATCGAAACCCACGAAACTCCCGAACATCAAGGCTTAGAAGAAAAAACAACATACAGATCCATGGTGCTCCCCAGGGCCGGCCCTACAAAATTAAAGGCTAGAAGCAAACAACAAAATTTGGGCCTATTTGTTTATAGATGTACGTATATAAGCGTTGTTTTATTTATTTACAACCATCCCTGTGAATACAAAGTTAAGCTTGGTTAACGAAAAAAGAAAGAAAACAATGTAGGTAAAAACTTTTTTTTTAAAAAAGGGCTTTTAACAATGTAGGTAAGTTATAAGAAAAAAAATATCGATTCAAATACTATGACGAAGATGCAAGGAAAAAATAAATCCTTAAATAACTTATGACTTAAAATACATTTTGCATGAGTTTAAGGTACTTATTTTACATATTCTCATCAAAAATGAAGTTCAATTTAAATCTCGGGTAATACTTTAAAGGAAGTTTTGCAAATTGACACCAAACTTGAAGTCAAACACAAAACTATTTTTTTTTTAGAATTTTGACTTGCCCTATTCATCCCAGAAGTTCTCATTATTCACGAAAATGTCACTGGAAGACTTACTGGAAGACTTTAAGTAAGTCTTCAAAAATTATATTTTACTCTATCATCTTCATCTTCATCAATTATTCACGAAAATGCTATTGCCATCAATTCACCAACAACCATGAGCAACCAATATGAAACTCTTAATGCATAAAAAAATCGATTTTCACTCATTCTATCTCATATATTATCCATAATTTCTCAATTTCTCTCTATATTCATCGAAAAACCTAAAATTATTGATTCTAAAGTTTTTAAGGTTCATATAGCCATTCAAGCTCATGATTCCTGGTCATTAACGATTGAGTAGCTGTCTTGGTGAAGTTTTGTGTGGGTAGACAACTAAGCAAGTTTTTTAGTGGTATAAAGTATGAATCGAATAGTTTACCTAGATTTATTTGCGAGAAGACTTACATTTAAGTTTTCTCAACAGAGAAGACTTATCCGTAAGTCTTTTGGACAGAGAAGACTTCCACGGAAGTCTTCATGGTCAAAGCATAGGTTAGTTTTGCAATTGACCAATCTGTGTCAGAAATTTGACTTTCTCAAGAAGACTTACCAGTAAGTCTTCCAAACTTTTAAATTAAGTCTGCTTACGGTCCGTGGAAGTCTACGTAGGTTACTTTTGTAATTGAAAACATAAACTTGAACATTTAATTTAAATTGGAAGACTTCCATGTAAGTCTTTCAGATTTTATTTAGTGATTCTGGTCAAACATAAGGTAGCAAAAGTGGAAGACTTCCCTGAAAGTATTCTCCAAAAAATTCAAATATAATCAATTGTAAAAGTAACCTTACCGGTAAGTCTTCTGGAGAAAGTCAAATTTCTGACACAGATTGGTCAATTGCAAAACTAACCTATTTATCCGAGAAGACTTCTCTGGAAGTCTTCCTAAATATTTTTGTCAACAAAGAAAAGTTAGAAGACTTTCACGAAAGTCTTTCTTTGTAAATTTTCAACTGCAAAAATGAAGACTTCAGAGAAGTCTTCCGGTAAAACTTTCACGAAAGTCTTCTACGACAATGTATAATAAACCTTCATTTTCTTCAAATTTAAAATGAATTTTTAAAATTTTATTGTTAATTCATGTGTTTTAGACAATATTTGAGGTTTTGAATGAAATCCATAACTTTATTGGTGATAATTTAGAGGTTATCAAATATGTTTATTATGTTTCTAATTAGTGATAGAGGGAAGTCTTTTAGGTTAATTTTTTGACATTGATGTTCAATGTTTGTATATATAAACATAACAAGTTAGAAGAGATTAGAAGAAAGATTTAATAAAGATGAAAAACTTAATTATAAGTCTTCTAACAAGAAGACATTAGAAGACTTCCCAGAAGACTTAATTATAAGTCTTCTGGAAATTCTTCTACCGTCTTCTTGTTAGAAAACTTCCCATAAAATTTAATTATAAGTCTTCTAATAAGAAGACATTAGAAAACTTCCCAGAAGACTTAACTATAAGTCTTATGGAAAGTCTTCTAACGTATTCTTGTTAGAAGACTTCCCATTAAACTTAATTATAAGTCTTCTAAAAAGAAGACATTAGAAGACTTCCCCGGAGACTTAATTATAAGTCTTCTGGAAACTCTTCTAACGTCTTTTTGTTAGAAGAATTCCAATAAAACTTTTGGCAAGATAATACTGTAGACATGAATATATTTACAATTTTTTTTTCATTAATATCTCTTTAAATTTACAAAAGAATTCACAATTAAAAGAGTACACCTACAAATCACAAAACGACTATAAATAAAATTATTATAGATCATTCCTCTACAAAAAAAAGTTGGACTCCATAACATAAAAGAATACTCCGTTAGAAGACTTCAGTGGAAGTCTTCTAGTGCATTATTTGTTGGAAGACTTCCGAGAAGACTTCCATGAAAGTTTTCCAAGTCGTCTCAGATTTGAAAAACCTGCATATCTAAACAAAATAAATCAGTGAGAAAAAACATGAGATAAAAATTAGAAATTAATATAAATTTTTTAGTTTTTTTTATGAAAGACTTACTTGAAAGACTTACTTAAAATTCTTCTAATATAATACCTCCTGGAAGACTTAGTTGAAAGTCTTCAAGACCCTAAATTTAATATTCCCGCAATTCCAAGTCGTCTCAGATCTGAAAGCCTGCATATCCAAACAAAATAAATCAGTGAGAAAGACATGAGATAAAAACGAGAAATTAATATAAAGTTTAGTTTTTTTTCAAATACTTACTTGAAAGTATTTTAATAGAATACCTCGTGGAAGATTTCTGAGAAGACTTCCATGAAAGTCTTCCAAGTCGTCTCAGATCTAAAAAACATGCATATCCAAAAGCATTAAATTGACTTCAAAACCTTGAAAATTTTCAAAAATAAGGTAAGAACTTAAAACAACAAAAAGAGTTTTCAAAAGTTAAGAACTTTAAGCAATAAGAAGTTATAAAAATGATAAAATATGATTTATAGATATACCTTTAAAAAAGTGGAAGATGAAAACCATGTGATGAAAAATTTGCAAATACAAAATAAATAGGTGAGAAAAGTGAGAAATTGATATAAAGTTTTTTTATGTCCAAACAGATTATAGAGAGGTTGGAGAGTTTTAGAATGAGAAAATTACATTTTCTTGCAGCCATTTGAGAGGAAGAGAGATAATGTGTAAATTTTTCTTTATATAAAAAGACCAAAATTCCAATAAAGTAAATATTTTCGCTTCAGAAGACTTTCAAGTAAGTCTTATAATAGAATACATCCTCGAAGACTTACTTGAAAGTCTTCTAGACCCTAAGTTTACTATTCGCCCAGAATACTTCCGCGGAAGTCTTTTAGTGCATTATTTATTGGAAGACTTAAGTTACTTATACCCTAAACTCAAAATAAGTAACTAATTAGAAACAAACCCTTCACAAAACTTAAATAAACTTTAAAATCTAAGTTTATGTCACTTAAAATATCTATAAATAGGTGATTAGGATTTTTCCCCAACCAAAGTATTTTTTTACGAAATTATTAAATAATTTTTAAGATCTAATACACTAGATCTTATGGAAGACTTAAGACTTCTACTGGAAGACTTAAGACTTCCACTGGAAGACTTAAGACTTCCACTGGAAGACTTAAGACTTCCACTGGAAGACTTAAGACTTCCACTGGAAGACTTAAGACTTCCACTGGAAGACTTATTGGAAGAATTTACAGTAGGCCGGAAACCTAATTCTTCTAAAATTTTAAGTGGGAAATGATAGTTAAGTCTTTCAGTAAGTCTTCTATTGCATTATATCTTCGAAAATTTAAGTCTTCCAAAACTTTAAAATCAAATATATTAGTAAATCACATACAAAATCTTTATTAAACTTAAAATAAACTTATAAAGTGTTTAATATATACAAAACTAAACACATATAGGTCAAATTTAGTTTTTGAAAAGAAAAAAAATTAAGATACCACAATCTAACCCTAAAAACACATACAATACTATAACATAATTATCAAACCCTAAACCAAAGTATATCATGACTAACTTACATTTACTCATCTATGTTGAAAACTATTTAATTTTAGCAAATCTAAATTTACATCATTTACAAATGTCTATAATTACAATATTATGTTTTTTTACTAATCAAAATATTTCTTTTATAAAATTTATAAATTATTTTTAAGATTTACAACATGAGAAAACTTTCAAGGAAGTCTTCTCTTCTCACTTGCACGGTTATAATAGTAAACTACAATAATGTTTTTTTTGTTTAGTCATGAGGGGATATTTGTAATTTTACTAATCTTTTGAGTTACTTTTACATTTGATTTGAGTTGGGGTACACTTTTGCATTTAAAATCAAGTTTTGAGTCATATTTGGCAAATCTCCCTACTTTAAAATGAAGATTTGTGATATCTTTTTTCTTTACTACGAAGATTTGTAATATCAAAACTAGCAAAATAAAAATTTCTATCAGTGATGATTTGTGTATCATCTAAGATAGGCTTATTTTGTAAAATACTACAGAAATTGTAGTGTATAGGTAGATTCTTATTATAAATTAAAGAATAAAATAAAGTACAAATAAAAGCAAAATCAGGGAAAGGGTGTTTTAAGGGGGGTTATTGGTACAAGAACTTTTATGGAATTTGATGATTCTAAAAGTTAAGAAAATTTTAAAAAAAAAATTTAAAATTTATCAAATATTTGTATATAGATTTTATTAGCTGTTAATGATTTGTATAGAATTTCATTGATTGTCATTATTTTTATAAAGTAAGAAGTTAATGGTGGAGGAAAAAGGGAAACAAAATAACAATAATATATGCTACTAATGTTGGATTAAAACTTCTTCAATTATTTTGCTCATGAAAATTTAAATATTTGTTTTCGAAAATTTAATAAGAAGTGAAAGGTTTATGAGTTTTCAGTCCACATACTTTTTTGTTTCATGTTAACGACATATGTATTTTTGTCAACACTTCTCGTATAGTTTCGTAGCTTTGATTAATTATCCCAGAAAATACTCTTTCTGTTGGATTAATATCGTATGTTCTATCAGTATTCATATAGTTTTGTAGTTATTTTTGTGTGTTTATATGTGGCTGTCTTTAGTGCATAGATTTTGAAAATCTTATGGATGTACATGGTATTTTCAAAGTTGAATCTCATGAGTAAGAGTAAAGAAAATTTGTATCCTAATAATAATAGTTTTTACTAGAGATGCTAAATCAATGATATGTAAAAAAGTTTCAATAATGAAGGATGTTGGATGGAACTTAATCCTCACTCTAATAACAATAGACTTTACTAATATTTTAAATTTTTAAGCTATTAACAATAGAATATATAAATTTTACAACTCTTCTAGAAATTTTCTACCAATAATCCTCTTAAAACGATTAAAATAGAGAATAAATGAAGAAGAGATGGGGATATATAAAAGAAAACAGCTGGAGAGATATTTAGCATTGCATTATACAGACAGAAACTACATCGAAATAGACAACAATGCTTTAATTTCAGCGCCACTTTTGCCGTTCTCGTACGAATAAATAATGTGATGACAGTAGACAAAACTGGTTTAAAAATAATTAAGTCGAAATTCATGTAGTTTTTAAATTTGATCATATGACATACATTAAACTTCTTATTGGCATATGAAACTTTTAGGAATAATCATGTTAAAAACTAGAATTATTACTGTCTTTAACAAGCTCAAATGAGAGTTCATAAGAGCTCCCTTAGCCAAAGGATGTGTTGTAACATTATAGGAATGAGGTTTAGTGGAGAAACCCAATGGTGTAATTGTGGTAGAAATTGAGAAATTGATCTAGAGGATTAAAATGTTCACTTTAGAATTCATTTTTAGCACTTTAATGTTTTAGGTAGCAAAACCACATATTTTAGTTGAGCCAATGATATTTATCCATGAGATGTTACTGGGTTTTAAGGGTTTAATAAAACACTATATAGGTCTCTTGACCTAGTTATGTGGTAGAAGCACACATTAGACACAAGAGAAAGTTAGACAAAAGAGAGAGAAAATAGAGAAAGAGGTATATTTGTCTGGGTTTATCAAAGCGGAGTTTGAAGGGTCAAGTGGATCCTGATATGGCTGATATTTTTTTGTAAGCTTTTTTATTCATTTGGTTAGAGGTTCACTGAAGGGATTTGGTTTCAAAAGTTGGATCTTCTGATATATGGGTTTAGTGAATATGTTTGTCACAGTTCTTCAACATTTTTGTCTTGAGTGTTTGATAAATATGAGAGTGAGATCTTCTCGTTTGGAGCTCTTGTATTGTTTTCCTTGTTGTTGTTCTTTTGGTGGAAAGCTATTTGTAGCTTGAGTCTTTGGATATGTTCTCGTGTTGAACATGAAGAATTTGGTTGTACTCATATCCATTTATATAGTGGATTTTTGAGTGGACTACGGTTCCGTAGGTTTTTTCTTTTCACATCGAAAAGGTTTCTTACGTAAAAAATGTTTGTCTCGTTTAGTTTATTACTTATTATATATCATGTTATCGTCGAAGTGTTTTCCTCACTGGTTCACACAAGTGCGGGAACACAATCGTGTCTTTCCGTTGCAC